>OY992537.1:182798187-183283794 GCA_963921195.1 Pegoplata infirma | reverse complement strand
TTCTATCAGTTTTGTTTACAAACCAATCTTCATTGTTGTTGTTGTTTATTTTAATTTTCTTATTGTGTTCATCCTTTAATTGTTGTAGTTTTTTGATCTGTCTTGATTTGTTGTTGTTATTGAGTTTGTCATGTAAAATATTTTCGCTCTCAATAAATATTAATAGATCTTGCATGTCTATTATTCTTTCTAATGTTTCCTTCGTTTTTACTAATTGCTTTCCCACCAAATCTGTCTGTCTGTGTTTATGTTTGAAGAAAATTGGAATTTAGTCGAAAACTATACTCAGATACCCAAAAAACTTTTAATGGACATTATCTCTTTTTGTATCAAAGACACAAGATACTTCAAATATGAAAATAATTTGTTTGAACAAAGAAAAGGTATGCCAATGGGATCTCCTGCATCACCAGTTATCGCTGATATTATTATGGAAAAACTTTTAGATTTTTCAGTGGATCGGATGGAAGAAAAAACCGAAAATACTTACAAAATACGTAGATGATCTGTTTTGCGTAATTAAAAAGAAAAACATTGACAGTTTTTTAATGATTTTAAATTCCTTTAATAGGCAAATTTGTTTTACGAAAGAAGAAGAGCATGATAATAAATTACCATATTTAGACTGCGTAGTTCTAAGACAAAATAACATTCTTAAGATAGACTGGTATCAAAAACCCACTTCGTCAGGTAGACTCATTAACTTTTATTCAAAACATCCCAGGCGAATAATCATAAACACCGCAACAAATTTCATAGGACGCGTTTTAGAGATTAGTGACGAAACTTTTTACACAAATAACATTACAAGAATTAAAGATACACTGAGGAAAAATGAATTTCCTAAAAAAACAATTACGGATTTAATTAAACATGTAAAATCGAAAGAACATAAAAATAAAGAAGAAGAAACATCTAGCAAAATATATAAGTCGGTAACGTACATACCTGGTTTTTCCGAAAGACTAAGAAATTCTGATATCTACAACAAAGATAAATATGAATTAGCGCTCAAAACCAACAACTCCGTTTACAAATTATTCAGTAAACCAAAAACAAAATTAGACAAAGAGGAAAAATCGAATTTGGTCTACAAGATAAGCTGCGAGGGGGACGGGTCCAACATATGCCCAAAAGTATATGTGGGTACTACAAAATCTAAACTCAAGACGAGATTATCAGGACACAAATCCGATCAAAAAGCAATATCAAAACCAATTGAACAAAAAACAGCCCTGGCAGCCCACTGCACAATCACTGGTCACAAACCTAACTTTAATAATGTGAGCATCTTACAAGAAGAGAATAATTATGCAAAGAGATATACTCTAGAAATGTTGCACATCGTTAACACACCAACCAACTTACGACTCAATTACAAGACAGATACCGACAAGATTTCTCACATATACAAACACACATTAAATCAATGATGCCCATTTCTTTACACAATTGTGCATTACGCTCTTCACACATATTCTTATACTCATTCATTTAGTCGTCGATGAGACATCGAAGAACGCACATGCTAAACTGATCATCGCTTATGTTTTTTTATATGCACTGACAGAAACAAATTATACCATTCAAGCAGTAATCTGTTATAAAATTATTTTTTTAATATACAATGCCTTTTATTATTAATTAAATTGAATTTTTTATTAATTGAATTTATTTATAAAGTATTAATTCATTAATTATAATTGAATTATTCACAAAATTAATTAATTATTTTTTTTATAATTAAAATTTAATTAAAAAATTAATTCAAACATAAATTAATTCATTAATTAAAAATGTAATTAAAAATAATGTGAATTTATTCACAATAAGAAAGTAATTCTTTAAAGGTCTAAAAATTTTATATGTCTTAAATATGATCTTCTATTAATGATAAATTAATAGTAAATTACATTTTCGAAGATCTAAAAAATATGTTTCTAAAAATATCTTTAAAATTGTATAAAAATAAATACAAATATATATTTTAATCATTAATAATATTTCAATTATTAGTCTGATTTTAACGACATCTTTTATAATTCGGTCAATTATTTTTGCTCAGTGCAGTCTCTCTCGTGCTCACTAATACTAATGCAAAAACTTTTTGGACATCACTGCATTAAATAAACACAAAAATATAAAACAAAACTGAAAACAAAATAAAAATAAAACAAAATAAATTCAAATCAGTTGATGAAAATATACAAACGGTAAAGACGTATCAACTCGCCTTTTTTAAAAACCAGTGTTTTAAATGTATGTACTTATAAATGTAATTTTTGTTGTGATGTTAAAAATGTTAATTGTTTAAATGTATTTTGTAGATCCCATGAAGATGACCAACGAAGTTGGTAGAAATATTGGAAATAATAAAAAACAAAATTAAAAATACAAAATTTGCAGATTTTTATTTTAATTTTTATGACCTTTAGCCAAACAAAAACCTACAACATAAATAATCAACACAGGTCAACAATAAATAGAGAACATACAACACGGGAGGCACACCGCAGTACTAACTCATCATGTACAAAAAGCTGAAAACAAAATACAACAAAAACACCAACAACATCTTTGGTAATTATTCAAAACACAGCCGATCTCTTGCAAGATTAAAACCAGCAACAACGTTTTTAATAAAGTGTAAGAAAATAGGTATAATACCAAACTTTATTCGTAACACGACAAAAAACATTTACAATATTTTTAAAGTCAAAAACAAAATAGCGCCAAATACTCAAAATGATTTGGAAAATATTGTGTATAATTTTCATATTAGAATATTAAATCTACTTATACAACATAAACACAGACAGATTTGGTGGGAAAGCAATTAGTAAAAACGAAGGAAACATTAGAAAGAATAATAGACATGCAAGATCTATTAATATTTATTGAGAGCGAAAATATTTTACATGACAAACTCAATAACAACAACAAATCAAGACAGATCAAAAAACTACAACAATTAAAGGATGAACACAATAAGAAAATTAAAATAAACAACAACAACAATGAAGATTGGTTTGTAAACAAAACTGATAGAAATATACCAACGAACGTCAAATGGTTATTGTCATTGGGGCCGAAGCATGCTTTACCCAATTCCACAAATACTTTTCCTTTATTTAAATGTATTGCTGATGGGGAGGATATAATTCGTACACTCGAAAACAAAGAACAACAAGAGAAAGCAAGAAGCAAGCTAACGTCACTCATAGACGGACACTTAAATACAACAAAACTTAATGTTAGAGACAAGCTTACTATTAATACAGTGGTACAAACAAAAGAATTTTTAGACAAAAACGATGATATATTTATTTTGAGTTCTGATAAGGGAAACAAAACCGTAGCTATGATGAAAGAAGATTATATACATAAAATGCGTGAAATCGTTGGCGATATGTGTACTTATCAACGTATTAAAAAAGACCCGACCGCAACCTTACAGACCAAAAACAACTTATTTGTAGAAAAATTATTTAATCAAAATCTGATAACTATTCAAGAAAAGTATAAATTAATTACACGGACATCAGTACCTCCTAGGATTTATGGTTTACCAAAAATACACAAGGAAGGAACTCCTTTAAGACCCATATGTTCGTCCATTAATTCACCGGCATATGGCTTAAGCAAATACGTGGTAGACATATTGAAAAATCTTACCAAAGAATCAAAGTACAATGTTAAGGACGCAATAGATTTTAAATCAAAAATAAATAACACCAGAATCGAAGATGACGAAATGATGATATCATTTGATGTAGTTGCTTTGTTCCCGAGCATTCCGGTCAACTTGGCTCTAAAAACAATTGAAGAAAATTGGAATTTAGTCGAAAACTATACTCAGATACCCAAAAAACTTTTAATGGACATTATCTCTTTTTGTATCAAAGACACAAGATACTTCAAATATGAAAATAATTTGTTTGAACAAAGAAAAGGTATGCCAATGGGATCTCCTGCATCACCAGTTATCGCTGATATTATTATGGAAAAACTTTTAGATTTTTCAGTGGATCGGATGGAAGAAAAACCGAAAATACTTACAAAATACGTAGATGATCTGTTTTGCGTAATTAAAAAGAAAAACATTGACAGTTTTTTAATGATTTTAAATTCCTTTAATAGGCAAATTTGTTTTACGAAAGAAGAAGAGCATGATAATAAATTACCATATTTAGACTGCGTAGTTCTAAGACAAAATAACATTCTTAAGATAGACTGGTATCAAAAACCCACTTCGTCAGGTAGACTCATTAACTTTTATTCAAAACATCCCAGGCGAATAATCATAAACACCGCAACAAATTTCATAGGACGCGTTTTAGAGATTAGTGACGAAACTTTTTACACAAATAACATTACAAGAATTAAAGATACACTGAGGAAAAATGAATTTCCTAAAAAAACAATTACGGATTTAATTAAACATGTAAAATCGAAAGAACATAAAAATAAAGAAGAAGAAACATCTAGCAAAATATATAAGTCGGTAACGTACATACCTGGTTTTTCCGAAAGACTAAGAAATTCTGATATCTACAACAAAGATAAATATGAATTAGCGCTCAAAACCAACAACTCCGTTTACAAATTATTCAGTAAACCAAAAACAAAATTAGACAAAGAGGAAAAATCGAATTTGGTCTACAAGATAAGCTGCGAGGGGGACGGGTCCAACATATGCCCAAAAGTATATGTGGGTACTACAAAATCTAAACTCAAGACGAGATTATCAGGACACAAATCCGATCAAAAAGCAATATCAAAACCAATTGAACAAAAAACAGCCCTGGCAGCCCACTGCACAATCACTGGTCACAAACCTAACTTTAATAATGTGAGCATCTTACAAGAAGAGAATAATTATGCAAAGAGATATACTCTAGAAATGTTGCACATCGTTAACACACCAACCAACTTACGACTCAATTACAAGACAGATACCGACAAGATTTCTCACATATACAAACACACATTAAATAAACACAAAAATATAAAACAAAACTGAAAACAAAATAAAAATAAAACAAAATAAATTCAAATCAGTTGATGAAAATATACAAACGGTAAAGACGTATCAACTCGCCTTTTTTAAAAACCAGTGTTTTAAATGTATGTACTTATAAATGTAATTTTTGTTGTGATGTTAAAAATGTTAATTGTTTAAATGTATTTTGTAGATCCCATGAAGATGACCAACGAAGTTGGTAGAAATATTGGAAATAATAAAAAACAAAATTAAAAATACAAAATTTGCAGATTTTTATTTTAATTTTTATGACCTTTAGCCAAACAAAAACCTACAACATAAATAATCAACACAGGTCAACAATAAATAGAGAACATACAACACGGGAGGCACACCGCAGTACTAACTCATCATGTACAAAAAGCTGAAAACAAAATACAACAAAAACACCAACAACATCTTTGGTAATTATTCAAAACACAGCCGATCTCTTGCAAGATTAAAACCAGCAACAACGTTTTTAATAAAGTGTAAGAAAATAGGTATAATACCAAACTTTATTCGTAACACGACAAAAAACATTTACAATATTTTTAAAGTCAAAAACAAAATAGCGCCAAATACTCAAAATGATTTGGAAAATATTGTGTATAATTTTCATATTAGAATATTAAATCTACTTATACAACATAAACACAGACAGATTTGGTGGGAAAGCAATTAGTAAAAACGAAGGAAACATTAGAAAGAATAATAGACATGCAAGATCTATTAATATTTATTGAGAGCGAAAATATTTTACATGACAAACTCAATAACAACAACAAATCAAGACAGATCAAAAAACTACAACAATTAAAGGATGAACACAATAAGAAAATTAAAATAAACAACAACAACAATGAAGATTGGTTTGTAAACAAAACTGATAGAAATATACCAACGAACGTCAAATGGTTATTGTCATTGGGGCCGAAGCATGCTTTACCCAATTCCACAAATACTTTTCCTTTATTTAAATGTATTGCTGATGGGGAGGATATAATTCGTACACTCGAAAACAAAGAACAACAAGAGAAAGCAAGAAGCAAGCTAACGTCACTCATAGACGGACACTTAAATACAACAAAACTTAATGTTAGAGACAAGCTTACTATTAATACAGTGGTACTAACAAAAGAATTTTTAGACAAAAACGATGATATATTTATTTTGAGTTCTGATAAGGGAAACAAAACCGTAGCTATGATGAAAGAAGATTATATACATAAAATGCGTGAAATCGTTGGCGATATGTGTACTTATCAACGTATTAAAAAAGACCCGACCGCAACCTTACAGACCAAAAACAACTTATTTGTAGAAAAATTATTTAATCAAAATCTGATAACTATTCAAGAAAAGTATAAATTAATTACACGGACATCAGTACCTCCTAGGATTTATGGTTTACCAAAAATACACAAGGAAGGAACTCCTTTAAGACCCATATGTTCGTCCATTAATTCACCGGCATATGGCTTAAGCAAATACGTGGTAGACATATTGAAAAATCTTACCAAAGAATCAAAGTACAATGTTAAGGACGCAATAGATTTTAAATCAAAAATAAATAACACCAGAATCGAAGATGACGAAATGATGATATCATTTGATGTAGTTGCTTTGTTCCCGAGCATTCCGGTCAACTTGGCTCTAAAAACAATTGAAGAAAATTGGAATTTAGTCGAAAACTATACTCAGATACCCAAAAAACTTTTAATGGACATTATCTCTTTTTGTATCAAAGACACAAGATACTTCAAATATGAAAATAATTTGTTTGAACAAAGAAAAGGTATGCCAATGGGATCTCCTGCATCACCAGTTATCGCTGATATTATTATGGAAAAACTTTTAGATTTTTCAGTGGATCGGATGGAAGAAAAACCGAAAATACTTACAAAATACGTAGATGATCTGTTTTGCGTAATTAAAAAGAAAAACATTGACAGTTTTTTAATGATTTTAAATTCCTTTAATAGGCAAATTTGTTTTACGAAAGAAGAAGAGCATGATAATAAATTACCATATTTAGACTGCGTAGTTCTAAGACAAAATAACATTCTTAAGATAGACTGGTATCAAAAACCCACTTCGTCAGGTAGACTCATTAACTTTTATTCAAAACATCCCAGGCGAATAATCATAAACACCGCAACAAATTTCATACGACGCGTTTTAGAGATTAGTGACGAAACTTTTTACACAAATAACATTACAAGAATTAAAGATACACTGAGGAAAAATGAATTTCCTAAAAAAACAATTACGGATTTAATTAAACATGTAAAATCGAAAGAACATAAAAATAAAGAAGAAGAAACATCTAGCAAAATATATAAGTCGGTAACGTACATACCTGGTTTTTCCGAAAGACTAAGAAATTCTGATATCTACAACAAAGATAAATATGAATTAGCGCTCAAAACCAACAACTCCGTTTACAAATTATTCAGTAAACCAAAAACAAAATTAGACAAAGAGGAAAAATCGAATTTGGTCTACAAGATAAGCTGCGAGGGGGACGGGTCCAACATATGCCCAAAAGTATATGTGGGTACTACAAAATCTAAACTCAAGACGAGATTATCAGGACACAAATCCGATCAAAAAGCAATATCAAAACCAATTGAACAAAAAACAGCCCTGGCAGCCCACTGCACAATCACTGGTCACAAACCTAACTTTAATAATGTGAGCATCTTACAAGAAGAGAATAATTATGCAAAGAGATATACTCTAGAAATGTTGCACATCGTTAACACACCAACCAACTTACGACTCAATCAGTGTTGCCAGATAAGGGGATTTGTCCCCAAAATGGGGATTTCGAGTTTGGTTTGGGGATAAGATTTCCAGGGGAGGGATTTGGGGATTTCGCAAATTTTTGGGGATTTTTTCTAAAATTTGGGGATTTTTTATTATTTTAAAAATTAAAAATTTAATTTTTAAAATTGTTAAGACTATAACCAATTAATGAGATTGACATTGGTACAGAATGCAGTCAAAAATTTCAACTGCATTCATTTGTTAATGTCAAAGTAGTAAAATTGGAATAACAATGCTTTAATTATTTTTTGACGTTTTTTGAAAAACAAAAATATTGTTTTTAAATGCACTAAGATTGCATTTGGATTGGGCAATAATTTAGGTCGGGAGTAATTTTAGTAAATAATAAATGTTTTACGTGGGTCGAACAAAGTTATTTTTTTTCAAACTCAGAATAGTTTATATTCAGTTGTCAAATAATTTTTCTAACGACATACAAAAATACTAAAAGTCAATCAATACAGCTAAAGAAACCATTATTTTTTGACCTACAATACTTTTGACGCAATTTATTTGGGAACAACAAAAAAATTTTTTTTTATTGATTTTAGAACATTTACTTAAGTGCAAAGTAATGAGATATCAAAATAAAAAAATATTTCTTTGTTTACAAAAAAATTGGTGGTCTAAAGTATTGGAGGCCAAAAAATAGGTACTGCCCAAGCAGAAATTGACGACGGCTCTAAAAACAGAAAAACGTTCTGAAAGCACTGTAACAAAAAAGGCATTCTAAAACGCTATTTTCAAACGCTTTGCAAGCGTTTTTGAAAAACGTTTGGAAAGTACTATAACAAAAAAAGCAATCTCAAAACGTTTTTTTTGAACGCTTTGCGAGCGTATTCTAAAAGCGTTTTAAGAGTTCTTTAGATTTTTTTTTGGAAAAATTTTCTAAGTTCCGAAACTATTTTTGAATAACAATTTTTTGTTTTTAAGTAAAAAAAATCATAAAAAATGTTTTAAGATTTTTTTTTTAAGTTTCGAAAATTTTTTTGAATATATTTTATTTATCAGTGATCGATTCTAAGACATTCTAGCGATGTCCATCCGTCCGTCCGTCTGCCCGTCTGTAGAGGACACGATACAGTCCAAAATAAAAGAGCTAGACTTCCGAAGTTTGGCATGAATATGTCTTATATTTCTAGACAGGTTAAGTTCGGAAATGGGCAAAATCGGACCAAGGGGAAAAAAGTTCCCCCTTAGAGAACCAACCTAAGAAAAACCGCATTTTTTGAATTATTATGAAGCAAATATGCATATTTTTAAAAATACGTTCTTTGTACCAATTTTAATATTTTTTTTGGTAATATTGAGAGAAAAAATTTAAAAGACATTTTCTTAAGTATTCCTGCCTCCTGAATATGAATCAGTCATCCGAAAAATTAAATTTCTTAAGATTGGAAAAGTGTGTGTTAAAGTTATACTCCCCCCCCCCCCCCCCCAAATAAAATTACCTATTTTTTGCCAGAAATCCACACCCAAAAAATTTCCCAGTTACTGGCTACTAAAAAATCAACTAAGTCCCAGTTAAAATACACCTAACTGGGCCTCAGTTGTTTGACTTGGTTGATGATAACTAATTTTTTCAAAACTTTTAAATTCAACTGAATGCCCAGTTACTTGAAACCAAATAATACCCAATAAGCACCTAAAATTTAAAATTCAAGCGCATGAAATTTTGCTTGAATTCAAGCTTGTTTTAAGCAACTTTTTCAAGTGTAAATCAAGTCGAACATTATTTGAATTGTATGTGAAAAAATTGTCATTTTATTTTTCATAACAAAGAAAAAAAAACTAAATTAAAAAATATAAAAATTTCGTAAATAAGTTTGGAGCAGATTTTCATCAAAATAAAGGGAAAATTTGAGAAAAAGTGGTTGTACTTATGGTAAGGAATATGTGCTAATTTTAAGTGGTAAATTTTGTGCTAATTTATATATTTTTTCCGTAGCTTTCCGGGATATTTTGCTAGAAATTGAATACCAAGGGAATAAATAATAATTGGATACCAATGCTGAGTCAATGCCATTTGGAAGTCAAGATTTATCTGCAAATGTTTGTCTGACGAGGGTCGTCTATTGGAGATTATATTTTAGATTTATATTTAGGAAGATTGATTTTTAAATTTTAATTTGCATGCATTTTACACTCAAAAAAGTATGTCGGTAAAATCTACTACAAAAGACAGTTGTTTTGACTACATTTTGTCGTTGAAAAGGCGTCCACTACATAAACGGTAAAAACAACTGAACATGTTGTTGTTTTTAACTATTGATTTTCAACTACAAAATGTAGTAAAAACTACTACAAAACTGTTTAATACAGTTGTTTTTTCTACAATTGCCTGAAATTTTATTTAAAAAATTTCTTAAACGTTTAAATGATTGATATTTATTTATTTAAAAAGCAATACATTTCAGTTGGTTGTATAGAATTTCGACATGATGACAATTTTTTGATGTATTTATCTGGAATTATAGAAGAAAAAAATTATATTAATAAAATGTTAAACAAAATAAATTGATTGTATTTACCTTTGTTTTTTAATAGTTCATTTCAAATTTTCACCGCTACTGATCAAAATTTGTCTGGAATAAAAAAAACGAAATGCTTTGGCAAAATTGATTTATAAAAAAAAAGAATTAATTTGAAATGTTTCAAAAAAGTATGTACCTGCTCTGTTGTGTATACAAAGAAAAGAAAGATGGCGCGCTCATAAGAAAACAAAACACTGCACACATTTTATTTTGTTTTTTTCCGATTGGTTTTTACGCACGCTTATGTGAGCGCTATATTATACACACTTGTTATCTCATTTATCCACTTATTTTCTTTCACTCAAGAATATTTTTCCAAAAACATATTTTTTGTTATAATTAAATTTAATAAATTGTAATTTAATTTATTTAGATATTATTTATTTGGTATAAAAATAATTCCTTCCGCATCCCGCACGACCAACTCGCTCGACACATTCGTTTGCAATAAAAATTTCTAGAAAAAAACGAGTTTTAGAAAAAAAACTAAAAACAACTACATAAATCAACTATTGCTACAGTGTAGTATATTTTTTGTAGTTATTTTTTGAAACTACTACAAAAAAAGTTGTTTAAGATTTTTTCATACAAAAACGACCGAAATTGTAGTTAAAAACAACAACTACTACTTACTACACAAACGACCGTCATGTAGTAACTGCAATAATTTTCTGAGTGTACATACACATTTTACACGTATTTAATGTATATATTGAATAAATAATAAAAAGTAGTGAAAAAACGCTGTTTTTTTTTATAAATAGTAGTGCAAAATAGTTTTTTTTTTTTTAATATGTCGCACTGGAAAGGGGCTTGAATTCAACTATAATTCAAGCCATTTTCAAGCATTTTTTTCAATATTTTTCTTTGGTTCGACTGGAATTACGCTTTTATTTCAGGCTTGAATTCAAGTGTTTTTACACTGTTCTGTTTGACTTGAATTCAAGTATCCGTTTCGCTGGTATATGCTATTGAATTACAGTATAATTCAAGTTGAATTCACGGCTTGAAAATTGAAAATGTGACTGGAATTATGCTTGAATTACGCTTGAATTCCAGCAATTTGGCTTATTGGGTAATTGAAATTTGAAAATTGTTGGTAGTAACTGGGAAAAAAATATAAATGGTCATTTGGGACTGCACATTTTTGGTTTAATGCTTTCATTTAATGAAAGATTTTTTATTTTTATCACTACCTAACATTTTATTTGAAATTAATAATTTTTATATAAATTACATTATTGGAAGATTTCTTATCCGTTTTGTTTTTGCAATTTTGTCAGAGCATCAACTTCTTAGCTTCTTTACATGCTGCAAATCCACAAACATCTTATATCTCTATCTGAAAAATTAATATTAGTTATTTTCTTACTTAAAAAGGAATCCAAATTAGCTAATAAAGACTTACCAGAGCACAACATAAAAATCTATTTTCTTTAATCCTTTTTGTTTTTATAAAATTATGTTTATTTTTGAAGTTTGTAGCAACTTTTTTTTACAGGGTAAAAGAGAGACTGTTTTTTAACTAAAAATCCAGTTGTTTTAAACTACCGTAGTTATTTTAAATATATTTTAAATCAACTGGAAATTTTCGTAACTATCTAACTGGGTAATTTTTTCGGTGCAGTCTCGATACCATCAGGACATGTAAAGAAGTTAAAAATTTCCTTTTTTAGTTTTATCCTTAACTATTCGAATTTTTTTTAATTAAAAGAGAGTTTATATTTGAATATTCATTAAATTTTTTTTGGGGATTTTATATAATTTGTAGGGTATTTTCGGGGATTTCATTTTTCAAATTGGGGACAAGAGCCAAATATTTTCTGGCAACACTGGACTCAATTACAAGACAGATACCGACAAGATTTCTCACATATACAAACACACATTAAATAAACACAAAAATATAAAACAAAACTGAAAACAAAATAAAAATAAAACAAAATAAATTCAAATCAGTTGATGAAAATATACAAACGGTAAAGACGTATCAACTCGCCTTTTTTAAAAACCAGTGTTTTAAATGTATGTACTTATAAATGTAATTTTTGTTGTGATGTTAAAAATGTTAATTGTTTAAATGTATTTTGTAGATCCCATGAAGATGACCAACGAAGTTGGTAGAAATATTGGAAATAATAAAAAACAAAATTAAAAATACAAAATTTGCAGATTTTTATTTTAATTTTTATGACCTTTAGCCAAACAAAAACCTACAACAATTTCGTTTTTTGTTGAAATGTGTACATGTTTATCAGCTGATAAAGCAAATGTCAAAATAAAAACATAAAAACCAAAATAAAACGAGTGAAATTACGTGTGAACACTTTTTTTTAATTAAAACAAATGTCGTTTAAAACCGTTTTTAGATGCTCGTGAGAACAGGGTATTAGTCAAAAACGACAATTTTTAAGGTGCAGAGTGGTCTTTATGAACTGTTTAGAGTGCCTAAACACGTTCAGATTGTATTGGTATATATTGGTAGAAGAGTTGTTCAGCTTTACCTTGGCTACACTTTTGCCAAATATTGTTAGGAAAAATTTAACAGTCCCTGTAAGTTATACTGAAAAAAGTGAAAAACCCATATTTTTTCCTATGTTTTTTCAAAAAAACTCCATGAAAAAAATATTTTTTTGGCATAAAATGTTGAAAGAATTTGTTCAGTGGACTATTAGCCACATTATTACCAAATATAGATAAGCCGTAGCACGAAGTCTTATTAAGATTTTGGGCAAAAACTGCGGATACCATATTTTGAGGGTCATACTGCTTTTCAGAAACTTTGGAGGCCCATAAAAAGGAATTGGTCACCAATCTGGACAAACCGAGTATAGGGTTTTACTACCTTTTAGTAGTACAATCGAACCTATAGCAGCCAGTGTTGCCAGAAAATATTTGGCTCTTGTCCCCAATTTGAAAATTGAAATCCCCAAAAATACCCTACAAATTATATAAAATCCCCAAAAAAATTTAATGAATATTCAAATATAAACTCTCTTTTAATTAAAAAAATTGTGTTTATTAAACAATGTGCTCTATTCGGGAGTACTCTTTCACCATTCACCAAATTCGAAAAAATTTGATTTTCTTCTGAATTTAAAGATTTTGAAATTTGCTCTTGTTAAAATTAAAATTCTAGTTAATGTCTTCAATATTTACAAAAAAAAAAATAAAAAATCTTAAAATTTAAAAGGATATCAAATTTTTAAAAAGTAGGTGAATGGTGAAAGAGTACTCCAGAATCGAGTACAATATTTTTATATTAATTTTAAGGTTAGACCTTTTTATGATATTTAAATAAATATTAAATTTTAAATAAAAAGTTTTATTAAATGGCCTGCTCGAGATATGGGAATTTGAATTTTTGGTGAATCAAGCCCCGAAATCCAAGAATTCTGTTGATATTAAAAAAGTGTAAATGTTGTCTTTTTATTCCTCTTCCTTACAAAATTTCATAACTTTTGAAAAAAAAAAAAAAAAATCCGGCCTCGATAAGATCAGGAATACCATCAGAACATTGTAAGGAAGTTAAAAATCAATTTTTTTTTGGTTTTATCCTTGTAACTATTCGAATTTTGAAAAAAAGAAAAAATACTGTTCAAATCAGATATTTGCTTTTGCAAATATTTCTGGATATACTCAACGAAATTTGGAAATTTGGAACCCCACGTTCTCTTTATTTGAGTATCTACAGGATTTTCTTTTCACAATTCAAATAGTTAAGGATAAAAAAGGATATTTTGAACTTCCTTACATGTCCTGATCGAGACTGGATTTCTTGCAAAAAATAGGTAATTTTATTGGGGGGGGGGGGGGTATAACTTAAACACACACTTCTCCAATCTTCAGAAATTTAATTTTTCTGATGACTGATTCGCATTTAGGAGGCAGGAATACTTAAGAAAATGTCTTTTAAATTTTTTCTCTCAATATTACGAAAAAAATATAAAAATTGGTACAAAAAAATGTATCTTTAAAAATATTCGTATTTGGTTCATAATTTTGTATTTTTTTGCAAGTATTTTTGGAAATAATCAATGGATTTTAAATTTTAACCTCAGGTTCTTTTTGTTTGAGGGTCCACTTTACATATATGGATTGAACAGGAAAATTTCTTGCAAAATTTGGATATTTATTGCAAAAAGGACGTTGTCAACTTCCTTGACATTACCTGATGGTATCCCTGATCGTATCGAGCCCGGATTTCTTGGATATGTTAGGATTTTTTATAAGGAATTTTAATAAAAAATTATATTCCTTTAACATACACTTTTCCAATGTTGAAAGAATTGTTGGTTTTGAAGGCTTGGTCCCCAAAATATTAAAATGCCTATATCTCAAGAAGACTATTTGATACAACTTTTCTGATGACAGATTAGTTCTAGGAGGTAATACTCCAAAAGTTTCTATTCGGTTGTCAAATAATTTTTCAAACGACCCACAAAAATACTAAAAGTCAATCAATACAGTTGGAGACATCAGTACCTATTTTTTGACCTCCAATACTTTTGACCACCCATTTTTTTGTAAACAAAGAATTATTTTTTTATTTTGATATCTCATTACTTTGCACTTAAGTAGATGTTTTAAAATAAACAAAATATTTTTTTATTGTTCCCAAATAAATTGGTGGTCAAAAGTATTGGTTTCTTTAGCTGTATTGATTGACTTTTAGTTTTTTTGTTTGTCGTTAGAAAAATTATTTGACAACTGAATATAAACTATTCTGAGTTTGAAAATAAATAACTTTGTTCGACCCTCGTAAACATTTATTATTTACTAAAATTACTCCCGACCTAAATTATTTTATCTTGCCCAATCCAAATGATGGGATTAAGGACAGTTTTACGGGGAATTTAAAAACAATACATATTTTTGTTTTTCAAAAAACGTCAAAAAATAATTAAAGCATTGTTATTCCAATTTAACTACTTCGACATTAACAAATGAATGCATTTGTAATTTTTTGACTGCATTCTGTACCAATGTCAATCTCATTTATTGGTAATAGTCTTAACAATTTTAAAAATTAAATTTTTAATTTTTGAAATAATAAATCCCCAAATTTTAGAAAAAATCCCCAAAAATTACCGAAATCCCCAAATCCCTCCCCTGGAAATCTTGTCGCAAACCAAACTCGAAATCCCCATTTTGGGGACAAATCCCCTTATCTGGCAACACTGGTAGCAGCTAGTGCGTATTTCGACATTGTCAACTAGTAACCAGTGGGGGTGTTCTGTAATTTATGCGAAAAGTTTTCGCATCGAAAAGTATGAAACAAAAAATTCCATCGTTTCTCGATTCTGGAAAAAAAACTGTTTCTGTATATCAATGCGAAAACGGCAGCATTTTTATTGGAATATTCCAAATCAGCTGTCAAAAAGGTAAACAAGGCGAGAAAATAATAAAAAGCACAACAAAAAAAACGCAATTTCACATTTTTTTAAACAACACTCGTAACATTGGCAAACAAAAATTAAATAATAAATTAAGTTAATAAAAATAATGTGTAGTATATCATTAATAATATTAGTTGATAATATTTTCTTAAAAAAAATAATGTTTTTTATTTATTATAACTCAAAAGTTGTTTAATTTACGAAATATCGCACCATTTTTAAATGTGAGTGATTTTGACACTTCAACTTCAAAAGTTTTCGATCAATTGGTTTACAGAAACAGTTTTTCTCGCATCTTTCCAATAATTTTGAAAAAAAATCATATTTGACAGAAAGTTTCCGCATAACAAAATTACAGAAACAGTCGAATGCGAAAAGTCAGGTTTTGTGCCGATTCACGATGTTTCTGTTTCGTTTTTCATATTTCATGTGAGAAATCTTTCGATTCGAGAGTTATAGAACACCGCTACAGCTCTTCGTTTTAATTTATGTGCTAGTGCTAGAGAGACAACTTGTGTGTGTTACTCATTTTTTTACTAGCAACACACACGCAAAAACAAAAGCAATCAAAAAAAATACTAAACCGTTTTGAATGAAATAAAAACTAGACAATGGTTGTGGTAATATTATTTGCAAATTTCGCCTAGTAGTGGTATTAGTATAAAGAAAAATGTGTTAGCTGATCTGGAAATTTAAAGCCTGCTTAAGGGTATATGACACTACATTTTTTTGTATTAAATTGAAATTGACGGCATACTAAGACCCGTATGACACTACATTTTTTTTTTTATTAAATTGAAATTGACGGCATACTAATCACATTAGAGAACAGCATTACCGGGGTCGATAATACTGTGATCTAATGTGATTAGTATGCCGTCAATTTCAATTTAATACAAAATAAATGTAGTGTCATATACCCTTAATCACATTAGAGAACAGCATTACCGGGGTCGGTAATACTGTGCTCTAATGTGATTTACACAATATCAATACGTCACAAAAAAATGTAGTGTCATATAGCCTTTAGTTTCCTGATTGTTTTAATTTTAAAAAAATTGTATATCAATTTAAAATTTTTGTAATTGCCCACTTGTTAATAATTTTTATATGCTATAAAAACTCCCCAGTTGTTCGTCTTTTTTTTTCTTAAAAAGTTGACAACACTTTTTAAATAAATACCCATTCACAATAGGTGATAACTCTTGTGATTGTTAGCTGCACTGCATTATCGACCTCAATTTGTCACTTACCAACACTAGTTTTGATCATTCAAATTTTAGTTGTTTTTTTTGTTGTATATGCTTGTGTTTATATTAAAATTTAATTTTTGTCTACAAATTAATTCCTTTATTGAATATTTTATTGTTTAAAGAAATAAATTAGAAAAAATGGGAGCCCAACAATCAAAGTCAGATGATGAATTATTAAATGGCGAAGATAGTTTAAAGGAAAATATTAGTGAGTACATTAAAAAAAACAATACGAATGAAAGAGAAGAAGTTGATCGACGGCGTCTTCAACAAGATGAGCATAATTTTATTTGTGAATTAGAAGATACAGTTATTCCTGATCAATATCATAATTTACTACCAATGAATGAAATGGAAACTTTTGAATTATTTGATACAGTGCCAAATAAAAGCAGCAACAGTATAACTGTGGCAGCATTTGCAACAATTACAACAGAATTTGAAGAAGAGCCAATCGAAAATTCTAAACAAAAAGTATTAAGTGATTCCTACAAAAGTATTGAAATAAAACGTGAATTATTAACGGAAGATACTGCATCAGAAAATCAAGATGTCCAGGAAGTATTAAATTCGTATTTGAATAGTGTTGAACAAAATCAAGAAATACCACATGAACAGATTGTAAGGGTAAGTGATCTCTATGAAGATATTGAAATAAAACGGGAGTTATTAAGGGTAGATACTACATCAAGAAATCACAATGCTGAGGAAGAAAGAAATTTGAATTTGGAAAGCATTGATAGTGTTCAACAAAATAGGGAAATCCAAAAACAATCTATTGAAAATGTTAAACAAAACACGTTGAGTGATCTATACGGTATTGAAATAAAACATGAATTGTTAACGGAAGATACCACATCCAAGTCAGAAAATCAAAATGCTAAGGAGGAAATAAATTTGCTAGTGGAAACCATTTGTAGTGTTCAAGAAAGAAAAGAAATTGAACAACGTGATTTAATAGATGAAATCAATTCTCCTTTAGAATCCACTGTTAATTTGGAACCTAACAAAATACCAAGCGAATCAGTTGATCAAGCAATTGAACATGAAAACTTGTTTGGAGAACCATTAAATAGAAACACCCAAACAGATATATTTAATAATTCAAAGGACTCTGAGGCCATACCACAAACTTCTAATATTGAACAAAGATGCAGTTTTCCAAAAAATCAGGAAAACTTGATTGGAGAACAACTTAATAGAAACTTCGAAACAAACCTGTTTGACAATTCTTCGCTAAACTCTGATACCATATCACAAACTTCTTATATTGAAGAAAATACAAATTTTCAAAAAAATCAAGAAATCAAACAAGAACTATTAGAAACACATGGTATTGAATTGGAAACATCTACTCAAGATATAGTATCAGACAATTTTTTTAATAATCAATTGGATATACAATTGAGACAAAACTATAATCCCACTAGAGCACATGGTATTGAATTGGTAACTTCTAATGAAGAAATATTAGAGGACAATATTTTTAATCATCCGGATTTACAATTATTGAGTCAAAACTATAACCGCTCTGAATCCTTGACTAATGAGCAACATATCCAGGAGGAAAGTAATAAGTTGAATGAATGTATTAGGAAAGATTCTCTTAATATTGAAGACTTACCTCTAGAAATAAAAAAGGAATTGGTAGAACTTCAGGTGGATGAAAGTATAAACACCAACCATCAAATTTTACAATTAAGTAATTTGGAAAACGAAAATATACATGATGACACTTCGAACTTTATCAACAAAACTAAAGATATTCAAAAGGAATCTTCAATAATACATGCCAGTAATAATTCAAATATTAACTACACAAACAAAGAATCGTACCAAACTAATGATTTGGTCCAAAATAATTTGTTAATTGATAATACTGTTGTCGAACCTCCAAACATTTTAGACACACCTATTGATATTAAAAGTGAATTAGAAGAAATTCATGTCAGTGATAATTTAAACTCCTCTGACCTGGAATCGTCATTATTTAATGATTTGGAAAAAAATTGCTCATCGAATGAATGTATTCTTCCTGATCTTTTAAACATTAAAGAGCCAGACAAAGGTATAAAAACAGAGTCTGTCGAAGTCCACATTGATCAAAACATAAATACAAATCCTGTTAACTCTAATATAGAAAATTCTATTTTAACTGAAAATGCAAATAATGTTTCTTTAAATGTGGATATACCCAACAAAAAGATAAAAACAGAATCGTTGGAAGTCCAGGACAACACAAAAACTAACGTTGAGAATACTAACAAAAAATCTTTTTTAAAATATGATTTAGTTAGAAATCCCTTTGCTTTTTTGAAAAACTTATATAAACCTAAGGAGAAATTATTAACGATAAATCAACAATCAGAAAAGGTAAATATTTCTAAAGATTTGAATGATTTTTTACAATTTTTTGTATATTTGTTAAGCAACTGAAATATATTTGTGTCAGAAGTAGTTCAAAGACCTGCACTTGGACCTAAAGAATTAAGAAATGTATTTTTTCCGGCCCGCCCATATAAAAAAATTGTTTTAATAATGAAAAACATTTATAGTTAATTGCAAAATCTTTAATTTATTTTTAAATTGGTTTTTAGGATGGGCGGCTTTACAATTTTTTCTCTGATCGGAAACGGCTACCCGAAAAAAGTGGCCCAATAATACCAGAAACATACTTGCAAAATCTTTTAAAATCGGTCAGTACCTCTGTTTGTTCCTTGAGGATTAAAAAAAATGTTTTATACAATAAAAAAAAAATCGATCATATTACACCGTCAGGCAGCCAATATCAAACATGAACTGGATGATATACGTCTGAAAGTAGAGATCAAATAGAGTAAAACTCCATAAACAGTTTTTCATTTCAAAATCGTATTTCCTTTTAAAAGGATTTCAAAGTTTTAAAGGATACATTTTGTAAAATATTTTTGAAATATTTGTACCTGGTGATGGCAAATGAAAGAGGAGGATTTGCTCTTAGGTTTCCATTTCTATATTTTACCATATCAGGATTAAGTAATGTGAATAAATTCGTTTGAAAACTTCATAAAAATATTTTGTTGAACATTTTGAAGGATATTAAAGGATACATTTTTAAAAGGACGTAATTTACCTCCTTTTTCCTGATATGTAAAAATGATAAAATAGGAAAATTAGAGGAGATCCTCCTCTTTCATTTGCTATCACTAGTGGCATTCTAGGACAAGTGTAAATAATAAAAAAATATTTTATAAAATTTAATCCTCTAAAACTTTGAAGTCCTTTTAAAAGGAAACAGGATCACAAAAAAAAAAAAACTGCAAATGCAGTTTTACTACATATGGTCTCTAGTTTAAAACGTATATTATACAGGTCTGGTTAAACGACTTTTTTCATTTTTGTCGGACGGTGTTATCAATTGTTTTATTTCTCATGATAATCCATATTCATAATTTTTTATACCCTCCACTTACAATTAGTGATACAGGGTATACATGAGTTTGTCATTCCATTTGTAACTCATCGAAATATCGGTCTGAGACACAATAAAGTATATTATTGATCAGTGATCGATTCTAAGACATTCTAGCGATGTTCGTCTGTGGAAATGGTGATCACGGCCGAAGTATTAAACATATATGAATGCGACTTAGCACATTCACTTGTTGTTGTCCTTAGTTGTTTGGTATTGCATTTGAGCTAAATCAGTTCAGCGGTTCAGAAATTATGAACGAAAATGTAAGAACACCTCGAAAATATTAATACATACTACATAACCTAAAAATTACAAAATGCTTTAAATTGTCTGCTGGTTGGCATATGTGAACAGAATTAGACACAAGAGTGGTAGTTTTACAAGTACAAACCTATTTTTTTCAAAACAAAAATCTCGGATTTTTTTTTCACCAAAAAATTTTTTCCGCGAATTTTTTTGTTTTCAAAAGAATTTTTTTCGCAAAAAATTTTTTTTTTAGATTTTGGAGGGTGTCTGTACATTCGGCAAGGCCGAATTTAACTTTTTTACTTGTTTTTTTTTTTTATCTGTGATATCGGTATCATGTTCTCAAAATCTTTTAGAACGAACAGAAGCTATTTGAAATTTGCAATAATGGCGGTTTTTCCTACGTTAAGGAGAGGTTTTTTTTAAACATTTTTCCTTTAACCCTTTTATAGAGCTTGAGACAATCTTTTATTTTAACTTAATTTGAGCCAAATCCGATAGTTTTAACCCTTTGATACATGTTTTGGATTTTTGGAAAATTTCCACCAAAATTTTTAATTTTTAAAAAATAAAAAATTGTCTTGCGATGCATTATGTTTTATTAATTTAGACATTCTGAATATGAATGTAAAAAATGTTAAATTGGTCGTGCGGTTTTGGAGATATCGCCATTTGAAATTTGTCAAATGGCATTTTTTTCATACGTTCAAGAATTTTTTTTTAAAAGTATCAACATTTTTTTCCATTGACTATTGCATAGAGCAGGAGACAAACTTTCATTTAAACTTAATTTGAGCCAAATTATATCATTTTAACCTATGACGCTCTTCGATCAAAATTTATAGTTTTGATGAAAATCTTCTAAAAAAAACAAAACTTTGATCGAAGGACGCCACATGGTAAAATGATCGGATTTATCTCAAATAAATTTAAAAGGAATATTTGTCTCAAGCTCTATGAAAGGGTAAAGGAAATAGATTAAAGATTTGTTTTTTTTTTAAATTTCATGAATGTAAGAAAAATCAAATATTGATATCTCAAAAACCGTTCGATTGAATTAAATTTTTTATTTATATTTTGAGATTTTTTTTTTTTAGCGTCCAACCTGAATCAAATTACGTCGCGTAAGGCGTAACGCCCAATAATTTTTCGTTTCTAATATTTAAATGTGAGCTACCTAAATCAAACGGACGTAAAAATTTCAAATTTGATGTGTTTGTTTTTGTTTTTTTTTTACGTCTTGCGCGACGCATTTGATTCTGGTTCGACCCTTAAATTTATTGACTGTAGGAAAAAACCGTAATTTTTTGTAAATTTCAAATATGTATCGATATCTCGAAAACCATTCGACTTGTTAAATTTTTTATTTATATTCCTGTTCAGGGCATCAAAATAATAAATATGATGTAGCGCCAGACATAATTTTATTAACATATTTTTTTTTTAATTTTCAAAAATCCAAAACTTTGATTGCCTTGCGCCACAGATAATTTTTTTACGATTGGTCTCAAATTTGTAGCACATAATTTTTAGAACTAGTAGAATAAAAAAAAGGTGCCCGGGCCCGTTTATTGAAGAATAATTTCCTTTTCACTTTCTCTTTAATATGATTTGTTTAATTTTAAGTTATTGTTAACTTAAAACTTAAATTTTTTCAGATTGTTTTAACCAACCAAACTCTTAAGCCAGAACTTAAAGTTGACTCTGATGATAAGGATGATGTTATAGTAATTGGACAATGTCCGACTGTTATTAAAAATGAAAATCTTTTGGCCTATGAAGAACTGAATGAATCAGTTATTAATGTCGATAAAGTCTTAGGAGAAAAAGACGAAAATCCTCTTACGGTACTAAATATTCAAATTTAATTAACCAAAAATCATTGATTATTTTTATACTTGACAGATAACCGCAAACGAATTAATTATTAAATCAGATACACTTGATGATTTTTTATCCTTAGACTCCAATTTGGTATAAATTCCATTACAAAAAAAAAATAACTTAAAAGTTAAATAATTTCTTAAACTTGTATTTTTAAGCATTCAACAAATTGGTATGATGTCAATGTTAAACAAGAACAAATTGAAGACAATTTAGAAAATTATCAATTGCCATTTATTGATATAAATGATGATTTAAATACATCCTTAGATGTTAATGTTGATGGAAAAAGTTCACCCGATTTAAATATCGATGATATATTTTTCTCACAATCACAATCAGCTGATGACGTATTATCAAATTCTACATTAATTACTTCGCCAAGATCATCAGAATATCATTCTATTGTAGAAATATCATCATTGGATGATTTTGAAACTCTGATACCAACAACAAATTTAGAAAATACTACGAGTAAACTAAATAAGGGAAAACCGGGTCGGCCAAAAGGTGCTAAGAATTTAAAGCCTAGATCGCCTAAACAAAGTCAAGGCGATGGAAATGTTGAGCAGACAAATAAAAAAACAAAGCAACGTAAAAATTCAGATGATAAAATAAGTAATAGTCAAAAGGTGAGTGAATTAAAAAAATTTACAATTTTTTTTTGTATTTTTTAGAAGTTTTTACTTTAAAAAAATTCTCAGACAGGGCAATTTTTACAAAAATTTTTTCTGTAAAAAATTATTCTCAGATTCTAAGACATTTTTTCCTTTATTAAACTTATTCTCAATTTTTGAGACATTTATCCTAAAGAAAAATTCTTATCAGATTCTGAAACATTTTTCCTATAAAAAATTTTCTGTTTCTAAGACATTTTTCCTATAGATTTTTTTTTTCAGATTCTGAGACATTTTTCTAATAGAAAATTTCTTAGATTCTAAGATATTTTTTTACTATAGAAAATTTCTTTTAAGTTTTTTTGAAATTTTTCATAAACAAACATTTTTTTCAGAT
The DNA here is from genome assembly GCA_963921195.1 of Pegoplata infirma. Taxonomy (NCBI): domain Eukaryota; kingdom Metazoa; phylum Arthropoda; class Insecta; order Diptera; family Anthomyiidae; genus Pegoplata; species Pegoplata infirma. Next base: position 183,260,155 of record OY992537.1, on the reverse strand, counting down.
TCTAAAACAATTTTTCTACAGATTGTAATATATTTTGCCTTCCAAGAGCTTCTTCTTAGATTCTGATACATTTTTCCAACAGAAGTTCGTTATTAGATTCTAAGACATTTTTTCCTATATAAAATTTCTTCTTAAATTCTGAAACATTATTTCTATAAAAAATCTCAGATTTTGACACATATTTCCTTTATAAAACTTCTTCTCAGATTCTGAGATATTTTTCCTATAGAAAAACTATTCTAAGATTCTGAAAAATTTTTTCCTATAGACAAATTCTTCTCAGATTATGATACAAAATTCTTTTCAAATTCTAAAACATTATTTATATTTAAAAATTATTCTTAGATTTTGAGACATTTTTCCTATAGAAACTTTTTTCTCAGATTATAAGAAATTTTTCGTAAAGGAAAATTGTTCCCAGATTCTAAGATATTTTTTCTATAGAAAAATTCTTCCCAGATTTTAAGATATTTTTTCTATAGTTTATTTCTTTTAGATTCTTTAACATTTTTCCTATTGAACATTTTTTTTCAGATTCTAAGACATTATTCCTATAGAAAAATTCTCTTATGAAAGTATTCTGCTTAGATTTTGAGACAATTTTCCTATAAAAAAAATCTCTTTAGATTCTAAAATATTTTTTCTCTCTATAAATTCTTCTTCAATTCCTAGACATTTTTTCTATAAAAACATTTTTCTCGGAGACATTTTTCTATAAAAAGAATTTTCTCAGATATTTTTCTGTAGAAAAATTCTATTTAGATTCTAAGAAAAATTGTTCTCAGTTAGTTTCTAAGACATTGAATGAAAAAAATTCATCTGATTCTGAAAATTTTTCCTATAAAAATTTTTCCACAAATTCTAAAACATTTTTCCCATAAATGTTTTTTTTTGGGGGGAGAGGTAGGGGCTGTGAGTTGGGGGACCCCTTTCCCCTCGCGAAATATGTTAACAAGTTGATTTTATTCTACTTTGTGCACTAAAGTATTATATTTTTTTTTAATATTTAAAGTTTTTTTATCCACTGCCTTAAAAGGGGGCCGGCTAAAAAAAACCGAAATTTTTTATTCCCTGGGTCCAAGCACAAGACTTTAAACTTCTGCGAACATAAAAATGTTTCATTAGTTTAACAAAAATATCAAAAAACGTTTAAAAAAAAAATTGCGTTTTTCAAAGGTTGGTTAAGTTCTTCAAGGGGAAACTTTTTTCCCCCTGGTCCGATTTTGCCCATTTCCGAACTTAACCTGCCAAGGACCATAAGACATATTCGTGCAAGGAGTCTAGCTCTTTTATTTTGAACTGTATCGCGTTAACTACAGACGGACGAACATCGTTAGAATGTGAAGCGAACACTGATCAATAACATATATACTTTATGGGGTCCCCGACCGATTTTCGATGCGTTACACACGGAATGACAAAGTGAGTATACCCCCATGCTGCAGTTGGAGGGTATAGGGCATACTTGGGACCTGGCATTACTTTTGTATGAAAAACAATGCCAATGCCGGCTATTTCATTGGCATTTTACATGAAAAAAACTAAACTCGATTTTTCGACTTTTCAACTTTTTTCAATTTCTAAAAAATCGATTTTTCGACTTTTTTCAAATTTTAAAAAGTCGACTTTTCGACCTTTCGACTTTTTAAAAAGTCGAATTTTTTTCGACTTTTGACTTTTTTAGACTTTTATCAACATTCTTCGACTTTTTAACTTTTTTCGACCGTTTCCAACTTTTAAAAAGTCGATTTTTTTGTAAATAAAAGTTGTTGTAAGCATTTTAGGTGCTATTTTTTTTGGTTGTATTGTATTTTTCAAAAAAAGTCGAAAATTCGAAAATGTGTCGACTTTCGATTTATAGAACCCTATCACTGAGGTGTTTACAATAATCAAAAATATTGGTAAATATTGCACTTAACACTTTCTAACTCATGAATTTGGCATTGACATTTTTGCTTCACATACAAAATACATGGAAATACCAATAGCTTCAGTTGTTATTAAACTCGGCTCTCATTTGAAATTTTTTTCCGAAGAAAGAAACTATTTTCATCTGACAAAAGTTAAAAAAAAAAAATAAAAAATTTCGAAAAAGTCGAAGCAAAAGTCGACTTTTCGACTTTTTAAGAACAAAAAAGTCGATTTCGACCTTTCGACTTTTTCATACAAAAAGTCGATTAATCGATTTTTCGACTATAGAAGCCTAGGAGGGTATACAAATTCTTTGCAGATTCTAAAACAATTCTTAGATTTTAAGACACTGTTTCTAACGAAAATTTTTTCACAGATTCTAAAATATTTTTGCTGAAGAAAAAGTCTTCCCAGATTCTAAGACATTTTTATTAAAAAAACTCTTCTAACAAGGAATGTCTCCCTGGGGTCACCCGCAGATCTTTGTGGAATTGATTTTATTTTGTAGAGAAGGAAAAATAAAGGGACACGTATTTTGTTTTTGTAGCGGCCCAAATTCAAATTTTTGGGGGTAAAAATGAGGGTGGAAGAAACGGTAATTTTTCAGTTTTTTGCGTTTATCTCCTATATTATACAAATAAACCTAGTCATATTATATACCAAATGAAAGGTCTTTGGAAACCCTATCTTCTTCAAAGAACGTGTCCAAACATGCACAACTTTTCGTCATATTGAGTAAAATGCTAAAATTTGAGGATATTTTTGTTAATAAAGTCGAAAAATATTTACTTTTTTTGGTACGTTGTTAGCATCACGAGATAGATATTTTAAATACCTGTAATCTGATATCAAATATGGCTATACTTATTTTGAGTAAATAGGCGTAAATCGTAAAAAACTGTAAAAGGTCAATTTTACCCCCTAAAAATGAGTTTGGGCCGCTAAAAAAATACGTGTCGAATTAATTTTCGTTCAGAACTACATATCCAAATTTCATGAAGATCGGATGGTGACACCATGGCGACTTTCCTTGTAAGTTACTAAGACATTTTTCCTATAAAAAAAATTCTTCTCAGATTCTAAGACAATTTTCTTATAGAAAAATTCTTCTTAGATTTTATGATATTTTTCCTGTAGAAAAATGTTAAAATCCTGAAAAAAAACTTTTCTCTAAAAAAATTCTCTAACTCCGAGGCATTTTTCCTATAGACATATTCTATATTTAAAAAAATCTCAGATTCTATATATTTTTTTTTTATTTAAACACACAATTAAAAGATTATTTTTAATTTTTAAAATTCAATTTTATTTGCATATATTTCCTTTAGCCCAAATCAAAGCCAAGAAAATCTATAAAATATACGGAAAAAGATACAGCGTTTAAATCGGGTAAATTAAAACACTGCAAAAATCTTCCTAAAAGAGAACTAACACGTAACAAACAATCAACACAAACATCAAATTCTCAAAAAACTACAACCACCACTACTTCTACTCAAACTAATCCAAAACAGATTTCAGTAAACGACGAATTTCCAAAACCTTTAAAATTAGAAATGGATTCGAATCAAGGAAAAGATATTGCTACAGACTTGCCACGACCTTTAGTTTTTAAAAGTGAATCATCCAGCATAAATGTTAAAGAAACACAATCATATAAAAGTCCAGAATTTCAACCGTTTGTACGTTTGAAACGTTTAAAAATTGAAAATGAATTGCTGGTACCTTTAAAAATTCGCAAATTAAATTATCGCAGAAATGTATACAAACGACCGACAAGATCTCTATCAAAATCATATCCATTTGTTACAAAATCCACAAGTTATCACAATTTTCCACATCACTCAATGGATCAACGTGAATTTCTTATACAAAAAGCTTATAGCTTAAATCCACGTGTTAAACTTAATCGTTGGAGTATGGATAATGAGTATCCTCCTCTAGATGATACTAGTGGTATAACAACACCCTATAGTTTGCCAACGGATAATACAAATGACTCAGAATCAAAATATTTTACTACTCAAGAATTAAATACACTATTTCAATCTCCCACACCCGAAAGATCTTCGATGTTTAGTTGCCAGTTTGATAGTGGAGTTTCAACCTCAACGCCTCGTATTTCACACCACCCTAGGCAAATGGATAATAAAACACTTTTATTAGAGATTGCTGCTAAACGTGCCTTTATCAATAATCATTTAATGCATTTTGGATTTTCACCAATGCATTTTCAGCTTTATAATGATGTTAATGATTTAAATTGTTTTCTCAAATATTTATTTGGTCAATTGAACCAGAATTAAGGGTATTTATTTAATAATGTTTTATAAACTTTTATTTTACTATATTTTTTTTTTGCAATTGTATTATTTTTTTGTTATGTTTTTCTATTGAATTTTTGATGTTAAGTTACAAAAAGTGTGTTTCTTATATTTTTATTATTTTTATTTTTTTATCGAATAAAATTTGTTTTTATGATTTAACTAAGCAAAAATTAAAATTTTTTCAAATAAACTAGCAAACCTTTTCAAATGTCAACATCACTGTAAATACTCGGCAGGAAAAAGAGTGCTGGTCGATTCGAAATCTATCCCGTAACTGCTGAAATCGGAGCATTTTACTAAAATTCTTATCACGTGACATGAAAATCATACTTATCACTAAACTGTCCTAAAAATACTTATCCTGTGACTGGAGGTAATATAACATATCAAAACTTTGTAAGTACTGAAAATAATTTTTAAATTCCAAAATTTTATTTAAAAACAACACAAGAATTTCGTTTATATTACAAAAATAAATTTAGTTAACATTTTAAAAATTTTACGAAATCAAAAAAAATCTTGCATAAAATTTCATTTCATAGAATATACGAAAGTTTCAATTATTTCACGAATATATTTTTTTTTTAATTGCGAACTAAACGAAATTACAATTTTTTTTTTGAAGAATAAAAAATTAATTTTTTTTTTTGAAAATTTTTGAATACGAAAGGGTTTTTAAACTGCACACAAAATATTATGACAGTAGATTCCACTATAAAAACAGTTAAAATAACTACATTTATTGTTGTTATGCGTCTACTACATTTAACGGTAAAATTAACCAAAACTATTGTTGTTTTTAACTATTGGTTAACAACTACAAAAAACGGCAAAAACAACTTCAAATTACAGTTGTTTTTACTGTAACTCAAATTGTCTGAATTTTTTTATTAACAAAAAAGTCTAAACGTCAACAACGCACAGTGCCACATTTGGCCAATCTAGCTCGACAAAAATCAAAAAAAAAAGTTCCCCGATTTTTATGATTTGTTTGTATGTGTTATAAAACATTCCTAATAACACGGAAATACTCATATAAGAACCATAATTCTATTCGTTATGAGGATATGGTGCATAAAGTTGCATCTTGTAAAATCCTGAAAGTAGTGTTCATTATTTCGCATTAAGTCGATTTTAAACTGTTGTAACTTTTTAACAAAAAAAGATATTTATTCACTCTTTTTTGGTAATTTTAAAGGATATTTAAGGGCTTTAAGTCATATCTTTTCTTCTTTTTTTAAAAATTTTTGAAAAGAAAATTATATATTTATTTTTTTTGATGGAATAGAACTTTTGGGTTTGGTCTCTATTGGTCGCCGGATTTTTTCAGTCATTGACCAATATCCATAGTACTTATTTCAACGGCTAACTTTTGCGACCGTCTGCGACGCCGACTACAGTGGGGCGATATGTAAACCTTGTTTTTACATATTTCTTAAACATATTTTTAAAAAGAGGGCGTGGCAGTTGCCTGACCGCCCCCTTTTTTTGTGATATTATTTCTACAGTCCTTCAGAGTATATATACCAAGTTTAAAGAAATTACAACCAAAATTTATTTTTTTTTTAAAAGTGGGCGTGGCCGTTAACTGGCCTCCCATATTTTTCATAATGTTGTTTTTGAAGTCAAAACGAACATTTATATTGAATTTCCAGTCAATATAAATAAAATTGGATTTTTGTCGTCCTAGATTGGCCAAATGTGGCACTGTGCAACGGTTAAAATTATTTCGTAATAATTCCTGCTGCACCTGACACTTCAAACTCATTCAACACATCCGTTTTTATAAAAATTTCTAGAAAATTATAAGTTATTTTGTTGACTAAAAACAACTACATAAAACAACTGTTACTACAATGTAGTAATTTTTTGTATTTATTTGTTATTTTGTTTGAAATTTTTCATACAAAAAACAACTGAAATTGTAGTTGAAAACAACAACAACTACTACTTACTACACAAATGACCGTCATGTAGTAACTGCAATAATTTTCTAAGTGTAAAAATTAAACGGTTCCTGCAGGAAAAAGAGTGTTGGTCGATCCGAAGTCATCAATCCCGTGACTGTTAGAAACGGCACATATCACTAAATGTCTTAAAGTGCATATCTCATAAATACTTATCCCGTAACGGAGACATAAGACATACAAATTTTCTAAGTCCTCAATTTTTATACCCTCCAACCACAGTATGGAGTAATACTCACTTTGTCATTCCGTCAGCCTTACCATAGAAAAATATTTAAAAAAAAATATTTAAAATCATGTTTTAATTTTATTTCCATACAAATTGTTTTTGTTTTTAAAATCGACTTTCAAAAAATGTATTGAAAATTTGAAATTTAAAATAAAACTTTTGTTAAAATAGACTTTTTGTTTTCTTGGGGTAAGGGCCCGTGTGTAACATCGAAATAACAGTCGGGGAACCCACAAAGTATATATGGGGCATTCCATGTCAAATCGGACACTTTGAATATTTTTTTTTTTAATTTCCTAATTTGTTTACAGATTTTAGTACCCTTCGAAAACTCCTTCGTGGTAAATTTTCAGATTTTTTTGATGATCCGTTCAAAAGATATCGAATTTTTAAAAATTGGTAGTTTGTTTCTTTACTTAAACTTCTTTTACTCATAACTTTTTCAATAATGGTCCAAATTGCAATTTTTTTCAATTTTTTTGTTTTTTACGTACTTTTAAAAACAAAATCCGAAAAATTCTTAAAGATGCTCCAACCGCTCTAACTGCCCTACGAGTGCCCTTGGAGCAATCAAATGTACTACGAATAACTATTAAGGCGGTCCCCATACCATTTTTTTATTTTTTGTAAATTTGTTTTATTTAATCAGCTTCTACCGGTCCAATGGTGCATCCGAGAGGGGTCATTAGTGAGACCGACCCCCATTTATTTTCACCCTCCAATATTCTTGTAAAACATACCTACGCCCTATCTCCTCTCCCTAAGTGGGTTGCCATTCAAAAATAAATTTCTATAAAATTTTCTCCAACTGTAATTTGTATGGGAGCCTACTTAGGGAGTGGATATAGGGCGTAAGAATGTTTTAAAAAAATGTTGGAGGGTAAAAATAAATGTGGGTCGGTCTCACTAATGACCCCTCTTGGACGCACCATTGGACCGGTAGAAGCTGATTAAATAAAGCAAATTTACAAAAAATAAATTAAATTTTTCTAACAATAAGTCCCGAAAAACTTGTTGAACATTTTCTAAATCCCACACAAATTTGTTTGCGTTTCATTAAAAATGTTTAAAGGAAAAAAGAACTGAAAAATATTCAATTCGCAATTTTTTTGTGTCCTAGACATCAATTTTTTTTTTTGGCAATATTATTTTTTTGCATTTTGGAGTAACAAATTCATTAAAAATTCTAATTAATTTTTGTTAAAAAATAAAAATTGTTTCTTTCGACCTTTAAAATATAATATTTGTAGTTGGTTTATTCTAGCTCAAGGTCATATTTCCTTTACTAATTATACTGTACAACACAAAAAAAATACAAGGTCAGACCAACAAATTTTTATAGAAGAGACAAAAAAAAAAAAAATACACAGGAACTTAAGGGGTTAAAATGGCCCGCAAAAATATAGTAAAATTTCACGGCGAATATTTTTGCGGAACATTTTAACCCCTTAAATCCCTGTTTTAGTGGTGTTTTTTGCTCTTTTTTAAAAGAAGGACAAAAAAGACCCTTATCTTGAGGAGTTAGAGGGTTAATATCTTCCTCGAAAATGTTCTCCATAACATTTAACATAAATTGGCTGAACACATCATATATTTTAAACGTAAGCTTTACTTGATTTTCTTAATAAATGCGAAATTAACCCTAAGCTCTCTTTTGTTGTGTCTTATTTCTGACTTTCTTGTTGAGTTTTCTGTTTTAGTGTATTCAGGGACTTATAGTAAAATTTCACGGCGGATATTTTTGCGGAACATTTAAACCCCTTAAATCCATGTTTTAATGGTGGTTTTTTGCTCTTTTTGAAAAGAAGTACAAAAAAGACCCTAATCTTGAGGAGCTAGAGGGTTAATATATTCTCCGTAACATTTTATATAAATTTGCTGAACACACCATATACTTTAAACGTAAGCTTCACTCGATATTCAATGACGATTGACAATACAACATTTGCATTTGGGGGAAACTTTACCTCCCCCTAAAATGAAACCCAGATGTAAACTTTCAAAACGCCGATACAAGTGTATTTTTTGTTTGTCTCTTCTATCAAAATTTTTTGGTCTGACCTTGTAATTTTGGAAAAAAAAATGATTTTGTTGTACAGTGTTATTTATGTTGATCATTCAAATTCCTTTTGCTACTTGTAGTATAGGGTTTTTATATTTGTTAAATAGTCTTGACAATGGAATCTGACAAACTCCGAAAATTTAAAATGACCCAACACAAATAAATTTAAAAGTTTTAAATTAAAACAGAAAAATAATTTCTGTGAAAATTTTTCCATGAAATTAGTATGTGAAATAATGACCTCGATCTAGAATTAATGCATATATTTAGGAGTAACATTAAAAATAGTTTGTAGTATAGTTTCAGGCACCACTAAAATTATTTAAATAACAGTTATATAAAATTTAAATTGTTTTTTTTGCGCATGTTACTAAAAACCATATGAGGAGTTATGTTCAGTCAAGTATACATAAAAAAATCCGTTCAAATTCCACCACTTTTTTTGTTAGTAAAACAAAAGTTGTAAACAATTCAGGATTTGTAAGCAAAACAAAATTAGCAAATATGACGCATTTTGCATTAAATTCATTATATGAATTTGAAATAAATATAAATAAAAATATACAAAAACAGTGAGTTTTTAAAATAAAATATAGATTTTAAGGAAAATATCTGTGTTAATATCTGTTCTTCTTACATAGTTTTGAATTTACTGAAGCCTTATTACGACATATAAACATCTACCTGGAGCCTTCCTTAATACTAGATATTTGGATACCTTTGGTGGGTGCTTTCAATCATAAATTACTTATACAATTGGTGTCTTCCTTAAGTGTTATAAATGTTTTAGCAACATTAATCAAATGGTAAAAAGGATTTTTTATTTTGTCAATATTTTACTTACAACATTATGCTTTTTTTTCTTACAGGTGCTCTCCAGAATTTCGTCCTATTTGGTGGATTAAAGAACAGAAAGAATCTGACGATTACGATGATATCGTAATTGATCCTTATAGCTGTGATACTAGTGCTGGGTTTCCCTCCACCCATGCTGTTACATTTACTGCCTTTATATGTATTATAGTCTGGCATTTGCTCAAGTCTTCCACAAGTAAATTTATTTTTGGTCCGTCTAAAACGTATTTCATTACATATGGATTTGCTACCTTTTTCACAATACTGCTGTGGTTAAGTCGTTTATATTTTCTATATGAATTTTTACATCAATGTATTCTGGGATCATTACTTGCCATTGGTCTAGTGCAGACATTTGAGTGTTTTTCAAAACCTCTAATGAATTTAAGTAAATGGAAAGCTTTATTTACTGTTTTGAGTTTGGGAATTTTACCTATAAATGCCTATTTCACCATGTTAATAAACGATGTGGATCCATTTTGGTCAGTTAGAATGGCTTTTAAGTGGTGCCCGGATCCATTGTATTTGAAGCATGAAACTACTCCGGTGTTTACTCTTTGCCGAGACTTTGGCTACTTATTGGGTGTTGCATTATCATGTCCATTAGCTAAACAGTATGTTAAATATTTAATTTTGCTAAAATCCATTTTAAAATTTATCTCTTCTTTATAGTTTTAAAAGTGCAGCCAACATCTGGAGTAAACGTTTTCCAATAATATTAATTATGGAATTTTGCAATTATTTCTTGAGGTCCTTAACACCAAAACAATACGGACGATTTGCGTTTGTGGCTTATGAATTTCTAAGAAATTTTTTACATACATTTACGTTGTTGACTATTTTACCAAAATTTGTTAAAAAGTAAAGCTAAAATATAATCTGAAGAGAGAAATTCGATTTATAATTGGATGGTGGCAGAAAAGGTAAAACTGTTTTAAGCACTGATTGTGAGAAGAAAACTTCTCAGATAAAGCAAAATCTTCCCAGCAAAATTTTCGGTTGCAAAGAACCGATTGTGGAACATCTTATACTTCCCTAGAACCTGTTCTAATTCTTGTGCAACACCGATTCTTTTTACAAAGGGATTGTCCCAAAAGCAACAGGTGTTTGTAAGCAAAATTAGAACATATTTTTGTTCCTCAGAATCGGTTCTAGAAGTGAAATTTGGAACAGAAATAAGAATTAAAGAAGTATATTGAATTGCATTAATTTATTTAACAAAGATAAAGACAATCATATATAAATGGAATATTTACATTTTTTTAATACACATTTATCCTTTTTCGCCTCCAAAGTTGCATTTTGGGCCTTGGAATAATGACATACCAGGACATGGATTTTCTGCAAACAAAAATATACATAATATTATTAGTATTTGACCCGACCCAGACCATGAAAATTTAATTTACTCACCTTTGTTTCAACAATTTTCACGATTATATCCTGCTATTTTAAGAGAATTTCGTGTTTTGTCTTGGTTAACAAAAATAAATTGATATTTATTTTTTAATTTTTTTGACACATAATTTTTTTTAATTCCTGAGAACCAAAATGTTATGAAACTTTTATTGCAGAGAACAAGCTTCACAACAATTTTCACTTAACTTGTTCTGAATAATTAAAGTGTAATAGCCCAGTCAGAAATTGCCAACCGTACCAAAAATTTTGTGTTGGTACAATATCGGGCTAGCCAAAAATACAACATTGTATAATGTAAAACAGTTTTACTAAAAATATTGTGTTGGCACGACTTTGTGTTTACATAAAACACTACACTATAGATTATAATTTAAAAGTTTAACATTTTTATTTTTTTAAAAATTTTTCGATTTACATAGACCACAACTCTTTAATCTGAGTGAACACTTAAGTAGTTGCTTTTTCAACCAATTTGTACAAAATGGTAACTAAAAAGCACTACATCGAGATTTTCAATACATCCCTAAGCAAAAGTTAAATCCAATGTCGTAAATTTGTAAAATCAACGTTAACCCAACGTTAAAACAAAAGTCGAGCGATCGTTGGCCACTGTTATCATTTCAACCTCGGAATGACGTCGTAGACATAGAAACAGGTATGATTCGCCAACGTTGGTACCGTCGCCGCCAACTTCATTCCAACGTTGGCCCGTTTGTATTTTTCTGCCTGGGAGTGTATGGTTACCGAAGAACCTGTTCTAGAACAAGTGTTGTCAGAATCGGTTCTGAAAAATTTTCCTGGGTTTTTAAAAAAGATTCAACAAAATTTACCAAACAGAAAAAGTCTCAGATTCGTATAGAAAAAAAAATTCCATGTAGAAAAAGTTTTAGATTCAAAGACATTTTTCGTATATAAAACATTCTGGATTTTGAGGCATTTTACGTACAAAAGATATAGTCTCAGACTCTGAGACATTTTTTTGTAAAAAAGTCTTAGGTTCTGAGACATTTTTTTACGAAATTTTTCGTTTAGATTCCGACACATTTTTAGTATAGAAAAAGTCTTAGATTCTGATACATTTTTTGCATAGAAAAAGTCTGAGATTCTGAGATATTTTTTGTATAGAAAAAGTCTTAGGTTCTGAGACAGTTTTCGTATAGAAAACGTCTCGATCGAAAAACCCTTGCCATAGTTCACTCTTTTGCTTATAACTTTTGAACCACTGCACATTGGTTCCAAATCAAAATCTAGCTGGACAAAAGTCCAAAAATTAGTGTCCTTAAAATTGGGAATTAATAGTGCTAGGGGCAAGCTAAGGGTGTGTTCTGATCAAACTAATAACCATTTCTTGGATTTAGGTCTTTAACTTTGTTAAATATGCGAATGAAATAACATTTTTGGTATCCAATATTAAAAAAAAAATATATATATATATAAGTGTTCAACTAATAACATCATATTATCCATGTTACATCAGTGGTTTCAAAACGGTTTATGTACAAGAAAGCTACAGATTTATACTTATTCTGTACATTAATAAGAAATTTATTATTGATCTTCTTCTAACATTTTTTGTATTTTGAAGTATGGTCAATAATAACAATATTTTTGAGGACTTATGAAACTTCCGCAGCTTGCCAAAACCGAATCCAGGCATATCATGTCGAATTACTACATACAACTTATAGGTAATTTATTACTGAACGTTGGCATGCAGACATTTTTTGCAGGTTTTTGCAAGTTTAAAATTAATCACAATTTTTATGAAAATAGATTTCCGCCTAAAATTTTTTTTCTGAATAAAACATCGAATTTTTGTAAGTTTTTGATAACTTTTAGATATTATAATTATGCTTAGCTTAAATAAAGCATTAAATTTTATGTTTCCTATTAAACCGCGGCCAATTACACACTTCGACAAAATTCAAAAATGTCCGTCTGTCTGTCCGTATGCCTGTCAGTAGAGGACACGATACAGTCCAAAATAAAAGAGCTAGACTTTCGAAATTTACCACGAATATGTCTTATATTCCTAGGCAGGCTAAGTTCGGAAATGGATAAAGTCGGACCAAGGGAAAAAAAGTTCCCCCTTGGAGAACTAAACCGACCTAAGAAAAATCGCATTTTTTGCGGGGTTTTTTGTACTTTTGCTAAGCAAATGCAATATTCTTCTCTCAGATGAAGTTCGAAATCGCAAGGGGAAGGTGCTCCCTAACGTCTCCCACCAACCCCCCCCCCCAAAAAAAAAAGACGCCCCTGGATTTTTTTATATTGTTTTTTTTACATCTTGGAGGGTATAAAAGATTCGGCACAGCCGAATGTAACACTCTCACTGGTTTTTTATTTTTTTTACATTTTGAAGGGTATGAAAGATTCGGCATAGCCGAATTTAACACTCTCACTTGTTTTTTTTCAATTACACTTCTCGACAAAAATTTTTTTTTTTTTAGAGATTACAAAACTTTAAAAAAATAAGTTTTTGCATTTCATATTTCTGTTCTGCATATAAACCATTTTTGTCATTAATGAATATCTGAAAATAGAAAAAAAATAAAAAGTTGTCGATTAGTGTAATCGACTTAGAAAAATTTAAACACGTTTTTTGAACTCAGCGACCCCAAAAACATATAAAACGGTGATAAAATAATTTTGTCCAGCTAGATTTGGACTTGGAACCACTGTGCACTGGACCGTTTTTGCTAAATGCAATACATTGGCGTAGGAAGCCAACATTTCTGGGGGGGCTAAAGCCCCCCCCTAGATTTTTTTAATTTTTTGGTATTTTTTTTTTTAATAGAAAAACCCAGACCTATTCCTGAAGCGTTCCCTTTAACATGCATCTAATTGTCCTAGAAACGAAAGCGGTTAAAAATTCATATTTTTTTTAAATTTTGATTCTGTAGATTTTTTGGAAATTTAGAACTCCTAGATATGTTTTGAGAATGAAAGATTTTTAATGTTTTTCCTATAGTAAACTCATTAGTTTACTATGATTTTTTCAAGAAAAAGTTCTGGTGATTGCAAAAGTTGATGGTTATTAGTCAAAATTCGCAGATTCTTTCTTTCAATAACTTTTGTCTATAAAAAACCCCTTAGAATTTAGAAACTTTTTTAATTCAAAGAAGTTAAAATGTTTTCCTGAAGGTAAAACCCTAAGATTCGGTAAAGTTTTTATTACTGACAAAAACATCAGATTCATATAAAAACTTTTTTCAATAATTCAGACTATTTTTCAATGGGAAAAACTATTAGATCTTATATAAGGAGTGAGATCATAAAAATGTTAACACACATTTTTGCCTACAACTTTGGTGTAAAGCTTCCAAATTTTTTTTTTTTTTGGCAGTTTACATTTTAAAAATATGTCAGTTAATAAATTAATTTACATCATGAGTTTTAATCAATGATGGGTACCAATACCTTTTCGATACCAATACCCGTTAATACCAATTCAAATTTAAAACCAATACCAATTAAAAACCAATACCTTTATTTGTGCGATACCAATACCGATAAAAAACCAATACCGATTCCCCACTACCAATACCAATTAAAAACCAATACTTTTATTCTTCAAAACCAATACCAATAAAAAACCAATACCAATTCATTTTTTTTACTTTCGTATCGGTTTTGTTTCGGTTTTTTGTATTCTTATTTTCGTTTGTTTTAATTGTGACGTCAAACATTTTCTTTCCATCACATTATTAGATTTTACCTGACTAACGAATTGCTAAATATGTTCACAAAAAATGTTACATCGATCAGTAATCGTTTGTCATATAACAAAAGGAATTTGCTACTTGAATTTTAAAAGCCATAAAAACATAAAACAAATATTTTTTTGTCACGTTACGTGATTTTTATGACCCCTAATAAAAGTAGATCTTAAAAATGTAGACCTTTTCTGTGATGAAATTTTTTCTTTTGCAAACATTGTTAATATTTGATATACATATATTGAATGTCACTGCACTGTTCTTTGCGTTGTAAAAAAAATACTAATGTCCTTTTTTTGAAAATCCCAAAATTTTAATCAAGCAGTCGTTACAAAATTATATATCACAACACCAGAATAGTGTTGTAAATGTATCGAGTATTTGGGTATTGAGTACTCAATACCGACCAATTTTACCGGTACTCAATACTCAAAAGTAGTTACTCAATACTTTCAGAGTTGTATTTTTCTTAGCAAAACGCTACAATTTAATTCAAAAACACGAATTTTGCTAGAAAATACATGCATTTTATTTTTATTTAAGTCTGAAAATTTATTATATTAAAAATCAATTTTAATCTATAAGTTTTAAAATTTTTTAATTAGCTTTTGTTTTTTTATACGCTCTGTAACGTAAATATAACGAAATTAAATGTTTTTTCTGATAAAAAAAGTTAATTCTAAACAAAATTGAAAAAGTATTGAGTAGTATCGAGTACTCAATTCAAAAGTATCGAGTAGTATTGAGTAGTCAAAAGTATCGACAATTTACAACACTACACCAGAATCCAGAAAAAACTTTTTGTTTGTTTTATTAGAGGCACAGTCATATTATAAAATAACACCGCTCAACAAATCGAAGGTTTTTGACTCCGGTTTGAAGTTTGATACAAAATTTTTAAAGATTTTGACTCGCTGATTCCAAATCTGTGCTCCAAATTTTTCCATCACGTCTAGAATTTTAGTTATTCGCGGTTGAAAATGCGAAAAAACGCGATTTTTGCCTTTTTTGAAAGCCTGCACAGCAGCCGGAAAATGACTGTTGAGCGGTGTAATTTAAGAACGCGTAATGTATTCACACTTGCTATTTTTGAGAGTTTAAGGGCTACGTGTTTAAAAAAATTCTTTATTCTGTATCCATTACGTTTTACTGACCAATAAAAATTAGGTAATTTGTTACGCATTTGAGATAATCGAAAATCAAGGAAATTTTTATTTTTTATACCCTCCAAAATATAAATATTAAAAAAAATGTCACGGATTTTTTAATTTTTCCTCCGCGCGATGAATGCTGTCAAATAGATTTATTATGATTTTGCACTTCTTCTTTTTTCCACAATGGAGCATTGTCAGGCTTAAAGGTACCTACGGACCTCGCAATATTAAGTACAATATGCAATTATATTGATCGTGCGTGGGTAAGATTGTCGATTGTACAATGGTCAATCTAACCCACACACCATCAATATAATTGCATATTGTACATAATATTGAGTCGTCTGTAGGTACCTTAACTCTACAATTTTATCATTGACGGTATTCACATCAGAACTTTTTACTCTTGCAAATTGCTTAATGCAACATTCATTACAACAATAAAATATTTTGTGTTTTTATACCCTCCAACTACAGTATGGAGTCTTTTCGTGTGTAACGCATTGAAATATTGGATAAAAAATAATTTAAATAATGATAAAATTGTAATACTTTAGTGCACAAAGCAGAATAAAATTAACTTGTAAACATATACCGCGATGGGCAAGGAGTCCATCAACTTACCCACCCCAAAAAAAAAACCACACCTTTCAATTTTTTTTTAATATTTTTACATATTGGAGGGTATAAAAGATTCGGAACAGCCGAATTTAACACTTACTTGTTTTATATCCCATGTGTTTGTTGTAAATTTTGCATTTCGCACTTTTCAAGAGTAAACGTTTCTGCGGTTTTTTTTAAAATTATTTTAGAATATATTCTAAAGACTATTGCAATAGGAATCTTGTGAAAGTGAGAGTGTTACATTCGGCTGTGCCGAATCTTTTATACCCTCCAAAATAAAAAAAAAATCCAGGGGCGTCTTTATTTTTTTTTTTGGGGGGGATTGGTGGGAGACGTTAGGGGGCACCTTCCCCTTGCGATTTTGAACTTCTTCTGAGATAAGAATGTTGCATTTGCTTCGCAAAAGTACAAAAAACCCTGCAAAAAATGCGGATTTTCTTAGGTTGGTTTAGTTCTATAAGGGGGAACTTTTTCCCCCTTGGTCCGATTTTACCCATTTCCGAACTTAACCTGCCTAGGAATATAAGACATATTCGTGCCAAACTTTGGAACTCTAGCTCTTTTATTTTGGACTGTATCGTGTCCTCTACAGACGGACAGACGGACGGACAGACGGACATCGCTAGAATGTCTTAGAATCGATCACTGATCAATAAAATATATACTTTATGGGGTCCTAGACCGATATTTCGATGCGTTACACACGGAATGACAAAGTGAGTATACCCCCATACTGTGGTTGGAGGGTATAAAAATAAACACTCAAAAACAATGACTACTGCGACTCAAAATTTTAAATATAAAGTCGATTATTAAAATTATATTTTAAAAGTCGATTTTATCGATTTTTTGAGGACTTGTGGTGAGGCTGTTTAAATTTTAACTTGGATTTAACAATTAAATTAATAATATAACAAATGCTATTTACATTATTAATAAGAGGTTCAAATTAGAGATGGCCGCGTGAGTGATTTTTGACTCACACTCGCTCACGAGTTGAATTTTTTAATCACGCACACTCATTCACGAGCATATTTTTTCTGCTCACACGCACTCACAATCACGTGAGTAAATTTAATACAACTCACACTCACGTGCTCTCGCACAAGCTTCACTTACAATCACGTTGACTCACAGCCACGAAACTCTTATTTATACAAAAAAAAAAATTAAAAACTAAAATTTAAAAAATCTTACAAAATTTAAGCAAAATTTAAAGTTCAGCATAATTTTACAATTTTTTCGGACGAAATCTTAAGTTTAGCCAAATTTTAAAGATTTTTTGTTGGTTTTCTGGTACAAAGGGAAATATGAAGAGAAAATCAATCACGCAAACTCACGCAAAAAAATCGACTCACGCAAAAATTTTGCTCACGCACACTCACTCACGAAATTTTTCCCCCACTCACAATCACGTGAGCAAAATTGAATTCAGTCACACTCGTGCGTGAATCACGCTCTAATCTGCTCATATGCCCATCTCTAGTTGCCTATCAAATTTTTTAAAGAAAAAATACTAAAAAATGTCCTTAATATTAGAAAAATAAATCATTGTTTAAAAATCCACCGTCCCCGATCGATGGCTAAGAAACAAAAAAAAATATAAAAACTAAACTCGGTTAAAAATTGGACATAAGCATATGTTTTTCTCCACTGTGGAGCGGACAGAAGGACGACGTACGTTAAATTAATTAATATTAACGACAAAACCTTTTGCATACAAATACCAAAACCGATATAAGATAAATACCAATACTTATTAAAAACCGATACCGATTCGAGGCTAAAACCAATACCAATACCCAATACCTAAATAATTCAAAACCAATACCGAAACCTATACCAATTCAACAAAAAATGAAAACCAATACCTATACCAATACTTATATAATTTTAAAAACCAATACCAATACCAATACTTTTATCGAATTGGTACCCATCCTTGGTTTTAATTTGCAATTTTTTACACAATGGACGATGAAAGAAAAGTGCGTTCAAAAATAATTAAATATTTTCAACAAAACCAAACATGGACATACAAAAAAATTGCCAAAGAAACTAATGTATGCCGCCAAACAGTTTCAAAAGTGGTAAAAAGGTATCTGGAACACCTAACAATTGAAAGGAAGCCGGGAACAGGAACAACGACTGGTTATCGTAACATTGGTAAGGCATATAAAGTTAAAAGCATCCTTTAGAGAGCTCCTAACACATCTGGCAGAAAAACAGCTCGGTTAGCCCAATGCTCAGACTTTTTTGTACGTAAAGTGAAACGTAAGGCGGGACTAAAGTCCTACAAAGTTCAAAAAGTTCCCGATAGAAACGCTTTTAAAAATTTGGAGGCCAAAACCAGAGCTAGAAAATTGAAATCAAATTTTATAAAAAAATACAACTGTTGTGTAATGGACGACGAAACTTATGTCCTGGCTGATTTTGCGCAGCTCCCTGGTCAAGAATTTTATGTTTCCGATGTTCGAGGAAATGTTGCGGAAAAATTTCGGTCAAAAAAGCAAACGAAATTCCCCAAAAAATTCCTAGTATGGCAAGCCATATGTAGCTGCGGCCAAAGAAGCCAGTCATTTGTGACATCTGGCTCTATAAACAGCGAAATTTATATCAAGGAGTGTTTGCAGAAGAGACTTCTTCCGTTCTTGAGTCAGCACAATGTATCCACTTACTTTTGGCCCGATTTAGCATCTTGTCACTACAGCAAGAAAGCGCTGGAGTGGTATAATGATAATAATGTGGTTTTTGTACCAAGAGAGGCAAATCCACCAAACTGCCCGGAGCTCAGGCCAGTGGAGAGATATTGGGCTCTTGTTAAAAAAGAATTAAAGGGCACAAAAAAGGTCTCCCAGGATATGCAAGATTTCAAACGTAGATGGACCACCTGCTCTAAAAAGGTGACAGAAACTACCATAAAAACCTTAATGGGAGGGTTTCCGGAAAAAGTGGATAACTTTGTTCGTAGTGGTTAGAGTTCCATGCGGTTTTTTTGTTATGATTTTGTATTAAATTTTATTTAATAAAAATTTGGTTTGAAGTCTTAAAATTCAGTAGTCTGTTTTTTATTTAACTTTATGTGTGTTAACATTTTTATGATCTCACTCCTTAATAATCATTACGAGTCCTTAAGACCCATTGAATAATCATAACGAGTCCTAAAGACTCATTACATATTATTATTATATAGTGTTTCAAAAATTTATGAAATCATTAAATTATTAAAAAAAAAAATTGTGAATGATTAAAATTCTGGGGGGGCTAAAATTATTCTGGGGGGGGGCTAAGTACGCAAAAATTGGGTAAATGAGAGAGTTTTTGAGAGAATAAATTACTTTCTCATTTTACCGAACTTACCCGCACTTTTTTTTCGGGTAAATTGGTAACAGTCAGATGTTGAAAAAACAGCTGATTTTTTTTGTGAAGCTTAATCGGAAATTTAAATAAAATAAAGAACTAAAACAAGGAAATGTGTTATTTCAATACAAAAAAAGATAATTTGTTATTAAAATAAACTTTTACAATTTGTTTTCTTGTTTAAAGTAATTTTTCTTACGAAAATATTTTAGCGTTATTGGTTTGTTTACATTTTCTATTATTTTGGGCTTGAAATGTGGTTTTTAGCGTTCCCGTACTTTTGTGCATTTTTGTGGTATCGTGAGAGGTTTTTTGATTTTCTCTCATTTTACCGAACTTTACCCGGAAAGTTCTGGAACACACCTAATATTGTCACAGACTAATACAGACTCGACATAAGTGACAGGTGTCAAAAAAGTAGTCTCTAACCATATGGTTAATTTTTTCAAATTATTCTACGAATTACACCCGGTCTAGATTAGCAACCACCAAAGTAACCATAAAGGGTGTTCAGTGTTACATTTGACGTTTACAGACGCCAAACTCGATAGAAAGCAATGGTTAGCAATTTCATATAGACACTTGATTGCTAGCAATCTATAGTAGAACAGGCGCTCTACCATCAATTGTATACCATTATTGTATAAACTGTCCAGATTAGCAATGACAATCAATTGTGACGTATGATAGAAGTGATGATTGCTAATCTAGACACACTAAGGGTATTCATTTCAGCTTTTTTTTGGTTGTAAAAATGAAAAATTGGAAAAATGTAACTTTTTATTACAACAAACACATGAAAAAATTTTCCACTCAAAAGTTGCAACTTAAACAACCTATATCCAAGTGTAAAATTATCAGAGTAAAAAGTTACATTTTTCCAATTTTTTAAGCGTTGCCATTCATTACTAATCAAAGAAAAAGTACCAAAATTTGCTACTGTTATTTAAGTTTTTTCTACCTCGGCAGCCCTTATTGAACATGTGTTTGAAATTTTTATTAGAAGAAAATATGTATACAAATAATTTTGGTTATAAAAATCGAAATTAAGAATTAAACAACAAGAAAAAACTGTCAAAATAAGTAAAAAGTGTAATTTGTAAGTTAATTGGTTCACTCATCGAAAAATTTAATTATTTTTGGAAACTTTGCATCACAATTTTTTTATGTACCCGTTCACATCAATGAGAGTGGAATCTTACATTTTTTATTTTTCCACTTTTACATTCTCTGAAATGAATACCCTTACTGTTAGGTTAGAAAGAGAAAGATAATATAACGCGTCATTAGAAAAATAGATGCCAGATCGGTTTTCATTGTTTCACTCACTCCTAAGTCGTAGAAAGTGTTGCCATGTTAGCTTTTAACTAGCTAAAAACCGCTCTGTTTTCTCCTAAAATCGCTTAGTTTCCCCCCATTTTTTGTTGTATAACTCTACTGTCGAGTCTGTATATAGTCTGTGATATTGTCACTGTTGCCAAGTTGGAGGTTTTCCCGCTAAATCTAGCGCTTTTTATTTGGATTTAGCGGGGGAAAATTGATTTTAGCGGGAACGGTGCTTTAGCGGGAAAATCTAGCGCTTTTTGTTTGGATCTAGTGGGAAAAATTTAGAGGTTTTTTCCAATTTATCTTTTTTTTTCAATCCAAAACGCCAAGTTTGTCGAATTTTAGCGCTTTTTTTTAACTTAGCGGGAGAATTTTATATTTTCCCGCTAAATTTTTTTCGGCGGTTTCTTGCCCGTTTTTAGTGAAAAGTAAATTTTAGTAGAAAAAATAATTTGGAGGTTTTTTTTAATTTTTTTTTGTTGGTTAACCAAAAATGACGAGTTTTTCGGTTTTCAGCGCTTTTTTTTCGTAATTTAGCGGGAGAATTTTAAATTTTTCCCGCTAAATTTATTTTTGGCGGTTTCTAGCGCTTTTTTGGTGAAATTTAGAGGTTTTTGGTTAAAAATAGTTGGCAACAGTAGATATTGTGCTCGATTCGGGAGTACTCTTTCACCATTCACCTAAATTTAAGATTTTAATTTTTTTCCTGTTAAAATTAAAATTCTTGTTAATATCTTCAATATTTACAAGAAAAAAAATTTAAAAATCTTAAAATTCGAAAGGATATCAAATTTTTAAAAAGTAGGTGAAATAGTACTCCCGAATTGAGCACATTATTTTCTAGGACATTACAATTTATCTTTTTCGAATTATATCTGTAAATAGTGTCGGTCTTGACCGACCATAATTTTCTTTTTGCTAAACTCTACGTACATTTTTGTTTTTTAAATGCTTGGATTAAAGTTAATACATTTTTAATTTAAGGTTAGTTAGATCATATTCATGTCGATAATAAAATTTCGACTGTAATTATAAATAATTCATGTTCAAAAATAACTGTTGCAGACATATTTGTTAGAGGAACTAAATTAATTCAATAAACATCATTTAGTTTTCAAAATGAATTTCTGTGGATTAATTCAATTCATTTTTTTGGTAAATTTATTTGCATTTTCATTTGCAACTACTTTAAAATTCACAAATGTTAAATGTGAGGAACTTGATTCTAAATTTGCTACATTCGAAATTTGTAAATTAAATTTGATAAAACGTGGAACAGTGGCATTGAATATTTATGTCAAAAAATTATTTAAAGATCCAATTACTAATGTAACGGTAAGTTAGTGATATCGTTGCAATTTCCTTTTAAAAGAATTTCAACCAAGAATCAAATTTTATTTATTTTCAAGCTTGATATTCAATTGTGGAAAAAGGCCAGCGGCTACCATCCGTTTTTGTATAAGGCAAATGACGATTTTTGTAAAGTCATGAAAAATATAAAAAAATATCCAGTTTTGCAAATATTTTTCGGAGTGCTGCTTGTGGATTCAAATATAAATCACACTTGTCCTTATGATGTAAGATAAGTTTTTACTTTGAATTCCAAAAAAATATTACGTAATTATTAATTCAATATTTGCAGCACGATATTATTGTCAAAAATATGGTTTTAAAAAGCTCTATGCTGCAATTAGTTCCACTACCAACTGGTGATTATATGATTTCGCTAAAATTTGGAGCATATAATGATTGGAAAGCTAATGTCAAAGCTTATTTTGCCGTTAATGAATAAGAATTACAAGTGTAGAGTGTCCAAAAATTACTTTTTTTTTCTCCAAATTTCATTAATATATATTATTTTTCTTTCGCACACAAAACAAATCTTGTAAAAAACCAAAAAAAAACCATCGTAAAATAATTTTTTCCTACCTCCAATTTTAAGAGAGTTCCTAGCATAAAATGGCGATATCTCGAAAACTAAGCCAGATAGAGCAAAATGGAGGGCATTTTTGGTTCGTCGAATCACCATAGTTTCGTTGGTCCTTTTCAGATGTATGGACCCCAATTGGTCCTAACTTTGAATCCAAAAAATTTGGCATTCCCGAAAATTTAAAAATGCTTATATCTCGGTAAATATTGCCGACACAACAAAAACTCCAAAAGCATTATTGTAGCTCTTGGTTTCTAGAACTTGTCTGCCGAATATTCGAAAGCCCTCAGAGCAATAGTTTTTTAGTTATTCAGTTTCTAAAATTCTCAAGACCTTATTGGGCCCCTAAATTGCAGTACCTGGAAAACTAAGCAAGATAATGCTAAAGGTATGTAAATTTTTAAAATTTTCGGGAGTGACAATTTTTTAGATTCAAAATTTGGACCTATTATGTGGACCACATAATACCTATATGTGTGGACCACATGTGAAGAGGACCGGCGAAACTTTGGAGTTTCAAAGAACCAAAAATGCATTAGTTTCAATATAATGCCAATTAAATCGTAAATTAATTAGTCCATTTATTTAAATAGTCCCATGTATAGTAGAGAGCGACACATTTATCACTTTTTTTTTGAAGTGCTGTCCCAGCAAAAACATGGTAATGAGTTGTGAAAAGTAATCATTACCAAGTACATTATTTATAATGAGTACCCATTACCATTAACATTATTTTAAGCCCAAAAGTAACTACTTTTCAGTAATATGTTATAAAAGCACTTCTAAGTAATAATATCTTCTTGCACTTGCAGTTTTTAACCTTTACAATTCAATTAACTTAAAAAGTACTTAAAAACTTAATAAAAAATACGCAATTTTTAAGTTTTAGTAAAAACAAGTTAAATTTTAAATGTTTTAATTAACTAATTATTTTACTTCTTATTAGTAATGGGTTTTTACTCCTTATTAGTAATCCGAGTCAGTAACTACTTATTTATCTCCATACTCTTCACTAGTTATTTTTGTCTCACGCCCTTGTTAAAATAATTAGTGTTTCATTCAATAAGTAACTACTGATTAACATCTGTTTCGGATTACAAAACCCATTACTAGTAATGTCAATTTTTGCTGGGGTAAAACTTAAACCAGCAGATCTCTTCACAAATTTTTTTGTTAAGAAATTTAATATGCAAGTTTTAAAATGTAGATACTTAATGATATTTACTTGTTTGCCTTTTAAAACTTTTTTTTTTAATTTTTAAATCAGCTAAATTTTCCCATCCATGGGACACTTGGACGGCTTTATTTTTGTATGACAAAATATTTTTCTTCCAATTTTGAATGTCCGCGCAAATTTTTATTCTACTAACTTATGTGGTACAAATTTGAGGACAAGGGGTTAAATTAACCCATGGGGCCCGACAATCAAAGTTTTTGGACTCTTGAAATTGAAAAAAATAAAAAAAAAAATCTACGTTACATCATATTTATTAATTTTGATGCGTTTAAAACGAATATCAAAAATTTTAAATTCGGATAAACGGGTTTTGAGATATCGCTATTTGAAATTTGCAAAAAATAATGGTTTTTTCCTATGTTCAAAATTTTATTTTTTTTTAATTCTCAAAATTTTTTTCGAGTGTAAGTTTTTTTTAAACGTAAAAATGTTTTTTATTGACAAAAATACTTTGTAAAATATATTCCCGATTTACCAATGTTTTTAAAGCTAGTTTAACGGGTTTTTAATCGTACTGTACGGTTTTCTCAATAACTTTTGAACCACTGGACCGATTCTGCTGAAATGCAATTCCAACCAGACCATAGGAACGAACGGAATTTCAAACTTATATATACCCTCTATCACTAGAGTGGAGGGTATAAAATTTATGTTGCGATACATTTTTTTATTATGATATGCAGAATACGAATTTAAAAATTTAGAAATTGGTCGAGCGGTTTTTGAGAAATCGCCATTTGAAATTTGTCAACAAATTTACAATAATGCGGGTTTTTCAAACCATGTCGCCCTTTGGATTAAAGTTAAGAGTTTTTGGTGAACATTTTCAAAAAAACTGAAATATTGATTGAGGAGCGAAACGGGTTAAAATCGGATTTTGCTCATATTAAAAAAAAAAAAATTTTAATTTCTTGATCGTAGGAACATCCCACCATTTTTTGCGAATTTCAAATAGCGACATCTCGAAAATCGTTGGACCGATTTTAGTAAAAACGGCCGCCTGTTAGTCCATACACTCAAAATAAATTCTCTCTCCAATCAACAAAAAAGTCTGCTGAAAATACACCCATTTTGAGCCATATGAGAAATCTGCTGATTTTAGCAGACACGGTTTGTTAAATATCTGTCATAAGAGGTGAATAAATATAACAAGAAAAAAAAAAACATACGTCGCCAGCCAGCATCGAACTCGCCACCTTCCGATTTGAAAGTACACTTCTTAACCACTACGCTACGGAAGCTTATACTTTTATCTGGCGTTTTAGTTATTAAACATGTGTGTTGTTCGAGAAATATCTGCTGATTTTAGCAGAAAAATCTGCTGATTTTAGCAGAACAATCTGTTATGCTTTTTTTTATATAAAAAAATTTCTTGAAAAAATAATGAAATTCAGCAAACAAAATCAGTATAAACATAGTAAAATGTCTGTTATTTTCTTAAACTAAATGACAGAGATTTTAGTAAAAATATCCTTCTCAGCAGAACAATCTGCTAAAAGATTGCTAATTCAAATTGAAAGTCGTTTTACAGATTTTTTGACAGAGTTTTTCTTTTGAGTGTAGTACAAAAGTTCGATTTTGTTTAAAACAAACTTAGTCAAGTAATTTTATTTCAAAATTCTTTTATCATTCAACAAATAGTGTTTGTGTTTGTTAAATTTCTTTGTTGAAAAAAAAAATCATTTGTCACATCAACAAATTGTGTTTGTGTTTGTTGAATTTCTTTGTTGGAAAAAATAAGATTTTTTACTTTTGTCAGATCAATAAATTGTGTTTGTTTTTGTTGAATTTCTTTGTTGAACCTTACCTTACCTAAGTTGAACTTATACTTATGGGGCATTCCATGTCAAATCGGACACTTTGAAAATTTTTTTTTTTGATTTTCCCAATTTGTTTCCAGTTTTTAGTACTCTTCGAAAACTCCTTCGTGGTAAATTTTTAGATTTTTTTTGATGACCCGTTCAAAAGATATCGAATTTTTAAAAATTGGTAGTTTGTTCCTTTACTCAAACTTCTTTTACTCTAACTTCTTCAATATTGGTCCAAATTTGAAATTTTTTTTTTTAAATTTTTGTTTTTTTACGTACTTAAAAAAAAAAATCTTAAAAGCGCTCTAGTATGCGATTTTTAAGTTTTAAAATTTAAATCTCATTTTTGACGATGTTTTTACTCTTCGATTTTTTTGAAATTTTTTTGTGTAAAACTTCTATCGATTCTACAAATTTTTTGCCCAGGAGGATCGTGGGATAATGATTATTACTGGGATAATGATTATTATTAAAAATTTTTTGAAAAAAATTTATTGTAATTTTCCCATCTTAAAATCATTTCTACTGCTCCAATGGTGCGTCATAGAGGGGTCATTTATAAGACCGACACCCATTAATTTTTACGTCTTAACATTTCTTTGGAACAAACTAATCCCCTATCTCCAATTTCTAAGGGGGCTCCCACACAAAACGACATTTTTTAAAATTTGCTCCAACCGCTCTAACTGCCCTAATAGTGCCCTTAGAGCAACAAAATGTATGATTGACCCACAATATTTTTTTTAATCCAAACATTTTCTCTGTACACACCTACCCTTTATCTTTAACTGTTAAGGCGGTCCCCATACAATTTTTTTTTATACCCTGCAACTACAGTATGGGGGTATACTCACTTTGTCATTCCGTGTGTAACGCATCGAAATATCGGTCGGGGACCCCATAAAGTATATATATTATTGATCAGTGATCGATTCTAAGACATTTTAGCGATGTCCGTCCGTCCGTCCGTCTGTCTGTCCGTCCGTCTGTAGTTAACACGATGCAGTCCAAAATAAAATAGCTAGACCCTTCAAATTTGGCACAAATATGTCTTATGTTCCTAGGCAGGTTAAGTTCGGAAATTGGCCAAATCGGACCAGGGGGAAAAAAGTTCCCCCTTGAAGAACTAAACCAACATCTAAAAAAATACACTTTTTTACATGTTTTTTTTGTATTTTTGTTAAGTAAATGAAACATTTGGTATATTTATCGCGATGGGAAGGTGCCCTCAACGTCCCTCACTGACCCTATAAACCCCCCCCCCCCCCAAAAAAAAAAAGAAACGCCCCTGACAAATTTTTGTTTTGAATTTTTTTTTACATTTTGGAGGGTATAATAGATTCGGCACAGCCGAATTTAACACTCTCACTTGTTTTTTTGTAAATTTGTTTTATTTAATCAGCTTCTACCGGTCCAATGGTGCGTCCGAGAGGAGTCATTAATGAGACCGACCCCCATTTATTTTTACCCTACAACATTTTTTTAAAACATACCTAAGCCCTATCTCCACTCCCTAAGTAGGCTCCCATACAAATAACAGTTGCAGCAAATTTTATAAAAATGTAATTTTGAATGGATGCCTAAAACTAAAAACTGTAAACAAATTGGGAAAATCTAAAAAAAAAAAAATTAGTGTCCGATTTGACATGGAATGCCCCATATATACCCTCTATCAATAGAATGGAGGGTAAAAAAATACGTAAAAACATTTTTTTAAACGGTTAGATTAAAACTAATAGTTTTATTTTTAATTTTGGATATATTAGATCACTTTTGTTTCAATAAATTGATTTTGACTGTTATTAAAAAATAATTATAATTAATATTCAAAAAATAATTTAAGTACACTCAGAAAATTATTGCTGTTACTACATAACAGTTGTTTGTGTAGTAAGTAGCAGTTGTTGATTTCAACTACAACTTTAGTTATTTTTGTATAAAGCATCTCCAAGTTATAATAAAAAGCCTTGAAAACGAATTTCAATCACGAAAAACGAGGTTTCGTTAAATTTCTTGATTGAAACTCTTTAGATGAAGAAAATTGTTATACCAATCAACAAATCAATAGGTGACTAATTGAATATTGTTCCAATCAAAAATTTTTCGATTTTGATTAATTTCTTATTTGATGTCATTAAAAATAATGATAAGCTTATGACAAACTTATGAAGAAAGACTTATTTTTTGCTTTCTAATATGTTGCCAACAATAAAAAAGTAAAACCCGATCATTTTATATATTTAAGCGTCCAGATTGAGCAAATATTAATTGAGATACGAGGGTCGCACTGGAATATGAAATTATTTATAGATATTTTTTAGAAAATTTCTTTAAAATATTTTTAAGTCGAGTTTTTCCAAGTTTAAACACTAAAAATTTTAAAAATGATCCGGTAATTTTTATTTACAAGCTTTTTATCAATAAAATTGTAAGTTTACAGTTTTTTTGGGGAAATAAAAACTACAAGGAATTCTCGTGAATTTACTAAATTTTTTTTGTAAAATTATCTAGGAAATTTTTAAAATTACAAAAAAAAAAAATAATTACAAATATAAATATAAATTTCCATCCAAATTTGTTTGTAAAAAAACAAGGAAAACTGTCAAATATTGGTAAAATACGATTACGAAACTTTTCCTAGTAATTTGACAAGGTTTTTTTTTTGAGTGTGTAGATTTTACCGACAAACTTTTTTGAGTGTATACATATTTGCTATAAATACATTTTATACATCGTGAACCTATATTCAAAATATGCCAACTCAAATTTGACGGAAATGAGTTTCCGATGGCAAATAGCTCCCCTATGTAATACCTATCTGCCATAAAAATTTCAGAGCAAAAAAATAATTTGTTGTCGTTTTACATCCATTTTTGTTATTCTGCTAACTCAAAGTACATATTTTTTTGGTGGAAATAAATGCCAACTCCCATTGTAAATTTCCAAAAATTTTTCAAAATTTTTTTTAAAAAAAATTAGACCACATATCTTATTGCATTTGCCATGCTAAACACGAATCTTGTAAAGATTTTGATATCTAATGACTGGTTCTCGAGATATTGCCATTTTGAAAATATCGGTAAATAGTGTTTGCAAAAAAAAAATTGCTTATATTTATGTAACTTTCAAACTATTTATCAAATTGAAACATTATGAATGGGGCAAATAAAGTCAATGATATAAGCTTTCAAAATAGCTAGTTTGGAGTGACCCTATTACAATACAGCGTGAGTTACAGAGTGCCAAAGTTGACCACCCTGAGATTAAAAGGTTTTCGGAGCTTGTAACTTTTAAAAATATGCAAAGATTTTTAATTTTTTGTTCAGTTTTTGCAATTACCGTACTAAGGATAACAAAAACCAAAAAAAAAAAAAATTTAAAAATTTTTCTGAAAAAAAATATATTTTTATTTTCCGACAAAATATGCCAACTCTAAAAAAATATTTGTTTTTTGATATAGTAATAAATGCCATCTCTGAAAAATACGCAAACAAGTGGAAAATATGAAAATTTTTGCATAGGTAAAAATTGTTTAGAATATTTAAACCATCTTGTGGAAGGTACATTGTTTTTTTTTGCAATAATATGCGAAATAACTAGTTTTTTAGCTCTCCTGAACAGTAAGCTTTTTCGAGTTGGCATTTATTGAATATAGTTCGACGACATATAAAAATTTAACAAAAGCTTAATTCAGTTTTCAATATGAATTTCAGTAGAATTATTCAATGCATTGCTCTTGTTAATTTATTTGAATTTTCATTGGCAACTATTTTAAAATACACTAATATTAAATGTGAGGAATTTGATCCCAAATTTGCTACTTTCGAAATTTGTAAATTAAAATTGTTAAAACGTGACACGGTGGCATTAAATATTCATGTTAAATTATTTAAAGTCCCAGTCAATAATGTATCGGTAAGTTATACCCTGTTCTCACTAACAGCTAACATCCGTTTTTAGCTACGTTTTTCGGTTTAAGCTGTCAATATACTGTAATAGCATAAAGAAATTTCTAATATTTTCTTAAATACCGTTTTTAGTTTTAAGTGAGAATATGATATTTGTGATTAAGTTGTATTTTATGTTATGTTTTCACTGAATTCGAAAACACATGTTTTGGAAAATCATGTCGCTTTGCTTTTTATGATATTACAACTGATCAATACTTCTGTTGCAATGTATTATTTTGCGAAAACATGTTTTTTTGAATGCAGTAAAAAAACATAGCTTTAAATTTTAAAGCATATTAATAAAGAATTACATTTATTTTGTTTACTATCAAGGTCGATATTCAATTATGGAAAAAAGCCAACGGTTATCATCCTTTTTTGTATAGAACAAATGACGATTTTTGCAAAATCATGAAAAATTTAAAAAAATATCCAGTTCTTAAAATATTTTTTGAATTGTTACTTTCCGATACAAATATCAATCACACTTGTCCTTACGATGTAAGATGAATTTTTACTATGATTTGCCAAAAAAAAAATATAAACTAATTCATTATTTGCAGCACGATATTATTGTCAAAAATTTGGTTTTGAAAACGTCTATGCTGCGTTTTATGCCACTACCAACTGGTGACTATTTGATTACGCTCAAAGTTGGTGCATATAATATTTGGAAAGCTAATGTTAAAACTTATTTTGTAGTTAATGAATGACAAATAGACTCAAAAAAGTATGTCGGTAAAATCTACTACAAAAGACAGTTGTTTTGACTACATTTTGTTGTTGAAAAGGCGTCCACTACATATTACGGTAAAAACAACTGAACATGTTGTTGTTTTTAACTATTGATTTTCAACTACAAAATGTAGTAAAAACTACTACAAAAGATGGTATACAGTTGTTTTTACTACACTTGCCTGAAATTTTATTTAAAAAATTTCTTAAACGTTTAAGTGATTGATTTTTATTTATTTAAAAAGCAATACATTCCAGTTGGTTGTATAGAATTTCGACATGAAATTAAAATTTTTTGGTGTATTTATCTGGAATTATAGAAGAAAAAAATTATATTAATAAAATGTTAAACAAAATAAATTGATTGTATTTACCTTTGTTTTTTTAATAGTTCATTTCAAATTTTCACCGCTACTGATCAAAATTTGTCTGGAATAAAAAAAACGAAATGCTTTGGAAAAATTGATTTATAAAAAAAAAAGAATTAAAAAAAACGAAATGCTTTGGAAAAATTGATTTATAAAAAAAAAAAGAATTAATTTACAATGTTTCAAAAAAGTATGTACCTGCTCTGTTGTGTATACAAAGAAAAGAAAGATGGCACCAGGCAACCAAGCCGACAAGAAATTTTTTGTTTTTTTCCGATTGGTTTTTACGCACGCATATGTGAGCGCTATATTATACACACTTGCTATCTCATTTCTCCACTTATTTTCTTTCGCTCAAGAATATTTTTCCAAAAACATATTTTTTGTTATAATTAAATTTAATTAATTGTAATTTAATTTATTTAGATATTATTTATTTGGTATAAAAATAATTCCTTCCGCATCCCGCACGACCAACTCGTTCGACACATTCGTTTGCAATAAAAATTTCTAGAAAAAAACAAGTTTTTAGAAAAAAAAAACTAAAAACAACTACATAAATCAACTATTGCTGCAGTGTAGTATATTTTTTGTAGTTATTTTTTTGAAACTACTACAAAAAAAGTTGTTTGAGATTTTTTCATACAAAAACGACCGAAATTGTAGTTAAAAACAACAGCTACTACTTACTACACAAACGACCGTCATGTAGTAACTGCAATAATTTTCTGAGTGTACATGTACATATGTAGCACACTTTAAAAATATTATATACTACTATATTTTATTAAAAAAAATTATGTTTTTTTTATAATTTTAAAATTGTAATTAATCTATTACAAAAAATACTATTTAGGTAGGACAAAGGTGAATCCGAAAACGATTTTTAAAAATAACATTTTTATCAATCTATTACAAAAAGTACTATTTAGTATTTTTTAGAGAGGCGAATCCGAAAACGATTTTTAAAAATAACAGGGGGCTAATTATGTAACTTGATAATCGTTAATCGTCATCGTTAGCTCATTATTCTATTACCATAAAATGACACTATATGGTAATGGAATAACGATGGAAACGATACGATTGCCGACTATCAAGTTACATAATTACCCCCCAGGAAATAAAACTTTAATTCGACTTGGCCAAACTCTAGTAGAAATACACTTTTATTTATTATTTTTTTATATTTTTTTTTTAATTTTGAATTTTAGTAATTTTTATAAATATTTTTTTTTTGAATTCAGTGACAAACACACTTTGTAGAACCCGCTTTACTGATATAGGGTATATAAAAGTTTGTCATTCTGTTTGTAACACCTTAAAATATCGGGCAAGATACCCCATAAAATATAAATAGGACACTTAGAATTTTTTTTTTAGATTTTCCAATTTTTTAACCGTTTTAAGTACCCTTGAAAAGCTCCTTTCTGGTAAATTTTTTAAATTTTTTTGATGACCCGTTCAAATAATAATGAATTTTCAAAAATACTTTTTTTGTTTACTCAAACTTTATTAATTCTTTTTTTATGCACTTAGAAAAAATCTTAGAAAATGCTCAAAAGTGTTCTATTAGGCAATATTTAAGTTTTTAAATTTAAATCTTATTTTTGAAAATTTTAGTACTCTTAATTTTGTTTATATTTTTTTTTTGGAAAACTTCTATTGATTCTGCAAATATTTTTTATCAGTAAGATCGTGGGATTACGATTATTAATTTTTTTGACAATTTTTGAAATAAAAAAAATGTATTGCAGTTTTCCTATGTTTATGTCAGATTCACTGCTCCAATGCCACGGTGCACAGTGATAGATTTTTTATTCCGATTTATTTCAAACTAATTTCATTTGAATACTAGATAGATTTCTGATTATTTTAAAACAAAAAACTGAGCGATATCTTGTTGTAGTCAGAAGTGGCACCATTCTCAGGCGCGGATCCAGCTCTTGAGTTTTGGGGGGGGGGGGGAAAATTTTTTTTACCCAAAAAAAATTTTTTTTTTTACTTAAAATTTTTTTGCAGGGAACCTCAGGTCGGATTTGAATCATAAGTTAAGGTTTTTTGGTGTTTTCTTCTTGTTTTTTCTGATTTTTTCTGTAGAAACATTTCCAATTTTTAAAAATTTATTCCTATAAAAAAGGTTTTACAATTTAAGAAAATGTTTGATATTTAAACAAGTAGAAAAATTAGGTTCGACTTGGTCGAATCTATGAATACCCTTCACAATGTCATCTGATAGTAATTTTCTAAAAAAATTTCAAAAAATTGCATCACAAATTTTTTATTAGAAATACATATGTATATTATATTGAGTAAAACTTTTTTTTAATCAATCAAATTTTTTTGAGTGTAAAATTTTTTTGACTGTCAGCATTTTTTTGAGTGTGACATTTCATTAAAAAAAAAATTATGTATACATTTTTTTTGAGTGTAACATTTTTTTAGTGTAAATATTTTTTTTAGTGTACAATTTCTTTGAGTAACAAAATTACTTTGTAAAATATTTTTGTTGTTTTGTACCTATATGCAATACAAAAAAAATATTTCACATATTTCCCACTTTTTATTTTACTTCATTTGATTTTTTTTCCAAAAATTCTTACTATTCACCGTTACATACAGTTACAATAACAAAACAATAACAAATATTTACTTGTCTAACAACTAAACTGCACCCCACGACAAGAAAACAAACAACAACAAGTTTTAAAAAACTGGTATTTCACCATGCTTTTAAAACTTGTTTAACGAGTTTTCAACAGTTTAAGGTGAAACAAATCTGAAATTCGGTGCTTTGCTTATAACTTTTGAACCACTGAACCGATTTTGCTGAAATTCAAAACCAAATAGCCTTGGGGAACGACAAATATATATGCTAAGCTTTAGCCGCCTCAGAATTGTCTTTCGAAAGTTATAGTGGTTTTAATCTTGTAAATTCGAAAAACAACCTTGCCGAAATTTACTCTTTTGCTCATAACTTTTGAACCACTTGACCGATTTCGCTGGATTTCAATACCAACCTGACCCGGTAAATGGAGAACATATATGTCAAACTTCAGGAGCCTCCTGAAGTTAGCGTGTTTTCAACGGACATACAGACAGACAGACGGACGGACGGACGGATGGACATCGCTAGATCGACTTAAAATCGATCAAGGATCATGAATATATGTACTTTATGGGGTCCTAGACCAATATTTCGATGTGTTACAAACGGAATGACAAACTTATATATACCCTCTATCACTAGAGTGGAGGGTATAAAAAATGTTTCCTCAAAAAATTCTCAGCAAAAGAGACAGATTGTGAAAAAAAATTCCATTAGAATATATATCGGATTAGCGACATATTTAATTCAAAAAAATTTCCTGATTTCAAAATTTTTCAGAGTCGTTTGCTTAAAGAGAAAGTTTGTGAGTCTGGGACATTATCTCAACAGAAAAATTTGGAGGTTCTGAGACATTTTGCTACAGAAAAGTTTTAACAATTTATAAAATTCTTGCTTTTAAAAAATTTTTATATTCTGATACACATAGAAAATGCTCAGAAACTTAAGCAATTTTCTCACCAAAACATTCCTATTTTAAGAAAAATTCCTATTTTTTCCCCAAAGAAAACTTCTTAGGTTCTGAAATTTCTCTATTCTATTTTCCACCGAAACGTTCTTTCTTCACAAAAGTTTTCAAGTTTTAAAAAACTAAAACCAGAAAGTACCTGAGATAAGAAAAATTAAAGACTTTAATGCCTTTTTAGCCAATTTCCTATATTCTGAGATATTTTTCTAAAGAAAACGTAAAGGTTTTTGATACACTTTTCCTTAGAAAAAATTAAAGATTCTCAAACATTTTTTGAGACATATTTTCTATTGAAAAGTCGGGAATCTTAGAAATTTTTCATACAAAAAAATTTAAGATTCTGCTAAATCTTTTTTCTACACAACAGGTCTCAGATTCTGAGACATTTCCCCTATAGAAAAAAGTATCAGAATCTGAGTCTAAGGCATTTTCCAACAGAAAAAGATTCTGGGACATTTTTCAAATAGAAAAAATCTCAAAATATAAGATATTTTCTTAGATTCTGGGACTTTTGCCTTAAAATCACAGATTCTGAAGTTTTTTCTTTAGAAAAAGTCTCATATTCTGAGTCATTTTTATTTTACAAAAAGTCTCAGATTCTAGAAAACTTTTTCTATAAAAACTCACAAATTCTGAGACATTTTTCCTATCGAAATAGTCTGAGATATTTTTATCTTAGCCAAAGATTTCAGCTTTTATTATTAATAAGTCTTAGATTCTGAGACATATTTCAAATAGAAATAATTTCAGATTCTGAGAAATTATCTCAGAATCTGAGACATTTGTCCTAAAGAAAAAGTCTTTGATATTTTTAAATAAAAAATCTCAGATTCCGAAACATTTTTCCTATAAAAAAAAGTCCCAGATTATGCGTAATTTGACTTTAGAAAAAGTCTTTGGTTCTAATAAATTTTTTCTATAGAAAAATTCTCAAATTTTCCCTTAAAAATTTTTTCTTGATTTTCCTAAAAAATTTAAAGATACCGAAGCTTTTTTTCAAATATTCAAAAACATCCTTCCTATAGAAAAATTTTGAGATTCTTGGGCTTTTTTTATAGACAATTTTTTTATTTAATTTAATTCTCTTTTTCTCTTTACTTTTTACCCACCTTCTCAGATTTTTTCGAAAAAAGAATTATCAGATTTTCTCTATAGAAAATTCTCATATTTTTTCTAAAAAAAAATTCTTTAAAATTTTCTTTCAAGAAAAATGGTTAGATTTTTCTTATTAAAATTCTCAGATTTTTCGTATACAAAAATTCGCAGGTTTTTCCCATAGAAAAATTTAAACAAAAATTCTTAAATTTTTCCTAAAGAAAAATTTCTAAATTTTTGGTCTAGAAAAATTCCCAAATTTTTCGTCTAGAAAAATTATCGAATTTTTTCTTAAGAAAATTTTAAATATTCCGAGACTTTTTTTATATAGAAAAATTCTAACATTCCGAAAAAAACTCTAATATTTTTCGTATAGAAAAATTCGCAAATTAAAAAAATTCTCAAATTTTTTCATATAGAAATTTAACATTCGAGACATTTTTCCTTTAGAAAAAATTTTCGTAGAAAAAATTTTGAGATTTTTTTTTCTTTTTTCCTCTTTTTCTTCTTTCCTTTATTTTTTTTTCTTTTTTTCTTCTTCCGAATTCGGTTTGGGGGGGGGGGATTTCCTTTTTTCCACCCCATTCTAAAGTTAAAAATTACAAAAAAAAAAAATAAATAAAAAATACGTTTTTTTTTGTAAAAAGTACTAATACTCTTTTGACTCTAGATAAAAATGTCATTTTGTATGGTAGCCCCCTTATGGAGTGGAGATAGGGAGTACGTTTGTTCAGAAAAAATTTTGGGGTGTAAAATTTTATTTTTTACTTTAAAAATTAAATTTTTTAAATGCAGTCCTCATTTTTTGACCTCCAATTCTTTTGACCAACAATTTTTTGTAAGCAAAAAAAAATTAAATTACATATCACAAAATCTTTTTTAAATTTCAACTCAGTGAAACTGAAATAAATGTTTAAAAAACCGACAGTTTTTGGAATTTAGAAAAACTGTAAATGTAGTTGTGTAAACAAGACCTTGAAACATCACTGAGCAATGTTTAAGGAATACCCCACTTTATCCGTAAAAGTTACAGAGGGTTAAAGTTGAAAAATCGATAAAAATGGCTTGAAATAATCCATAGTTTTTACCTTCTTTCGCTTTTGTTTTTAAGTTCTCCTTATATTTCAATCTTTTCCGGCATAACACAAAGTCAGTACATATAAGAGATTATTTTAATGTAGGTTTGATAGATGCTTCATCGCTTGGTAAGAAGTTATAAGACGGTTAAGTTTTGAAACCAATAATTAAGAGTTTTTAAATTTTCGAGGTTTTTTGATCAGGGATTTCGGCCCCCTCTATAAAATGAAAAAAGTTGAACTAGAGTTGGTAGCTGTTGGAATTCTTAACATTGTGCGAAATTTGCAAATCTGTTTCCTATTTTTTTTAGTTGCAATTAATGTTCATTTTAATACACCAAAAGACGTGCCTTAACGAGTAGAACTGATTTGCTTTTTGACTTTTTACTTTAAGCCATTCTGAGCGAAAAGCGCGATGATTTTATCTAAACCTGTTTTGATCTGGCACATCCAAGGCTTTACACGAAATCGGATAAAATTTTTTTTAAATGAAAGCCCACTTGATTTGTCATCATAAAATCAGAGGCGGGTTAAAAAATTTTGATGATTATAGATTTTTCGGACCATATTAAATTTTCTTGTTATAAAAAAGCATCACCGATTTTTTTAAACTACTGGTACAATGATACGATTTTCCGTAATTTTTTTTCAGTAATACCATCGTGCATTGCCTAAATATGTTGAAAATTGTGAAACTTTTCTTTTACCGCGAGTTAATCGCGATTTTAGGTACTTAGATATTTTTTTTTTAAATCGTTTGGTCATTAAAGGGTTAAATTTTTATCATATATTTTAGAAGAAATGATATATCCTGGCATGTTTTAATAACGCCTGCAACAAATGTGTAGACAAAAAATCTTTAAAATATTTTTAAGATTTTTAAAACCCCTAAATCTTAAAACCGCCATAACTTTTGACCCCCTTGCGCGATTTAATTGACGCGAACGAATTTCTTATTCTTAAATAGCTTCTAATATTTATGCCAACTTTCATCGATGTGCCATCAAAACAAAAATCACATCTTTTTTACCTTAAAATTTAAGTCTTAGACGGAACTCCTCATATATAAAATATTTTAATTTTTATGCCCTCCAACCACAGTATGGGGGTATACTCACTTTGTCATTCCGTGTGTAACGCATCGAAATATTGGTCTAGGACCCCATAAAGTATATATTTTATTGATCAGTGATCGATTCTAAGACATTCTAGCGATGTCCGTCCGTCCGTCCGTCCGTCTGTCCGTCTGTAGAGGACACGATACAGTCCAAAATAAAAGAGCTAGACTTCCGAAGTTTGGCACGGATATGTCTTATATTCCTAGGCAGGTTAAGTTCGGAAATGGGCAAAATCGGACCAAGGGGCAAAAAGTTCCCCCTTGGAGAACTAAACCAACCCAAGAAAAACAGCATTTTTTGCAGGGTTTTTTGTACTTTTGCAAAGCAAATGCAACATTTTTATCTGAGAAGAAGTTCAAAATCGCAAGGGGAACCTGGCCCCTAACGTCTCCCACCAACCCCCCCCCCCAAAAAAAATGACGCCCCTGGATTTTTTTTTTTTTATATTGTTTTTTACATTTTGGAGGGTATAAAAGATTCGGCACAGCCGAATGTAACACTCACTTGTTTTTAACTGGAACTCTTTATAGCTTTTAAAAAAACAGCCGCTGCTAAATGAGCCGAAAGAGAAGCGGATGCTTTTTTAAACTACTGGCAACGCGAACACTTTCGTTTAATTTTTAACACAAAAGTTAAACGATGTTTAAAACATGTTCGCTTATAATTTTTAAAACATCGTTTAACTTTTGTTTTTAAATTTAAACGAGTGTTCGCATTGACAATACACTCTAAAAAAATGAGTCCAGTTTCCTACTATAAATTGGGTAGATTTCAACAAATTCAAAAATTATGCTACTATAAATTGGGTAAATTTCCAATAATATTAAGTAGAATTACGCAGTGTGTGTAAATTTACCCAATTTATAGTAGGAAACTGAAATCATTTTAATTAGAGTGTAGTTAAAAAAAAAAACAACCGCTTCTCTGCCTGTTCTTTTAGCAGTGGCTGTTTTTTTGATGACAACTGTCAGCTGATACAAACACAGGGTTGTTACGAGTATGTGTTTCCAAAATGTTTAAAATTACACTTGTTTAAAATTAAACATGCCAATGCGAGTATGCTATAATATTGTAAAAACAACTTACAAATGCAGTAAAAACAACTGATATATGAAAATATTTGACTTAAACTTTATTAAACATAAAAAAATAATAAATAAGTTATTCAGTATTTTCTGTTCTATTAAACACTGATAACAAAAAATTAAAAAATAATTAAAAAAAAAATAAAAATGACAAAAAATAATTAATTGTATACAATAATTAAATAAATACATGTTCTAGTTGCATTTTTTTTTTTTATAAAATTTGACTAAACATTTTGTTTTTTTAAATTGTTAGATTCACTTCTAACTTTTCTTTAATACATTTGTTTTTTACATATTTTTTTTAATTAGTTAATTAAATTATATTAATTAATTTTAATTAATACACACAACTAACAAAAAATTGTATACGATTCTAGATTAATAACAACCGACTAAAGGCCTATTCACACCTGACGTGAAATCTCGTTCGAACGAGATTTCACCTCAGGTGTGAATTGGGTATAAGAGTGTTATACATAACTACACAAGTTTTTTTGTTTCTAAAAAACTTAGGTAAATTTCCAATAACACTTTATAGGCTGCACTATTCCAAAAACGTACACAATTTTTCTTGTTGTATAATTTAAGTATTTAAAAAAATATTTTTTTTATAATTTTAAATGCCTGATTAACTGTGGGTTTTCTAAAATTAAAATAATTTTATCACTGTATAAAAAAAAACTTATCCAAAATTCTCGAAATGATGTATAAAATATGGTAATTTTCTTGTTTTATTAACTTCATCACATGCTGACATAACACTTTTTGTTAAGGGTCTTGGACCGCAGGAAAATACGCCTATTTTTGAAACCTAAAAAAATAAAATTAGATCAGAATAAATAAAAAATTATTTATAAACTGCGATTACAAATTTTAAACTTACATATGAATGTTTCTTTTGTACAAATTTTAAGAAACTTGACATATCCGGTCGTCCAAAATGATTGACAGCCTTAAGACCGGTAAATATTGAAGTTTTTGATAAACGCTGGAAATGATTTTCACAAATATACTGCAAAAAATAAAAAAATTTCGAAATATAATTAAAAATTTGTAAAAAAAGGTTAAATTTTGCTAGACAGAATAAATGGTTAATATCCACAATGTTCAACATGTTTTACATCGCTCCCATACAACCGCCCTCCAAATTAGGCTTATTTGGCATTTAGAACCTTATTTAATGTGTTTTGTTTCTATAAAACCCGGTTTTTGCTTGTCCGCCGAAAACTATGCTGGTCCGCCGAAATTTTGTTTAAAAACTTGGTAATGGCAGCACAAATCAGTTTTCAGATTAACTAAACCTAGTTTAACTGATATCCCAAAAACTCAGCCTATGACCCACAAGTTTACAGAGATTTTGCTCCACGATATTTTGAAAATATTTTCTACGTAAAATCTCGCGCTGTATTCGAAAATGAAGCCCAAAGTTTCAAAGCAGAACAGTTTTCGAGATATTAGTTACTTTTAAAAAAAGTAATTTTACGTAAATAAAAATATCTCCGCACCAAATCGGTGGATTTAATTTTTTTTTTGAATTAAAGGTAATAAATGCCTTACCAACTCTACATTAGGGTAACTTGTTCGTTTCGATCTAAAAACTACATGCACTGAAATGTATGTCTTTTACACTGAAAAAAAGACATAACTAAAATTAAGGAAATGTCTTTGAAAATTTATCATTAATTTTCCTAAAAATTAGTTAAATTTAACTTAAAAATGGGAAATTTTCTTAACTTTGAGGAAAAAAAGTTCAGTTCATTTACTTATAATTAGTTCATAGTTTCCTTTAGAAGGAATTTTTTAATATTAGGAAAAAAGAAATTTTCCACAAATCTAGGAAACGTATCTTTATTTTTAAGATATATTTCTTAAAAACAATTTAGTTCAAGTTTAGGTAAAATTTACTAAAAAAAACATAATCCTATCTCTCTTCTTTGAATTGAGGAAGTGTACTTCTTAGAACTTAGTTAATAACTTCTGAGAATTTAGTAAATAACTTCTTAGAATTTAGTTAAAAATTCATAATGGCGATATCTCGAAAACTAAGCAAGATAGAGCGAAATGGATGAAATTTTCAAAAGAAAGACTACAAAGGAAAATATGGAATAGCCTAGCTCTGCATATCTGTCGGGGTCTCAAGACCCTAATCTTTGATCTAAAATTTTAAATTCCCGAGATTTTATATATGCGTATATCTCGGTAAAAACTGCCAACACGAGAAAAGGTCCAACGGCATTTTTGTAGCTCTTGACTTGTAGAACATAATACCCAAAAGCCCTCCGATTAATACTTTTTGAGTTATCCAGTTTTTAAGATTCTCAAGACCCTATCAGACCCCTTATTACCGTATCTCAAAAACTAAGCAAGGTAGAGCGAAACGGACACAAGTTTTGGGTCAAAATCTATGGGGACCCTTAAAGGACCCAACGGGGTCTCGAGTTAACAGGGGCTGGACCCATGGGGTCCGAACCCTAGGTCCAGAGTCTAGACCCAATCTAGTTGTAAAAGTGTACTAGAATTTTTCCCATTTTCTAGTTAAAATTTGCTTAAAATTAAATAACTTTATTTTTCTTATTTTTGGGAATATTATGAACTAAATCCAAGAAAAAAAATCTTTGGAGCCAAATCATTCCATCTTTTGCTCAAAATTTAGTTAATTTTCCCAGATGTTAGTTCTTTTTTTTTTTTAGTGTAGTCAAATTCCACAAAATTAACCAGTGCCTTTGGGGGGTTTAAGTTTTGCCTCAAAAAATTTTTTTCCCATACAAACCAAAATTTTTTTTTCGATTTTTTTTTAATTACACTGTGCTACAAAAAACACAAAATCGAATATACTTTTGAAATGAGGTAGATAAGGTTGTAGGTCTCGTCGAAAAGATCACAAGAATATCCATCAAACTTGCCAGACACTCTCAAATTTTAAAGTTATGGTAAAAAAACTTTTTTTGGGACTATTCTCACTAAACCACGTGTAACTTAAAAAGTTTTCAACCGATTTTCAATTTTTTAACTGTTTTGGATAGAAAAAGGATAGGGATATGTGTGTAAATTGGTATATACATATAAGAAAGATATGTATTGATTTTTTCAACAATATAAAATTTTTTTGTTATTTTTGTAAAATTTTTTGAGTTTATCGATTGTTTTCTGCTATGTATAGTTCGTTTAACAATATTTATATTTATAAAAGTATTCCTAAAGAAAATTTAATTGTGAATACGATGAGCTTTATGCCGATAAAATCGGATAACAATTGACAGAGTTGCGATAATTTTTCTAAAAAAGAAAATTAAGATTTTGCATGAAACGTATTATTATTTCAAAGGTTTTTGCTCCCCTGAATTCGAATTTGACCTTCAAATTGCGCTATCTTATTAAGTTTTTGATATATCAATTTATGTTAAATATCTCAAAAACCTGACGCGATAGAGCAATTTAAAGACCAGATTCGGATTCAGCGACCCAAAAACCGTTAAAATATCGTACATGACCTCTTATGACATTTTTTTTTGTCTGGGTTGTCTGAACGACGATTTCCTGCAAAATCCTAATTTTCTTTTTTAGAAAAATTGTCACAACTCTGTCAATTGTGATTTAATTTTTTCAGGATAAAACTCATCGTATTCAGAATTAAATTTTCTTTAAAAATACGTTTATAAATATAAAGGTTGTCAAACGAACTATAGCAGAAAAAATCGATAAACTCGAAAAATTTTCAAAATATAACAAAAAAATTAGATATTATAGAAAAAAGCAATAGATATTTTCTTATATGTGTGGACCAATTCTCACACATGGAAAGCCCTATCCTACTTCTATCCAAAAAAGTTGAAAAATTTAAAATCGGTTGAAAATTTTCTGAATTACACAAAGTTTAGTGAGCAAACTCCCGAAAAATCGTTTTGTGACAATAACTCTAAAATTTGAGGGTGTCTGGCAAGTTTAATGGGCACTTTTGTGATCTACTCGACAAAACCAACAACTTATACCATGTCACATCGGAAGTATTTTTTCACTGTAGCACAGTGTTATTATTTTTCTTAATAAACTTGGAAGAATGGTCAAATTTGTGACAAGTTGCCTTGAATAAATAATTATAAAATTAAAACGGAATGCACCACAATCTCAAAAATTCACATTTTTGTATAGTTTTGTATGGGATATCGATTAAATTTTTTATTTTTTTTTTTAAATTTTTAGAACTCGTTCTGAAATTTTCCATTTTTTAAAAACGTGAATTTATCAAAAATTCGGCCATTTTTATACCCTCCACTCTAGTGATAGAGGGTATATATAAGTTTGTCATTCCGTTTGTAACACATCGAAATATTGGTCTAGGACCCCATAAAGTATATATATTCATGATCCTTGATCGATTTTAAGTCGATCTAGCGATGTCCGTCCGTCCGTCCGTCCGTCCGTCCGTCCGTCCGTCTGTCTGTCTGTCTGTCCGTTGAAAACACGCTAACTTTTGAAAGACTTTACGGAGGCTCCTGAAGTTTGACATATATGCTCTCCATTTACCGGGTCAGGTTGGTATTGCAATCCAGCGAAATCGGTCAAGTGGTTCAAAAGTTATGAGCAAAAGAGTAAATTTCGGCAAGGGTATTTTGCGAATTTACAAGATTAAAACCACTCTAACTTTCGAAAGACAATTCTGAGGGGGCTGAAGCTTAGCATATATATTTGTCGTTCCCAAAGTCTGTTTGGTTTTGAATTTCAGGAAAATCGGTTCAGTGGTTCAAAAGTTATAAGCAAAGCACTGAATTTCAGATTTGTTTCACCTTAAACTGTTGAAAACTAGTTAAACAAGTTTTAAAAGCATGGTGAAATACCAGTTTTTAAAACTTGTTGTTGTTTGTTTTCTTGTCGTGGGGTGCAGTTTAGTTGTTAGACAAGTAAATATTTGTTATTGTTTTGTTATTGTTTTTGTAACTGTATGTAACGGTGTATAGTAAGAATTTTTGGAAAAAAATCAAATGAAGTGGGACTAATATGATACAATGTTAGTTTGTTTTTGGTTTTTAAAGAAGAGGATGGCAAAATAAAAAGAAGGAAATATGTGAAACAGTTTTTTTTTTGTATTGCAT
Organism: Pegoplata infirma; assembly: GCA_963921195.1. Lineage (NCBI taxonomy): Eukaryota > Metazoa > Arthropoda > Insecta > Diptera > Anthomyiidae > Pegoplata > Pegoplata infirma. The sequence continues at coordinate 183,216,132 of OY992537.1, read as the reverse complement.
ATAGGTATAAAACAACAAAAATATTTTACAAAGTAATTTTGTTACTCAAAGAAATTGTACACTAAAAAAAATATTTACACTAAAAAAATGTTACACTCAAAAAAAAATGTATACATAATTTTTTTATAATGAAATTTCACACTCAAAAAAATTATGAGAGTCAAAAAAAATTTACACTCAAAAAAATTTTATTGATTAAAAAAAAGTTTTACTCAAAATAATATATTTCTAATAAAAAATTTGTGATGCAATTTTTGGATTTTTTTTTTGAAAATTACTATCAGATGACATTGTGGAGGGTATTCATAGATTCGACCAAGTCGAACTTAATTTTTCTACTTGTTTTTTTTAAATTTTTTTTTAAAAGATTGAATGTTTGTCTATCCACACAAAAAAATTCAGACACGTGTTTTTCGTTTTTTTTTTGAGAAAATCGTTGGAATTTTGAATTTCATAACAATTTAATAATTTCTTTGTATTTTGTTGTTTCAACATAGCGTATGAATAACATTTATGCAAATATGTAATACTCATCCGCAATGTTGAAACAAGAAAATACAAGCAAATTACAAAATTGTTATGAAATTTAAAATTCAAATCCGATTTTCTCGAAAAAAACGAAAAGCACATGCCTGAATTTTATTGTGTGGATCAGCGTTGCCAATTTTTGTTGTAATTTGTCCCTACAAAAATCGCTAAATCGACTTTAGCTTATCATAACTTTCTTAATAAACGGCGGATATCTTTTATTTTGGTCAAATTGGGTTCGCGAACATTTTTTCTATAAGACTGATTTATAATAAAAATTCCATCATGTCATTGCTCATTATAACATAACTTTAAAGATGTTGATTACTTAAAAAAAAGATGCACCATTTTCTATTCAACATTTTGCTACATAATTCTTCTGTACGTGGATCTTGACTTTGTTTAATTGGTCAGACTTACAGAAAACATGTTCACGAATCCAATTTGATCAAAACAAAAGATATCCGCCATTTATTAAGAAAGTTATGATAAGTTAAAGTCGATTTAGCTATTTTTGTAGGGATAAATTACAACAAAAACTGGCAACACTGGTGTGGATAGACAAACATCTAAACTTAAAAAAAAAAAAAGTGGCCGGATTTCTGATAGATTGACTTCTTTAAAAAATGGAAAATTTCAGAACGAGTTCTTAGAATTTTCCAAAAAAAAAATAATCGATAGCCCATACAAAGCTATAAAAGAATGTAAGTTTTTGAGATTTTATTTATTTATATAAAAATAATTTAGGTGGGTGGAAACCTGAGAAACTAACACTAATAACAAAAAGATCACTTTTGAGGTTAAAACCAGATATGGGTCAAATTTAGTACTCGCTGAGGACTTTCTAACTTTTTTTTTTTTATAACGATCGGGCATCAAATGACAAAACTATGAACAAATAACGATTTCGGCGGTACCAAATCGCGACCTAAAAATCTAATATTTTGGCTGTGGAACTTTTTCAGGGTAAACTTTAAAATTAAGAGCGCAAAATGATAAACTTTAAAATTAAGAGCGAAAAATGAAATTTTTTTTCGACCCGATCTAATATTTATGGAAATAGAAAATTTTCAATATCCCAGCAAACAAGCAGACTCAATTAAGACTCAAAAATGGGCTCCAAAAACATAGCAAGAATTACAAATTTTTCTATGAAAGTGGTTCATCCAAAAGAGCCCTCTTTTTGGACTCTAAAATGGCTCTTTAAAACGAGTGTAGAAGGGGTAATTTCCCTCATATTTCGGAGTCGATCATATATTTGGAGGGCTCTACATTTTGTCGGCTGGGATTAAATATTTAGAAAAGGGGATTTATAGGTATTTTCAATAAATTACACCGCTCTACAAATATAAGGTTTGTCGCTGCGTTTTAAATGAAACCAAAACAAGTTGATAGGTTTTGGTGCCCCGATTCCAAAACGGTCACACAAATTTTTCTATCACGTCACAATTTTGAGAAAATCGCGGTTAAAGTGTCAAAAAAGGCCCATTTTGACCATTTTTGAAGGTCTATAAAATAAGATCCTGACATGCAAATGACTTGGTATCAAGCTCATTCGAAAGTCAGCAATTTTCTCTTTCAAACAAAATCAAATTTTCTTGGAATTTAATTTTCTAAAATGGCAAAAAATCATTAGCAACAAGTGCGTTAAATCTAAAACTTACGTATGAATTTGTATGGAAATTTGTTAAAAAACACTGTGTAAATAAAATAAATAGTATTTAAAAAATGGAAGGTTTTTTGTTAATGATTTGTTTACCATTTAAAAAAACAAAATTTTTAGAACATTTCATCTTATCTTTAAGAGAAAATTACAAACTTTCGAATGAGCTTGATACCAAATCATTCGCATGTCAGGACATTATTTTATAAGCTTTTAAAATGGGTCAAAAATTACATTTTTCGGCACTTTAACCGCGAATTACTCAAAATCCTGACGTGATAGACAAATTTGGGCTCCGGATTTGGAATCAGCGCAACAAACACTATCCAAATCACTTACCAGAATCCAATTCGCATTTTCTTGTTGAGCTGTGTTATAAAAAACAAATCGAATCATTTTAAAGTTCAATCTAACCGAGAACTGGAAAATATTTAGATTAAGGCTGGATTACTCAATGCTCCTTTATAAAATAACTCTCTGTTAAATTAAACTTTTTAATACAAATTTTGACATAAGGCTCCGTTAAATCGGCAGTAAGCAGCTAACTTTTCATTGAGTAATCCGCCCTAAGTCACATTTTTTCTTTAAAAATTTTCCCTATAAAAATTTTCAGAATTTTTTGGCTTTCGAGATTTTTTTCTTCGGAATTTCTTTTAGAAAATTTCCTTTTTTCTTCTTTTCTTTCTTTTTCTTTTTTTTCCTCTGTTTTTTAATATGGTCTGGTGGAGGGGGGGGGGGAATTTCCTCCCCACTCCCTTTTTACCCGCGTATGATAATAAAACATGCATATTTTCTTGTAATACTCACCAACATTGTTGTTCTCAAATCAAATTTGTGGAAAAATTGTGTTATAAATATATGTATCTCTAAAACATTGGTAACATCCTTCTTTTCCACATCTCTCAAAACATCGATAAACCATTCAAAATGTTTGTGTGATGGGCAAATCCATAAGAAATAGACTTTTTTACAGGCAACACCCGAATAACGATTTGTACTGGTACCAAATACTAAATCATTTAATATGGAAGCATATGGCGTAACACCAATACCACCGCCAACCATAACAGCCACTTCAAATTTATACCAATCTTGATTACCACCACCAAATGGTCCTTCAATACGTATTTTTGGTTGATCTTCGGGATTATAATTACAAGGATCAAAATAGTTGCGCAACTTCCAAGTCCATGGACCTTGTGCTTTGATATGACAGCTGAGGAAATTTTCATGTGGTGCCGAAGTCAATGTAAAACTATGCATTTCATGTGGTCTAAAGGCCGTGCAGGAAAGACGTACCCATTGTCCAGAAAGATATTTTAGATTTGGAGGACGATAGAATTTAATTTTAATAACATCTGATGGCAATAGATCAGTTTCAATAACATCCAATGCCATGTACTTGGTACGTAATGAAACAATTTTATCCAAAGTATAAACAATACCAGGACCCAAAAAGAACATCCAAAATCTTGGAGGTCCCGTTAAGCGGGCTAAGCCATGAATAAGACTTAGCAAATAAAGACCGATATAGAGCGTATGCATATTCCAAAAGAATTTATAGGCCTTTTTGCGTATTGTAGGATGAGCAAATACAAAGATTATGCACATTATAATAAACAGCATAACTCCAGTGGTGCCTGTAAAATATTCAGAAAAGGGGGTAAGTTTTTGATCTGATAAATTATTATGTTTTATTTACCTGTTACTGTTTGGAATAACCAAAATGTTATATCTGGTTTATAATCGGATGCAAAGTGTACTTCTCTTGTTAGACATCTTAGATTTTCATGCGATTGTGTTGACACATGATAGAAATTTACAATGTGACCCACTGTGTGTAGCACCGAAAAAAAGAGCGCTGTACAAGCGGCAATTTTATGAAATTGTATATGAGAATCCAGTGGTATATATTGTTGTATGGGAAATTCTTTAAGTTTGGTAATAAGATTTCTGGAAATAAAACAGAAAAAAATTATTAATGTTTGGTAACTAATTTTTTTTAGTATCTTCAAAGTACTTAAATTAGTACTATTTACTGGTTTTGAATAATATAAGTAACAAATTTTAGTATTGATTACCCACTCCTGCACTATATCATTTTAGACTAAAACAATAGCTAAATTTTTAGTATTGAATATCCACGTTTTTTTTGAGTGTAAAATATATTTAAACTATAATTTTTCTCTTAAAGAAAATTTTTTATCTTACGGATTCGACATTTTCAATTAATGTAAACGACACCCATTTAGATTATATGGAAATTTTAAGCCAGTTGCAACAAATTTTCAGTCAGCAAAAATCAGTACACTCAAAATAATTCTACAGTAAAAGGTTTAGTAAGTGATGTTGTACAAAAATCTACTAATTAGTTACTAATTTTAGTATCTTCAAAGTACTAAAATTAGTAATTTTTACTGGTTTTGAATAATATTAGTAAAAAATTTTAGTATTGGTTACCAATTTCTGCACTAGGCCACTTTATACTAAAATTTAGTTAAATTTTTAGTATTGAATACCCACGTTTTTTTTTTTTTGGGTGTAGCACAAACAATATCAAATAAGAACCCTTTTCGGCTGTCCCGAATCAAAAGAACTCTCCAAACTTTATTTTTGTTTTAACATTCTTGATTTTTTTTTGGTTTTCAATTTATTTTTATTTTTCTGATTTTAATACCATTCACTCTAGTGATAGAGGGTATATATAATGGGGTGGGGCGATTTGAACATCTTAATGGGCGCTTCGTGTTTTTGATTTTTGGGATTGTACTGAGCAAAAAAGTCCACTAGACCATACGTCTACGGGGAAAATCGCGCTTCTAATTTTTGACTTGCAGTTTTTTCTCAGACTTTATTTTTTTGGAAAATTTGCAAATTTTCTTGGGCTCATATTTCGTAAACGATTTAAAATTTTGATTTGTTTTTAAAAGTAAAGTTGTAGCTTTTGTCTCGGGCTACAATTTCTCTGAACATATGACTTAGAAAAAACTTCGTTTTCATGGTCAAAAAGTCGAAAATGTAGAAAATTCACCAGTTTTTGTCACGATTTTTTGGATATTTTGGCTTATAACAGCCAAACCATTTAGATTTTCGATCCAATATCAAGACAAAAAAATAAACTCTCGTTTTCATGGTCAAAAAGTCGAAAATGTAGAAAATTCACCAGTTTTTGTCACGATTTTTTGGATATTTTGGCTTATAACAGCCAAACCATTTAGATTTTCGTTCCAATATCAAGACAAAAAAATAAACTCTGAGAAAAAACTGCAAATCAAAAATTGGAAGCTCGATTTCACCGTAGACGTATGGTCTAGTGGACTTTTTTGCTCAGTACAATCCCAAGAATCAGAAACGCGAAGCGCCCATTAAGGTTTTTTTCCTTCCATACTAATCGCCTTACCCTAATATTTAAGTTTCTCATTCAGTTTGTAACACCTCGAAATATCTGTCTAGGACCCCATAAAGAATACATATATTCATGATCCTCGATCGATTTTAAGACGATCTGTCCGTCTGTCTGTTGAAAACAGGCCAACTTTTGAAAGACTTTACGGAGGCTTCTGAAGTTTGGCACATATGTTGGGCATTTACCTGGTCAGGTTGGTATTGCCATCCAGCGAAATCGGTCTAGTGCACTGCAGTGGTTCAAAAGTTTTGAGCAAAAGACTGAATTTCGGCAAGCGTTTTTCGTGAAACGAAATTCTGAGGAGGCTGAAGCTTGGCATATATATTTATCGTTCCCCTGGCCTGGTTCGTATTGAATTTCAGCCAAATCGGTCCAGTGCACAGTGGGAAAAAACATCAATCTGGCAGGAAAAAAATCATATCTTCTAAACTATTTGTCTGATCCGATAACAATACTTGGTGATTTTATAGCTAAGGATATGAGCTTTTTGTATAATGAATAATAAGAAACTGTTTTTCAATACAGGGTGGACCAAAAGGTGTTATATACGACTACCTCAAGAGTATTTTTTTTTGTACCTGTTAGCTGTGGAAAATTATGTTTAAAATAAGAATTTTATACTTTTTGAAAAGTAAATGGGGTTATCAAATATTGTAAGTGAAATCTGATAACATTTGGACATATACCCTACATCCAGCATATAACTAAAATAGGAGTCTTAGCACCTGATTGCATAAGCATATACGAATTTTTAGTTAACCTTTTGTCAATGTATGGTGCCATCGCCTCTTCTGGTGTGTATTATGTCGGTGCTTCAGAGGGGTAAAATACGGCTTTTTTCATCTTTGTAGCCCTTTTTGGTGTTTTTTTTAATTTCATCTAATAATTGGGCTGCATCTCTCTTTCCAGATTTGTACAGACTTACTTTCGTAGCGACCAATAATTATTCCTTGATGTTATTTTGTACAAGATCCGATACACGACTGCTCTTGGATTTTTTTGTCGTATCCAAAAAAGTCTTCAAAGGACGCCCTCGAGGTTGTGAAGGTCCTGGTTCTTCGTCTTCTACTAGAAAATCTATATTTTCATTTTACCATATATTGTAATGATTTTCAAAACTATATAAATTGTGAGAAACACTGGCCCATCTACATTTAAATTTACTACACAAATCTCGCACACTAACAGTTAGTTTTTTATAGCTATCATTCTCGTTGCAGATGTTATTTCCAAGTTTGGACAAGATATAATTGATAACTGTTGAGTTCCGATCAGAAGCACTGTCGCATTTACGCCAAACTTCAAATATCTCTCTCCGTTGAAATGACATGTCAAACAAATTTAAAAAAACCAAAGAATTTATTAACCAATTCAAATGATAGTATTAAATTTATTATTATTTATAACAATATTTTTATTAAGAATTTTTTCACCAACTGAATGCGACTTAAATCGGTTATTTAAAAATCATAAAATCAAAAATAATTTTAATTCAGCACGAACTTTTTTCAAGATTTTGACGCTCTACTATGTTAAAAACAAATTATTAACAATCCTTCGCGATTCTCAACATATACGTGAGTCGCGTTCATCGCTGCCTAGGTTTAAAATTATTATTATTGAAGGACCAAAATTACAAAAATAATTTTAAAAAATCGCTACGCAGGCCTACGCAGCTAATTTTTTGAAAAGTAATACTTCATTATATGTAGAATAATCTATAATTAAAGATTAAGCAGCATCTGACAGCGTTTTTTTTGTAGCTCCATAAGAATTTAAACAAGTTTAAAAAAAACGTTGTTTATGTAATTCGTTACGAGGGAGCCTTCGCAAAACAGATAACGTATGGAAATTTATATATAATATACCTAATAGCACCCTTTAAAAGAAATCAAACACTTGGTAGGTAACGGCTTACCCCTTTCGATACACGGCGATGACAAGTTTACTATAATAAACAATTAACTGTGAGAGCCCAATAAATTTTCAACATTTGATAGTGTCTATTTCCCTAATGGGTTAACTAAATTTTAAGTTCCTTACGGTTTTAAGTGCAGTCATTATCCCGCTTTAAAATCGCATTAAAACTTTGTTAAAATCTGTTAGTTATATTTTGAATTATTTCCCGCTAGATTGGCAATTTTTCCCACTGTGCAGTGGTTCAAATGTTATTAGCAAAACCGTGGATTTCAGGTTAGTTTCACATTGGTAAGCCATAAAAATATTTTACAAAGTATTTTTGTCACTCAAAAATATTTTTTCACTAAAAAAAATACACTCGAAAAAAATTTTACACTCGAAAAAAATTTAGCAAATTATTTTTTTTTTCAAAAATTACTTAAAAAAAAGCATTTTACACAAAATAAAATATTTCTAATCAAAAATGTTATTTTTTCACGTTAGAAAATTTACTATCACTTAAAAAGAGCATTGTGGAGGGCATTCACAGATTCGGCCAAGTCGAATTTAACTTTTCTACTTGTTATACCCTAGACCACGCTGTGGTACAGGGTATAGTGAGTTTATGCTGATGTTTATAACTACCCGAAATATTGGTCATAGAACCACCTTTAAGTATACCGATCGACTCAGAATTACTTTTTGAGTCGATTAATGTCCGTCCGTCCGTCAGTCTGTCCATATAAACGGTGTAAACACGATACAGGGCGCAATTTTTAATCAATTGAATTAAAATTTGAATTTTAAGCCTCTCTTGGCCCAAGGACGAAGCCTATTGAAATTGGAAAAAATCGGTCTATATTTAGACCTAGCCCCCATACAAAGGTCCTTTTTAGTTTTGGCTCAAATGACTCTAATAACCGTATTATAATAGTGTTTATAAAAGTGTTTTGTCTTCACAAATCACCATTTCGAGTTTTAAAGTAAAGAAATCTGGAATTGTTCTTTCAGGGACTTTCCTTGTAAGATTACAGAAAAACCCAATGATAGATTTTTTTGATGGCAAATGCGAGTTCCGGGGTCAAAATACATGGAGATTTGAAAGTCTGGTTTCTGGATGAGAACCTTTTTATTTTTTTGTGGGGCTTTGTATAGACTTGCCACCTTTTAAAATTTCCAAAACGGGACACCACTAAAAAACATAAAAAAATTCAAAAAAAATGGTTTATAATTTAAAACACCCTTTTATACCCTCCAACTACAGTATGGGGGTATACTCACTTTGTCATTCCGTGTATAACGCATCGAAATATCGGTCGGGGACCCCATAAAGTATATATGGGGCATTCCATGTGAAATCGGACACTTTGAAAAACTTTTTTTTTAGATTTTCTCAATTTGTTTACAGTTTTTAGTACCCTTCGAAAACTCCTTCGTGGTAAATTTTCAGATTTTTTTGATGACCCGTTCAAAAGATATCGAATTATTAAAAATAGGTAGTTTGTTCCTTTACTCAAACTTCTTTTAATCATAACTTCTTCAATAATGGTCCGAATTTCAAATTTTTTTGTTCAAAATTTTTATTTTTTTACGTACTTTCTAAAAAAAAATCCCAAAAAATTCTTAAAAGCGCTCTAGTATGCGATTTCTAAGTTTTAAAATTTAAATCTCATTTTTGAAAATGTTTGTACTCTTCGATTTTTTTGAAATTTTTTTGTGTAAAACTTCTATCAATTCTACAAATTTTTTGCCCAGGTAGATCGTGGGATAACGATTATTACTATTTTTTAAAATTTTTTGAAAAAATTTTATTGTAATTTTTCAATCTTAAAATCATTTCTACTGCTTCAATGGTGCGTCATAGAGGGGTCCTTTATAAGACCGACCCCCATTAATTTTTACGTCTTAACATTTCTTTGGAACAAACTAATACCCTATCTCCAATTTATAAGGGAGCTCCCACACAAAACGACATTTTTTAAAATTTGTTCCAACCGCAGTAACTGCCCTAATAGTGCTCTTAGAGCAACAAAATGTGTGACCGACCCACAATATTTTTTTAGTCCAAACATTTTCTCTGAACACACCTACCCTCTATCTTTAACTGTTAAGGCGGGCCCCATACAATTTTTTTTTATTTTTTGTAAATTTGTTTTATTTAATCAGCTTCTACCGGTCCAATGGTGCGTCCGAGAGGGGTCATTAGTGAGACCGACCCACATTAATTTTTACCCTGCAACATTTTTTCAAAACATACCTACGCCCTATTTCCACTCCCTAAGTAGGCTCCCATACAAATAACAGTTGGAGCAAATTTTATAAAAATGTAATTTTGTATGGGAGCCTACTTAGGGAGTGGAGATAGGGCGTAGGTATGTTTTGAAAAAATGTTGTAGGGTAAAAATAAATGGGGGTCGGTCTCACTAATGACCCCTCTCGGACGCACCATTGGACCGGTAGAAGCTGATTAAATAAAACAAATTTACAAAAAATAAAAAAAATTGTATGGGGACCGCCTTAACAGTTAACGATAGAGGGTAGGTGTGTTCAGAGAAAATGTTTGGACTAAAAAAACATTGTGGGTCGGTCATACATTTTGTTGCTCTAAGGGCACTATTAGGGGCAGTTAGAGCGGTTGGAACAAATTTTAAAAAATGTCGTTTTGTGTGGGAGCCCCCTTATAAATTGGAGATAGGGTATTAGTTTGTTCCAAAGAAATGTTAAGACGTAAAATTAATGGGGGTCGGTCTTATAAAGGACCCCTCTATGATGCACCATTGGAGCAGTAGAAATGATTTTAAGATTGAAAAATTGCAATAAAATTTTTTCAAAAAATTTAAAAAAATTGTAATAATCGTTATCCCACGATCTTCCTGGGCAAAAAAATTGTAGAATTGATAGAATTTTTACACAAAAAAATTTCAAAAAAATCGAAGAGTACAAACATTTTCAAAAATGAGATTTAAATTTTAAAACTAAAAAATCGCATACTAGAGCGCTTTTAAGAATTTTTTGGAATTTTTTTTTAGAAAGTACGTAAAAAAACAAAAAGTTTGAAAAAAAAAAATTTGAAATTCGGACCATTATTGAAGAAGTTATGATTAAAAGAAGTTTGAGTAAAGGAACAAACTACCAATTCTTAAAAATTCGATATCTTTTGAACGGGTCATCAAAAAAATCTGAAAATTTACCACGAAGGAGTTTTCGAAGGGTACTAAAATCTGTAAACAAATTGGGAAAATCTAAAAAAAAAGTTTTTCAAAGTGTCCGATTTCACATGGAATGCCCCATATATATTATTGATCAGTGATCGATTCTAAGACATTCTAGCGATGTCCGTCCGTCCGTCTGTAGTTAACACGATGCAGTCCAAAATAAAAGAGCTAGACCCCTCAAGTTTGGCACAAATATGTATTATGTTCCTAGGAAGGTTAAGTTCGTAAACTGGCCAAATCGGTCCAGGGGGGAAAAAGTTCCCCCTTGAAGAACTAAACCAACATCTAAAAAATACACATTTTTGCATGTTTTTTTGTATTTTTGTTATATAAATGAAACATTTGGTATATTTATCATGATGGGAAGGTGCTCTCCACGTCCCCCATAGAGCCCATCAACACCCCCCCCCCCCCCAAAAAAAAAAAAAAAGAGGCTCCCCTGAAAATTTTTGTTTTTAGTTTTTTTACATTTCGACGGGTATAAAAGATTCGGCACAGCCGAATTTAACACTCTCACTTGTTTCTTTATATTTTAATGAAAATTAATATTTAATAGAGTTCTAAACAGTTGTAATTTTCATTGAATATAAAGAAAAAAGGGTGTTAAAAAAAATTGCCATTAAGAAAAACGGGTTAAAAATTTAAAACAAATCTAGTTTGAAGACAAAACACAAGCTTTAATTTAAGCCTTTAACGAAGTCCAAAGCTAGTCGATGTCCTTTTTTACAGGGTGTTAAAAATTACAAAATCTCGATTTTTTTTTACCACGATTTTCTTAAAATTGAGACGTCATAGAAACTATTGATAAAGGATTTAGGACATCAACGTTTATTTATCATATTTTACACTTTATTAACACAAGTTGTACCGTTTTTTTGTAGCATCCAATAAGATGAAAATCTTGTTATCTCAAAAACCCCACTAACGATTTTTTTTTTCAAATTGGGCTTAAACCGTTTGTACGGGTACCAACTAACATAATCTGCAATAAAATTTCATATGCAGCGATCTTTTAATTAAACTTTATCAACCCCACCGTGATCTAGTTGAAATTTGCAATACCTTTTCGTTCTATTTTTTCCTTTTCCTGTGTTGCTGCCGATTCATTTATATCTGCTACTCTTTTTCTGTGCATTTTCCTATGAAACATTTATTAGTTTTAACATTTGTGCAAATTTATTAGAAAAAATATTTACTAAAATAATAAAATAAATACCTCCACAAAAAATCACGCTCTGTAAAAATTTTAATTCATTTGAAAGGTGACAAATGAAATTCAAAGTTTTCGTTTGACACTTTCACAAATCAAAATATACAAGTGTTGCTAATCTATTAAAAAATGTCAATGTTGCTAATAAAAATAGGTACTAATTTTCACGATTTTTTTTAATTTTTTGTGACAATGAAAAAATTAGTTTTTTCCTCAAAACGGGACAAATGGCGTCCCGTTCAGGGTATCGCCGGGACACGGGACACTCCACTCTAAAACTGGTCTGTCCCGACGAAAACTGGACGGTTGGCAAGTCTAGCTTTGTAAGGTTTTGGTCTTAAAATATTCGTGGAAGATGATTTGAATTGACCTTGCATTTAGCGTTGGCTTAACTAAACCTTGTATTAATTTTAAAAATATTCTTATATCATTCTCACCTTGACATTGTTAATAGTAGTAATGAATAACAAAATGATAATGATGCGGCCGACCCACGTGTAATAGCTATACCAACTCCCATGATATGTCTCAAATCTGTGTGTTCAGCCATAAAAGAATAATCTGTAAAATTGAAAACTAATTAGTACACAATTCTATTAACAATATTATTTCCAAAGTACTTACGTATAAAACGTTCCACAAACAAAACGATAGTTATAACATAAAATAAAAATAAATAGAAAATATTTTGGCGATTCTCTTCTAAAAATGTTATATAGCTATCCCACTTCTCCTGCATCCAATGTCTGGGCCTTTCCTGTGATGGCTCAATATTAAAAGAAGTCATGCGCGCCACATTTGTAGAAGTATCCAAGAAATTCTGTTTGGCTCCCTTACAATCTAAACCGATTGCTACAAAATCTCCTTTGTATTCTTTCATCATTAATTTAAAATCTTGATAGGTAAGATGATTTTTATGTTCCAAACCGACATCTTGAAACATGCCATCAATTAATTCGGTAACTTGTTCATCACCCAAACTCGTAGTACGGGCTATTTCTACCAAAGAACGCATCATTTCACTTAGTTCCCCCTTATCGATTACCCCATTACGATCATTATCACACATATCGAATATAATACGAAGTTTATCATCTGTTTTGCCACGTGAGAAAAGGACAACAGTTTCCAAAAACTCTTGGAAACTTATACGACCATCTTGATCTTTATCTACAATATTGAACATTTTACGTACAAACATATCATTGGGTTTCATGCCCAAGGCATTAGCAAATTCTGCCTTTGAGAGAGAGGTACGCATAACCGTCATAACTTCACCATCTGTAGAGGCATCAGAACGTCGTCTTCGTTCACCCGGCCTTAAGCCAAAAGTTAAAGCATAAGCTTCACGGAAAAAGTATTCCAAACGTTTTTGTCTTCTCTCACGCGTTTCGGCAGCAGCTAACATTATATCACGATTTACTTCCATTAAAGTCATTTCTTTTTTATGAAGTACCAAAAAATCTTCCAATTTCTTAACAAATTTTCTTCTTGCTCCATAGGATTCGAGTTCTAAAACTAAATCATGATCATTGGGTACTCTTAAGAGAATATAAGGTTTCTTTTTAATATGATTATGAGCTGATTCTTCTACGGTTACTACCTCTATATGTTTTAAACTGAATGTACGTAACTTTTCACCTTTACGATCTACGGTATAAATTGCAGCCTCTGGTCCAAATTTTACCGTTACCAAACGCTTATGATTAGCATGTAACCATTCACGGGCTAACATTTTATCCACAGAACCCTTGTGTTGAGGAGCTCTTAGAGCTTCTTGTCTTATTTTCAATTTTCTTCTTTTACTATTTTGCAATTTGACCACACAATAACCAGCTCCAGCACATAGAATGGGTACAAAACCCAAAAATACACAAACATAGATAAACATTAATTCTGATCCAGAGAAATAATCATATCCCTCTAAGTAGGTACAAGGTTCAAGCTCGGTAGCATTTAACTGCATCGGTTGTGGACATGGATCACCTTCATGCCACATAAACACATCTTTCTGAATATCATCTTCATTTATATCGGTACTGTTTACAATAATATCATATATGGTAATGCCACGAATTTCCTCAATTTCTTCTTTCGTAAAAATTCCATTACGTTCATTTTCAAACCAAAAACGATCAGCATCTCTAACACGTTGAAATTGTTCCTTGATAACAGCGGTAAATAATTCTCCTGGTTGACCATATGATTCCAACATCCCACCTACATAGACATCAACATCATCTAATTGATTGCTATAGGCCGATATTAACATGCTCAGTAATTCAGGTTGTTTGGCAAACAGTTCTGGATTTATATCTGTCCAGTTGTTGCGTCTTGGCAAACCGAAAGCTTCACGTGCACTATTATAATCGGGTAGACCATTATCTCTGCCACGCATAATATTTAAAGCTCCCAAATCTCGTCGCGTAAATTCCATGGGACCAAATAGTTTATCACGTACATCGGAACAAAGAACAGGATCTTCACGTTCTGATATTTGTGATGATAAACCCATTAAAATTTCTTCAATGGTGGTATCTGTAAGGAAGTCCTGAAAAGAGATCAAAAATGAAGATTAGTTTTTTTGTAAAGAGAAAGAAAAATTATATTTTTTGAAAGTTGTTGTGAAAGATAAGTGAGATTTCTGGAATCTGAAAATTGAACAAATTCTAGTGCATTAATCTATACTTAATAAAATAATGTCAAAGAAATTGGTAGTGTTCTCCTTCATCCTTTTACGCATTAAGGATGTCGTGTATAGTGTGCAAAGTTATGTTAAAAGTATAGATCAATGGTTCCCAACCTTTTTTGTGCCATGCACCACTTTTAAGTTAAAAAAACTACAATGTCCCCCCTACACTCAAGAAAATTTTGTAAATTTTTAAAATTTATCGTAAAATTTAAAATTACCACAAGCTTTTTGTTAAAATCATCATTTAAACAATGTTTTTAGAAAAAGTTTTCATCAATCAACTAAATAATTTAACTAAAATAATATTTTTTTTAGTTTATTTGACAAAAAAATATCTTTAAAATTTGCTCGTTGCCCCTCTAAAGCATTCAAATTGCCCCCCAGTGGGGCGAGAATCAAAGGTTGTGAACCATTGGTATAGATGGAATCGTGAGTGACACCTCTTCCTCGCGAAAAATGTTTACTAATTTATTTATTATGCTTTTTGAACTTACGTTGCACAATTTAATCATTATTAAAGCTATTTTTTGATATCCACGCCCTCAAAGGGGGGCGGGCGAAAAAAAACATTTTTTTAATCCCACCGGTCCTAGTGCAGGACTCTGGACTTCTTCTTGCATAAATGTTTCTTTTGTTTAACAAAAATACAAAATACCACGTAAGAAAAAACGCGTCTTTCAGAGGTTGGTTTTGTTCCTCAAGGGGGAACTTTTTTCCCCCTGATCCGATTTTCCCATTTACGAACTTAACCTGCCACTTTTATTTTGGACTGCATTTCATAGACGGACATTCATAGAATGTCGTAGAATCGATCATGGATCAATAATATATACACTTTTTGGGGTCTCCGACCGATATTTCGATGCGTTAAAAATAGAATCACAAAGTGAGTATACCACCATACTGTGGTTGGAGGGTATAAAAATATAAGTTTGTTAATTTTTTACCCCGTACGTACGTAACGCACCGAATTGTGGGTCTACTTTTAAAATAATATTTCGACGTTTTTAAGACTTTTTTCTGTGAATGTGCACATCAAAATTAAAATACGGATTTATTTTATAAATCGGAAAAAAATCACAGAAGAATTTTACTCACGCACGAACTTTCTTTGTTTACTTACGCTCATGTACGCTCACGTGAATATAAAAAATCTTACGATTCACGTGAATCAGGCGGGATTCACGTGATTGGTGCGCATCTCTAGTGAAAAGCCTACAGTCTTCAATCGACCAAGCTTTTATTTTCTAGAAATGTTATCAGACTTCTGGTAGGAATGATAACGGGTCAATGATGAACCGTCAAAAGAACAAGACCGTTGAAAAACATGTGAACGTGGTGTACCTTGTCATAAAGAGATATTGGATCAAAGTTTTTGTCACTGTGTTTAGGTTCGGTTGTAAGTGGCTGTTGATGCTTTACATTAGCACACATGGACTATGTGGTCCGTTGTGATACCACAGGACGTTAATGGGGTTCCTCTACTAGTCCCTGCCGTTAAACCAATTTGAGTTCCTTATGAACCTCCCAAGATAGTGGATTTTGACATCCGACAAATCAAAAACATTGTGCAGCTCCCTAGATCCCACTATGGTTCCAAATCCATTTTTTTTTGGCATAAATTCCAAAAATGAAGCAAAGTCGCTAGTTTTGAATGTGAAATGCTTTTTTATCTGTTAACGCAAGTAAAATTCGATTTTCAAAAAAAAATTTTTTTTTGAAATTTTTATTTCGAAAAAAAAATTTTTATTCCTTGAAACTACTTTCTTAATGGCTTGGAGTGTTGCCTTTGAGAAACTGTATAAGCTTTTGAAAATTTGTTAATTTTTTTTTTTAATTTCTGCCAAAAAAATGCATTTGGAACCATAGTGGATCCCAGTGAAGTAAGTCTCTGACCACAAATGGCAGATAAAGTGAGCTGTAGTTTACAACTACTCCTCATCCATTCAACGCCAGCGAAAGTCACATTTTACCTTTTAGCGTGCTTCCCTATAACACAGTGTCCAGTAATTATAGCAACCACTGTCGAAATATCTCCTATTGGAAGCGATATCAGCTCACTTGTGCGCTTTTGATTAAGAGAAGGAAAAATCTGTCGTGTATTCTCACACGTCCATCCATGTTTCCATCTCTGATTAGTTTTCGTCGCGAAACAAAGCCGAATATTTTGCTTGCAAGTTTTTAGAGACATTCGAATTCTGTTGGAACCTGTAAGGTAGTTCCCAGTCTTGCAATCTAATCGGCTTTGAAATTCCCTGGAATGTATCTGTGCCCTGGGACCCATATGAGGCGTATGTTAAACTGCTTGGCTATCTCATTTAAAGACGTGAGGCAGATATTTTTTTCAAAAACATTGATTCCAGGGACAAGACTGTCGCTTGACTGTCGGAATAGATGTTGACTGCAGATGTAGACAAGACATTGCAACTCAACCAGTCAGCCACTTCCGTTATTGCCAGCATCTCTGCCCAGTAAACACTGTAATGATCCGGCAATCTTCGAGCAGGGCTCAACCCAAGCTCCTCAGAATAGACTCCAAAGCCCACTTTGTAGCCTCGATCCAACCGTGTAAAATTTTATGGAGGCTCCACTACCCGGAATTCCCCTCATCCAAGACTCCCTGGATGGCATCATAGTGGTAAAGAATACTACTTTGATACCATCCCAAATAGATTCCGAAGAACCCTTATTCGTGTAGTTTCGATCTATCTATGTAAACAATCCACTACCCGGAATGCTCTTCATCCAAGACTACCTGGATCGTATCATAGCTGTTAAGTGGGCGCTCAAAAAGGTAGCACAGTCTACATTTTGTGGAGTTGTTATCTTTTTCATGATCACGCTATGGCTAAGATCGCTACTTTTTTTTAGTCGAATTGCCGAAGTTGTCGCATACCCAATATGTCCAATGGTATCAGATGAAGGAGGATTTAAATTGCTGCCGTAGATGTAATGTAATATCCAGTGAAATACGTTGACGCTATTATCTGTACCTTCGTGATAAATACAGTTTTCTTTTGTCTCCAAAGCCGGTATGGGGCAAAAGCCCCATACAATGGATCTATTACAGGAATATAAATCAATCCTTGCTTTTCTCACCCGTCCCTCAATATTACGCCTGAAATTGAAGTTCATATCAAGAAATACTCTAAGATACTTGGCTCCATCAGGAATCTTATTTTCCTTGAAAACAAGAAAAGTGAAGTTTTACTTGTTTTAACTCCAAAACCACAGACCTTTCGGAGAACCCTGAGGAATGTTCCTCAATGTTGGCTGGTGCTTTTCCTTTGCCTCTATCGCGACATCAGCATATGCGACAATATGACAACCACGTGCTTCTAGAGAGAGCAAGATTGAATTATGTGCCGGGTTCCAAATAAGCGTTGAAAGAACACCTCCCTGTGGTATGCTGTTATTGACAAATGAAGATATGACAGACGCTTCAAATTCACACGTTAAACGTCTTGTGGCAAGTAGATTTTCCACCATTAAAACTATTCCAAGCTGCACTCCTAGTCCAGACAATGCTACAATTGTCGAGTCTAGGATGACATTATTAAAAGCCCTCTCTCCAACAAGAAAGGTCAGCATAGTGTACTTCTTTACCAAAGCGATCGCTCGACGGTAATAGCGAGCTCATGAAAAGCCGTTTTCGTTGATCTACTCTTAATGTATGCATGAGGTTGCCTAGTCGAAAGCATTCTCAGGGGTCTGTCACTCTACGAAAATATGAGTCTATAGTTCGCTTCATTGTTGACAAAAATGATGATGTCACTGTGCTACACTCTCGTGCTTTAATGTGGAGTAGTTAGGAGACCACAAGTTTCTAGATCTGGAAGAAATCTTTGAACTCGAAGTAAAGATACTTCTTGCATTCGCAAGAAATTGCGGGTAATTCCTATCGATTATACGTATAAATTTTTTAACTATATTTAAACAAAAATTAACTTACACTTGAATCCCACCATGTGGAACATAAACGTATCGCCGGATAACCCATTGGTGTTGTTTTATAATTACAATTAGCATCACGTCTATAAATACCCGGCGGTATCATAGTATGACCAAAACGAAAAGCGGCAGCTTGAAAAATATGACCAACACCAGGATGTATATCAGGATTGTAACCCTCATATGCTGGAACTTCGGAACCCAAGAAAGCTGGTAAATATTCATACATAATAATATTCTGTAAGGTGGCAATTACAGTACGGCGGGTACGTTGAAAAATATCCTCATCCGTCCAATCGGAATGGGTGCGTTTAATACGTTGAGCTAATGTATTGTGCCAGCGCACAAATAAAATGGCAAAAGATAGCACAGCCGGATTTTGATTTGTTCGAGGATCACCCAATACTAGAAAGAAAATGAAAGGAATTTTAATATGAACTTAATAAAATGTTGTATGTATCCATTTAAACAAACGATAACATTGTGATATCGAAGCAATATTGCTAAATAATCACTTAAGATAAGAAAATAACTGTATTTCCGTATTCCGTAAAAATTTAATGTCACTTTTGCAAGCGATATTACCAGTCATAACTAGAGTAAAATCACAGCATTTTTTTTTTTTTTTAATTCTCTCGTTGATACGGACGATAATACCGTTAACAACATCATTTATCGTTTTTGTGTTTATTGGGTACACACAAAAATAAAAGGGCAGTTGCCCCAACTTCGATCATTCCAAACTCATTTTTGAGTTTATCGAATCCGGTACATCGTTTGTTACAAGCTCATTGCGGTTGTCACAAACATTAATTCAGTTGTGATAGCCGTAATGTGGATGTGACGAACGAATACCTAGTTGTGACAATTTAGAAAATGAGGTTCAAATATTTGAGGTTATGGCAACTGCATTTGCTTTATGAGTATTTATATGTCTACTTACAAAACAGTCTCTCTGGACTTAACATTTTCATCACATTTGGCACCGGATTGTTAAACAGTGGCACTCTCATTGTATTCTTAACCGGCAGTTTACCACTTTTATCAGTCAGCAAAGTGCCATTATGAAATGAACGCATTGCATTTAACCAGGCTTCCGACGTACTATATATAAAACTACCATCTATCCAGGCAGTCATTTGGTTAATTTGCTCCCTAGGTGCATTGGGACTTTGACCTGTGCTACGATCATAGGCCGCCCGATGAAATGGTATATATTTATCACCACGACATTCTTTATCATACATTTCATCACATTTTTCTATTTCGATGCGATGCATTTCTATGGGACATCCCGATTCGGATGCCATAACAATTTCATTCGCTACAACTTGACCGAAAAAGGCCAAAAAGGCAGTACGATTAAATTTTGAGCCGAGACCATCACGACCGCCCATAAACAGTCGACTTAGACGTCTTGTGGAGGGTCGATTTGAACCGGCCATAGCGTAAACGCCATCTGAATATGAGGGTGGTGCTTTGCGCACCAGGTGACTATCTGTAAAAAAAAATAAAAAAAATGTTAATTTGAAAATAAAGAAAAATGTTAAGTAAGAAAGAATTTAAATGGAAATTTAGCGGTTGACGTTTATTTTTGTTTGCATTAATTTAAATTAGGTCACGACATGTGCAAAACGTGGTCATGAAGGGTTAGTCATTTTCATCGCTTAATGCTTTTTAATTCTATTGATTAAAATTTAATGTTTAAATGATTACTAATAACGAAAGTATCCTAAGAGTTGTTGCATCCCATACAAATGGAGGTAACAAATAAAAAATAATAAATCGAATTTTAACTGCCAAGAAAGGTCTTTCACAGGGCACCCACCGATTGTCCTGAAACTTGTGTATATGAGAGTGGGGAGCAAAATAAGAGTTACCTGTTTTTTTAGCTGCCCAATCTCACATTTAGCGGGTCAAAGGGGAGGTTGAAAAACGGTATTTTTTTTTTGTTTTTTTGATGATTTTTTCCCATTTCTTCAAAAGAAACTATATAAACATTTTATACAGGTCGAAAGATTTTTCCAAGGCCTATCCAATGGTGTATCGGTGTGCAAACGGCTTTGTTAAGTACGTTATTGTCAAAAATGTTAAAAGTTTTGGTAGTTCATATGGAGATGTATATGAAGCATTCCACACCAAATGTCCCGCTAGAGAAAAACATGTGTCCCGTAAATTTCTGAATAGGTTATTTGGATAACCCTATATGGTACTAAGAAAATTGCGTTTTTGGTTTTTCCATTTTTCAAAAACTAGGCTTAGGAGGCGTGGTCAAATATTGGAAAAATGTTCAAATTTGTGAAGAGTTGCCTTGATTAAATATTTATCACAATAAAACGGAATGCACTACAATCTCAAAAATTTACATTTTTATATAGTTTTGTATGGGCTATCGATTATTTTTTTTGGAAAATTTTCAGAACCCGTTCTGAAATTTTCCATTTATTAAAACAGTTAATTTATCAAAAATCCAGCCACTTTTTTTTTTTTATTTTTTTTTTTTAAGTTTAGATGTTTGTCCATCCACACAAAAAAAATCAGAAACGCGTTCTTTGTTTTTTTTTTTCGAGAAAATCGCATTTGAATTTTAAATTTCATAACAATTTTGCAAGGTTGGCAATCGATACCCACCCAGAATAACGGTATTTGGCTATTGTACCGCAACCAATAAAGATATGGACATTTTTTAAAGCGAATATTAAAGTCGATGAAATTTCTAATATTTTTGATGTGTTACTTCGTACTTGTATCGGTTGCTTTTCGAAATATAGGTCAATACCTTTATAATACCCTTTGAAACGGTATTTTAAAGGTATTGGCCTATATAACGAAAATGAACTGGTACAAACACGGAGTAACACATCAAAAATACTAGAAATTTAATAGACTTTCATAATCGCTTTTAAAAATATCCGTATCTTTATTGGTTGCGGTACAATAGCCAAACACCGTTATTCTGGGTGCGTATCGATTGCCAACCTTGCAATTTTGTAATTTGCTTGTATTTTCTTGTTTCAACAGAACGTATGAGTAATATTTATGCAATTGATAATACTCATTCGCAACGTCAAAACAAGAAAATACAAGCAAATTACAAAATTGTTATGAAATTTAAAATTCAAATGTGACTTTCTCGAAAAAAACTATAAAATCAAGTAGTATTTTTTGGAAGCAAAAAAAGAATATTCTATTTTTCCACTATTTTAGTAAAATTTGTATAACTCGGGGATTTTTTTTTTTTTTCAAAAAACTGAAAATGGTATCTCGAAAACTAAGCCAGATAGAGCAAAATGGAGGTAATTTTTGGTTCTTTAGATCTTCATAGTATCGCCGGACTTCTTTACAGGTGTGGACTTCAATGGGTCATAACTTCGTATTTAAAAAATTTGTCATGTCTCGGTAAATATTGCCAACATAACAAATAGTTCAAAACCATTTTTGTAGCTTTTAACACTTAGAACAAGATCTCCAAGAACCTAAAAGCTCTCCGAGTAATAGTTTCAAAGTTATCGAGTTTTTAAAATTCTCAAGACACCTAATTTCACGTATCTCAAAAACTAAGAAAGGTAGAGCGAAACGGACAAACATTTTGGATCAAAAACTATGACGATTTTTAAGAAACTCAACTGGGTCTGGGCCCATCGGGGTCTGAACCTACCAAATGGGGTCTTCACTCGGGACCTCAGAGGTGTATGAACTAAATTGAACTAAAATTTTTCCCATCTTTCGTTCAAATTGGCATATAAAAAATTTTGTTCTTCCCTTATTTTTACACTCAGAGAAGAGATATGATTGACGCAACCATCATTTAAGAGCGTCATATTATGATTGAAAATTGTATCATAATATGTTTATAGCAATCATAAACTTTTTGAAGCAATCATATCATAAAATGATTGCTGCAAAAATGTTTTGGTTGCTACAAACAAGTTATGATAAAATTTTCAATCATCTTATGACGCTCTTAAATTATGGTTGCCACAATCATATCTCTTCTCTGCGTGTAAGAAATCGTTATCAATTTGCCTTGAATTTATTTAATTTTCCTTGAATTTATTTAATTTTTTTTCTAAGTGTATTTAGCAATCACTCGAAAACAAGATCAGCTAAGAGTTTCGTGTTAACGAATTTTAAAGTTGAAAATTAAATGAAATGCCATTACCCGGTGTTGTCACCTTTTTTACAAACCTTAACTTGTTTGAAAATTATTTCTTCCGATTATTCCGATCGGAAGAAATCATATACACACAAAAAAATAATCGAGGTAACAATGCCTTAGCTGGCATAGGTATTTATTTTTTCTTTGAAATCAAAAATATAAGGTTTATTACCTTAGCAATATGTAATTTAAATACCTATTGGCTATGCAACTTTTACTATTCAAATTAGGTAGAACTTCGAAAAATTTTTTGACAATAATTTTAAAATTAATAAAAAATACAAACATCAAAAATTTTTAGAATATTTTTTAAAAGTTATTAAACGCAATAAAAATCAAATCATAAAAATTAACAATTCGCGAAAAATTAGACCAGAAAGGTAATTAACTTTATTAGCAAATTAATTATGTAAAAATAAATCAATTTTTTTACAGTTTTTTAGATAACGTAAACATAAAGAAGTCTTCAAGAACTAAGGATCCAGTTTTAAGAAGCATCATTTACAAAAAAAAACTCATCAAGAATACTAGAATTAAGAAAAATATCAGAATCAACCGTATTTCCACATAGAAAAAATGCGAAAAAGACATTTTTCTATAAAAAAATATTTCAAAATCTGCGAATTTTGTGTAAAAAAAGTCTCAGAATCTGAAAATCTTTCACTCTCAGTTCCATAAATGTTTTCTGCAAAAATTATTTGATTCTGAAACAAATCTCAGATTCTGATACATTTTTTCTACAGAAAAATTTTCAGATTCCGATACATTTTTTCTATAGAAAAATTCTCAGATTCTGAGACATTTCTTCAATAGAAAAATTCTCAGATTCTGAGACATTTTTTCTATAGAAAAATTCTCAGATTCTGAGACATTTTTTCTATAGAAAAATTCTCAGATTCTGAGACATTTTTTCTATAGAAAAATTCTCAGATTCTGAGACATTTTTTCTATAGAAAAATTCTCAGATTCTGAGACATTTTTTCTATAGAAAAATTCTCAGATTCTGAGACATTTTTTCTATAGAAAAATTCTCAGATTCTGAGACATTTTTTCTATAGAAAAATTCTCAGATTCTGAGACATTTTTTCTATAGAAAATTCTCAGATTCTGAGACATTTTTTCTGTAGAAAAATTCTCAGATTCTGAGAAAAATACTCAGATTTTTAGACATTTTTCCTACAGAAAAATGTCTCTGAGAATCTGAGATTTTTTCTATAGAAAAAAATTTATCAGAATCTAAGATTTTTTCTATTCAAAAATGTCTCAGAATATAAGATTTTTTCTATACAAAAATGTATCAGAATCTGAGATTTTTACTATACAAAAATGTCTCAGAATCTGATATTTTTTCTATACTAAAATTTATGAGAATCTCAGATTTTGTCTATACAAAAATGTCTCAGAATCTGCGATTTTTTTCGATACAAAAATGTCTTAGAATCTGAGAGTTTTTCTATTCAAAAATGTCTCAGAATCTAAGATTTTTTTCTATACAAAAATGTCTCAGAATCTCAGATTTTTTCTATAAAAAAATGTCTCAGAATCTGAGATTTTTTCTATACAAAAATGTCTCAGAATCTGAGATTTTTTCTATAGAAAAATGTCTCATAATCTGAGACTTTTTCTTTAGAAAAATGTCTCAGAATCTGAGATTTTTTCTATTGAAAAATGTGTCAGAATCCGAAATTTTGTATATAGTAAAATTGTCAGATTCTAACTATTAGATTCTGAAAATTTTTTCTATAGAAAAATTCTCAAACTCTGAGAGATTTTTTCTACAGAAAAGTTTTAGAATCTGAGAGTATTTCTATTTTAAAATGTTTAATAACAGAAAAATTTTCAGATTTTGAGTTCTTCATAAAGTTCTGAGACATTTTTCTTATTATCAACTTTTCTTTAAAATTTGTAAGCATCCAAAAAATTAAAAAAAAAATAAATTAATTAAAAATAATGAACTTTTCGTAGTTTTTATTTAAATTTTAATAGGAAATGGTGTAAAAAAGCCATTACTAATACAAGGTAATACTACCAAATTATTTACGTAATATCACCTATTTATCAATACTATTTTACCTAAAAAGCTAAGGTATATTTCTGTCAACCATAATAAATTTTCGAACATAGGAATTACCTTAGCTTTTAAGTAACATTACCTTTTTACTTAGCAAATGCCCCGTTTGCCTGGCGCTAAGGTATTTTAATACTATAATTTTAGGTAATATTACCTCGATTTTTTTTGTGTGTATAAAACAATGAATAATAATGTATAACCTTTTTTTTTCTTGGGTGGGAGTTTTAATCTACTTTAATTTTTTTTAGACTTATTGAAGATACAAATTCGTGTTGCACAGTGTAATTAGCTATAAATTGTTATAAATCACTTACCTACAGATCCCCAATCGGGATGTGCTAAATTATTGTACCATCCATCGTATCTTTGTTTTTCAATTTGACTATAAATTTTTTCTGAAATGGAATAAAAAATATAAAAATAATTAGATTTTAAAATATAATCAAAAAAATATAAAATCATTTTGTTAATTTCATAAAAATAAAAAAAAATTGTTTTTGAATTACGCATTAAACAATTAAAAAATCAAGTAGTTTGCTACATATAAACAAAGGTGTGGTATAAAGTGTGTTTTGTTTAATTTTTGATTAACTTGTTATTAAAATAAAATAAAATGTTGGCAAAGTGGAACTTAAAAAAAAAAATTAAAAAAATTCTGTGTCAAAAACTAATTCAACTAATTGTTGTGATGGAAAAAATTTCCTGGGCAAATTATTAAAATTAAAATTTACAAAAAATCAATGAAAATTGAGAAAAAATTGCATTTGTAATTTGAAAATTGTAATTCGAAAAAGATCAATTGTAATTCAAAATAGATCAACTGTAATTCGAAAAAGATCAAATGTAATTCGAGGCAGATAAAAATATTAGTCATTTTGTTTTTAAACTCATTCAAGATTTGTTGTACAGTGTAATTTTAAGCCAAATTTGTTTAAGGGCTAGGTCTTAACCTAAATCGACTTCTTCCAATATCAAAAAGCTTCGTCCTCGTATTAAGAGAAGCTTAAGTTTCATGTTTACACCATTTACATGAACAGACGAAACGACATCGGTAAATCAACTCAAAAAGTTATTCTAATCCATTTGCGCAATTAAAGGTGGGGGTAGCACCAATATAGATTTGATCACGTCAAATTAAAATTTTTTACTTGTTATATTTGGTTTTATTGACTTCATATTACTGCCTAACGCATTATTGTGCTTATTATACCCTAGAGGTTATATATAAGTTTGTCATTCCTTTTGTAACACATATTGGTCGATGACCTAATAATATATATATCCATCATTCCCGATCAGTTTTAAAACGATGAAGCAATAAAAATGTTCGCTTCAAACAATATTTTACAATTGAAAAAAAAAATTTTATTCAAAATATTTTCTATCGCCCAAAAAAGTTTTTTAATAATAATTCTAAAAATAACTCTTTTAAAAAAATGTCACATAATTTTTTTAATATTTGTTAATACTCAAAAAAGTTGACATCACATAAAAAATTTTTTTTTTGCACTTATATCATTTTTTTTGTCAAAATGTCCTGTTTATTATGGAAGGTAGGGTATTCATAGATTCGACCTAGCCCATTATAACTTTTTTTACTTGTTTTAGTTAACAATTTTAAGAGAAATACTAGTTTTTTATGTGGTTTTTTAAACTACAGTTTGTTATTTTGAATTAAAACAAATTTTTTTGTATGTCATTAAATGAATTTTTAATTGTAATACACATTTGGTGACAATTAAATTCATTAAAATTAATGACTTCAAAAATTGAATTCAAATAAAAAAAAATTAAGAATTTTTTTTACTATTAAACATATTGAGTGGATTTTTTGTTGAAGTTCAACATTGATCTACATAAAAAAATTAAATTATATTGATTTATACTACACTTTAAGTATTCAATAGTCATGGTTGTCAAAGGAGGCCTTTCAAAATGTTAATTATTCTTTAAAGTAAAATGTTTTTTTATTTTTTTAATTTTTTTTTTTAGCAAATTTGAAATTTATTTGATACAAAGTGTTAAGATTTTGTTTACACTCAAAAGAAAACGTTTGTCAGAAATTAGCTAAACGTTGTTTAATAAAAAATGATAAAATTTGCCAAATTTTTGATTTTAAGTAAAAACTATTTTTTTTTATAAATTTTGTAAAAATCAAGTAAAAACTAGTAAGAAAGTTATAGTCGGCCAAGACCGAACATATGATACTCTACACTTAGATCTTTATTTAGTGTAGAAAACACACACAGATCAAATTTTAGTGGAATTGGTTTATTTTTTTTTTTGCCAATAGACCGATTTAACTGAATATCGTTCGAAATTTTCATATGGGGGACTAATTGTAAGTCCAAAAAATGATCTAAATGCATTCCGATGCGATTAGTTTGTCTATCCACACAAAAAAATTCAGTCATGTGGTTTTCGTTTTTTTCGAGAAAATCGCATTTGAATTTTGAATTTCATAACAATTTTGTAATTTGCTTGTATTTTCTTGTTTTAACGTTGCGAATGAGTATTATTAATTGCATAAATATTTATTTCAGAGGTTATTTTTTCAGAGGTTAGTTCAGTTCTTCAAGGGGGAACTTTTTTCCCCCTGGCCCGATTTTGCCCATTCACGAACTTAACCTGCCTATGAATATAACACATATTTGTGTCAAACTTCAGGAGTCTATCTGTTTTATTTTGGACTGCATTGTGTTATCTACAGACAGACAGATGGACGGACAGACGGACATTCATAGAATGTCTTAGAATTCATCATGGATCAATAACACTGTACGACACAATTTTGCACCCATGATCGAGACCAAAAAATTCTCAAAGTAGAGGTAAAAAAAAGATACCCGTGTCTCCAAGTTTTTCTAGATCAATTCGTTTTCGCGTTTTATTAGCAAATCAATATTTTGTATATATATTAGTTTTAATAACTTGGGGAAGTAAGGATTACGCGCGGTTCAGTTAATCGTGATGGCTTAAATTAGCTGAAATACTTGCAAACAGTTTCAGATAAAATGTGCGAAATATGAGGAAAATCGGTCCACGGGTTTAAAAGTTATGAAGAAATTTCTCAAATTTGGACGTTTTTTCACATGTTTTTATACCATCTTTTAAATGATAGAGTGTTAAAAATACGCTAACTTTTCAAAGACAATTTGGATGCTCCTAAGGTTTGGCATATATATTTGTTATTTCCCTGGTCAGGTTGGTATTGAATTTCGAGAAAATCGATCCAGTGTTTAAAAAGATATGATCAAAACCGTGAATTTCGATTTGAGAAATTTCTTCATAACTTTTAAACCCGTGTACCGATCTTCCTCATGTTTTGCACATTTTATCTGACACTATTGACAAGTATTTCAGCATAATGTAAGCTATCACGATTAACTGTTGCGGGTGTAATCCTCACTTCCGAAAGTGATTAAAACTCGTATATATATAAAATATTAGTTTGCTTATAAAACGGGAAAACGAATTGATCTAGAAAAACTGGGAAACACGGATATCTTTATTTTAGCTCCACTTTCAGAATTTTTTGGTCCCGATCATGGGTGCAACCAAAATTTGAATTTTTGTCGTACAGTGTAATATACAGTGACGAGCAAAAGTGTAACAGGGTTCACTTTGCTTAGATAATCTGCTCTATATTTTAAACTACACAAGATAAAGTATTGAAGTTTTTTGATAATTTTATTAGTTAATTGATCAGAATTTATAAACATTATCGAAATATGCTGTAAAATTTTTTATAAAAAAAATATAGTAAAAATTCCATAAAAAGGCAAGTGTTACATTATTGCACTTATGATTTTTCTACATAAATCTTTAGGACAACTTTTATATTTCGCGCATATAGACCCGGATTTTGCAATTTTTTTATAAAACTTAATAAATAACATAAAAATAATTCATTTGTTGAAAAGAAATTTTGGGTAAACATTATTTTTAACTCAAAAGTCCGTCCTTTTTACGTTTTTTGGGGAACCACGCATATTTATCAAGCTAAGAATTTGCAGAAATTATTTTTTTTGAATGGTGTTTATATCAGGTGATAATAGAGACCATTTATAAAAAATTTGTAAAATGGATTGTTGCTTTTGCAATTAGTAAAAAAAAAGTTATTGTGTACTGGGGTTGGGTTTCTGGAGGAATTTCAAATATTTTTGCCGAAATTCGAAATTTTCCGGCTGAATAAAGGCCAATTTTGCCTCAAGAAGTGTTTTCTTAATTCAGCCGTAAATAAATCAACAAGTTATATCACCAGTTGATCATAAATTTTGTTAAGAATGGGTTTATGCCATTTAAAACCACACTCAGAAAATTATTGCAGTTACTACATGACGGTCGTTTATGTAGTAAGTAGTAACTGTTGTTTTTAACTACAATTTCGGTCGTTTTTGTATGAAAAAATCTCAAACAACTTTTTTTTGTAGTAGTTTCAAAAAATAGCTACAAAAAATATACTACACTGTAGCAATAGTTGATTTATGTAGTTGTTTTTAGTTTTTTTCTAAAAACTCGTTTTTTTCTAGAAATTTTTATTCCAAACGAATGTGTAACTAGTTGGTCGTGCGGGATGCGGAAGGAATTATTTTTATACCAAATAAAAAATATCTAAATAAATTAAATTACAATTTATTAAATTTAATTATAACAAAAAATATGTTTTTGGAAAAATATTCTTGAGCGAAAGAAAATAAGTGGATAAATGAGATAGCAAGTGTGTATAATATAGCGCTCACATAAGCGTGCGTAAAAACCAATCGGAAAAAAACAAAAAATTTCTTGTCGGCTTGGTTGCCTGCATGCCATCTTTCTTTTCTTTGTATACACAACAGAACAGGTACATACCTTTTGAAACATTGCAAATTAATTATTTTTTTTTATAAATCAATTCTACCAAAGCATTTCTTTTTTTTTTTATTCCAGATAAATTTTGATCAGAAGCGGTGGAAATTTGAAACAAACTATTAAAAAAACAAAGGTAAATACAATCAATTTATTTTGTTTAAAATTTTATTAATATATATTTTTTCTTCTATAATTCCAGATAAATACACCAAAAAATTGTCATCATGTCGAAATTCTATACAACCAACTGAATTGTATTGCTTTTTAAATAAATAAATATCAATCATTTAAACGTTTAAGAAATTTTTTAAATAAAATTTCAGGCAATTTTTGTAAAAACAACTGTATTAAACAGTTTTGTAGTAGTTTTTACTACATTTTGTAGTTGAAAATCAATAGTTAAAAACAACAACATGTTCAGTTGTTTTTACCGTAATATGTAGTGGACGCCTTTTCAACAACAAAATGTAGTCAAAACAACTGTCTTTTGTAGTTGATTTTACCGACATACTTTTTTGAGTGCACTATCACAATTCGTGGTTTTGGACATTATCCTCGGGGTAGTGCCATAGTGTCAAATTATCGAATCAGAACGCAATCTTTGGAGTTAATTTTTTCAGAAAGAACAAAAATAAATAATGTTTAATAAATAAAAGTCTTTTGCTGCTCTTGTTATTGGACGAAATTCACTAATTCAATTTAGGTACCCCAAACAATAATTTTAAATAGGGATTTAATAATAACTACATTCTTTATAACAATATTGTCAATCTACTGATGATTTTAATTGACGATATATTTAAGACCGAATATAGAAAAAACATCATCGGCCAGAATTGGCTCGTATTCATCCGAAAAATGTTGAATATCTGCAAAAATATTTGAAATTCCGCCAAAAACCCAAATTGAGTACCCAATAAAAAAATTGAATTAATTGCAAAATAAACAAACCACTTAAGAATTTGATTATAAATGGGCTCTACTATCGCCGGATATAAACGCCATTCCAAAAAAATAATGTCTGTATATTCTAAGCTTGAGTAATATGTGTGGCTCTCCTAAAATCGTTAAAAGGACGGACTTTTGAGTTAAAAAAAATGTTTAGCCAAAATTTCTTTTCAACAAATGAATTATTTTTATGTTATTTATTAAGTTTTATAAAAAAAATGCAAAATCCGGGTCTATATGCGCGAAATATAAAAGTTGTCCTAAAGATTTATGTAGAAAAATCATGAGTGCAATAATGTAACACTTGCCTTTTTATGGAATTTTTACTATATTTTTTTTATAAAAAATTTTACAGCATATTTCGATAATGTTTATAAATTCTGATCAATTAACTAATAAAATTATCAAAAAACTTCAATACTTTATCTTGTGTAGTTTAAAATATAGAGCAGACTATCTAAGCAATGTGAACCCTGTTACACTTTTGCTCGTCACTGTATATACTGTATGGGGTCCTCGACCGATATTTCGATGCGTTACAAAAAGAATGACAAAGTTAGTATACCCCCATACTGTGGTTGGAGGGTATAAAAAAAAGTGGGCGGATTTATGATAATTTGACTTTTTTAAAAAATGGAAAATTTCAGAACAGGTTCTGAAAATTTTCAAAAAAACAAAAATCCCATACAAAACTATATAAGAATGTAAATTTTTGAGATTGTTGTACACTCCGTTTTAATGTGATAAATATTTAATCAAGGCAACTCGCCACAAATTTTATAATTTTTCCAATATTTGACCACGTCTCCTAAGCCCAGTTTTTGAAAAATTGACAAACCAAAAACGCAATTTTCTAAGTTCCATATAGGGCTATCCATACAACCTATTCAGAAGTTTACGGTACACATGCTTATTTTTTCGCTGGACGTTTGGTGTTTAATGCCTCATATATGGCAACTAGCAGCCGAATTAAAGCATTTTGTATTTTTAGGTTATGTGGAATGTACCAAAATTTTGGAGGTATTCTTTCATTCATAACTTTTGAACTGCTAAACCGATATCGCTCAAATCCAATACCAAATTTCTCGAAGCAACAACGAGTAAATGTGTTAAGTTACAGTCATATCTGGGAAATATTTTGGACGTGATCGTTATTTCAACAGGGGGACATAGAATTTCTTAAAATCGATGACTTTCAAAATCTCAATTTTTGTTTGGGTATCAGCAGATTAATTTTCTATTTCTACAGAGATTTTATTTTGAGTGTTGTATATTTTTTTTTCAAAGTGCGATAAATAAAATTGCAACTCACTCGATAATAATATTTTTATGCGTATTTTTCTGTCCATGAAATGAGAGCAGACAAAAAGACACCTGTCATGTAAAATGCAACAAACTAAATAAATTGTTGTATAAATTTCAATTTAGTTCAAGGATATTAAGAAAAAAATAAACATAGAAAAATCATGTTAGTAAAACTTTTTTTTTTTTAAATATAAATTTCTTGCGTGGTAGGTTAAACAATCTTAATAAATACAAAATTCAGTTAATAAACTAACTTTCAAACTCCTTTCTAGCTAGAACTAATTTATTCAAATAAAACAGCTTTTTAAACTAGAGTTTAATTTTAATTTAAAGTTTTGTATGTCAAAAATGTTTTTGCAACCGCTGTTAAAAAAAAATATCGCTCAATTTGTTTAACCAACTGACCATTGGCCAATTTGACCTTTTGAATGTTTGATGCTAACATTAATGATTTTTAAAGCACATCTGCTCTTTACTTTTGGAAACTTAAGAATTATAGGTTAACTGTATAACATTTAACTAACAGTTTGATGTCATTTGTAAAATATTTAAATGTCACTGTAACTATACAGTGACAGCTAAAAATTGTTGCACCCAAAAAAAAAAGACATACCTGAAATTTGGAAAAAATATTTTCACCTAGTATGGATTCCGGGTTACGAGGGTCATACGGGATACGAACGTGCCAATTGTTTGGCAAATCGTGGTGCACGAGGACCCTTCATTAGCGCAGAGCCATTTTTTTTTCTTTTGCCATCGGGACATGTTAGGGAAAGACTCAATATATGGAGTGAATCTAAAAGTTCATGGAACACTTGAACTTTTGTTCCGACCAAAGAGATTTATAACTCTATCCTGCTAGGTAGCAAAACTTTTACTATACTTGAATATTGTTACCTACCCAGCAAAACTTTGGTAATGGGTAGTGATTATATAACACATTACCAGGTAATGTATATGCCTTATTTGTAGCATTATTTTAGGATGTCTTACCAAAAATTTGTTCCACAACGTATTATTTTCAAGTGAAAAATAATGCATTACTAATAATTTGCTACGTAATGCATGATTATTGGAAAAAATGTATTTCATATTTATTATTTTTAAAGATTAAATCATGGATGACTTATATTTGGTTACATTATGTATTATTTGAAAGTTTGAAATAATGCATTATTTATAATTGGATGCATAATGCATTACAATAACATAAAAAATAATTATTTTTAAAAAAATTCATAAGTTTAAACTAGAGATAGGCTCACGACAGGAAATTTCTAACGACACACACTCACGAGCATATTTTATCTACTTACACTCACTTACAATCACGTGAGTAAATTTAATACAAAATTACTTTTTCACTACTCGTAACACCTTATATATTACGTTCTGGTATGCTATATTATATACCTTACTCGTAACCTATAAAATATCATATATTTTACACCTTACTCGTATTCTTCGTTATAAATTTATGACTTATTTTATACCTTACTGGTATTCTATGTGATAATGTGGATGCATTACTTTGAGTCTCATCGCCTGTTAAAATCATCAATGCTGCAATGTATAAAATAAGAGATCCTATACCTTATTTTATACCTTATTTGGTAATCTAAGTTTTGCTGGGTACGTTATAAACTTGGGAATATAAATCTATCAGACACGTACACGTGCAGATTCTGCGAGATAGAGGAAGAAACGGCAGAACATATTCTTTGCCCAATACTAACTGGTAGAAGGATTTGACATCTGGAGGAAATTTTGATATCTCCGACTGACGTACGGAACTCCCTACCAAATAGGATTCTCGGATTTTTTAAAAGCCTTAATATTTATGGCACCTCTTTCAGGTAGACAAAGATAATTCTGGCCGCTCTTTCAAACACCGCACAGTTGTCTCAGGTATCTTTCAGGCTAGGTTCTGGCGATTAGGATCATTTAAATAAAAGGAATAAATGGGAACATTGGGATTTTTTTAACAGCAAAGTTGTTATACTGTCTTTAAACTGATCCACAACATCTTGTAAACTAGTTGATTAGTGCAAAGAGGTACAATTTAGGTTTTTCGAATATCCGCGTTCAGTCAAGTACCTATGTTCCCTAGGTCATAGAAACTTTTAATTTAATGACAGGCTGACAAATTAGCTAGGGTTGGCCCAGACATGTTCGAGCACTTCCTTCAGAAGGCAATGAATATTTAGCGCAATTCAGACAATTATTAGATCGTAAGTAAAACTTGGCTTACTTGTAATACACTACCAGAGATGCCAACTATTTGAGAGCAAAACGCGCACAAAAATTGTAGAAACGGGTAAAAACGCATAAATTTGCTTGAAAAAAGGGTAAAAAAGCACTGGACTGTTTTTTAAATAGATAAAAAAAGTAAAAAAAAATAATATTTTCATTCAAACAAAATTTTTGATAAGTTTTTTGGTTAAAGTTTTGAGCAACCGATAAAAATCGTTATACAATTTTACATGGTCTGCATTTTCCGCTTCAAAAGCCAAATTTAGTCTTTGAACTTCCCCCAGAACAGTATTCAAATATAAAACCAAAATACAAAAAAAAAACCTACAAAGAATGACATTTTTTTAGAAGTTGGTTTAGTTCTTCAAGGGAAAACATTTCCCCTTAGTCCGATTTTGCCCTTTTTTTCGAACTTAATACGATTAATGGTTATTGACCATAATAATATATTCGTTCCATATTTCAGGCGTCTAGTTCTTAGTTTGAACTGCATATTGCTTTCCACAGATAGACAGACGGACATTAAAAAATGTCTTTGAATCGATCAAAAATCAATAAAATATATACTTTGTGAAGTCTCCAACTAATATTTCGATGCGTTACACTCGAAACAACAAACTAAGTATACCGCCATACTTTGTTTGGAGGCTATAAAAATTAATTTTAAAAAGCACTAAAAGCACCAACTGAAAATTTAAAAAGCACCAAGTTAGTGCGTTTTTCTAATTTGGCACTAGGTCAAAATTTTTCGCGTTTTGACACATCAAAAAGCACTAGATCTAGCGCGAAAAGCACTAAGTGGGCATCCCTAAACACTACGTAGTAAATCTCTTTTACATAGTGGTCTTATGGCTTGTTGTGTGCAAATTCTTTTAGCAAGCGAGGAGATGAGTTGAGGATGGGTTGCACATTCCTAAACAATAGAAATAGGAAAATCCATAGCGCTCAGATTCGAAATTGCCCGTTGTACCGACCCTGATAAGGAAATAAGTCAAAGTTGAGACAAATTTTAAAAAAAGTAGTAAACAAGTGCTTTCTTAGAATTTCTCAGTTGCTTTTATGAACTTGAGAAAATCGGACAAGGGAAGCCTATTTACAATGTTCATTGCCAGAATGTCAGAACCCATTATTCGCAGTCTAGCTCTTAGGAACGCTGGACAACAGACGACATAATGTCCTCATCGTCAAAGACTAATAAGACACCCAATCTGGTCATACGTCGAGCTCAGGCATTGTGTTCCTTAATTAGGCCAGTAAGTCTGTTAAAGTCTATTCTACAATAAGTAGATAGTCACTTTCTGATCTGGTCTTATTACAAAGCATTCAATATTCTTACCTGTCGACTTGTAAGACCATCTTTTCATGGAAATTTATTTCATGAAGAAGTTGATCCAACTCATTATTCATGTCAGGCATATACCAATCTGAGGTTTAGGTTTGTGACGAATTGTATCGGAACCATCATTTTCCAAATAATCGGCAATCTAACTTTCCCGTATTCCCCTATTTCACGGAACCCACAGAAGACAGACCCTTTAACCACATGATACATCATTGAGTGTGACTGGAGAATCAAGATGCTGATTCTCTTATCACTCCATCAATTTATTTTCACTTATCCAGGTCGCTACGTTCAAAATAACAAACACTTCACACCCTGAAATAGCTAGGAGACTAAACCATAATCCGAGAGATACCGTTGAAGTTGTCAAGCAGCTGATGAGGAAAAGACAGTAATCATCTTTGCGAGTTTTAGAAGTTCGCAACACTAGATACATATCTAAGGTGCTACAACTCCTATCCGGACACCAACTCCTGGTATTTTAAACAGAGTCTTTCATGACTCTATTTGCCGGTATAAAACACCATATGCTATTTACTTTAACAGCTTTATAAAAAGCTTTATTTCATCAACCCGTGATGTCACAAAGGAGTTCGATTAGGTTTGCTGATGAAAAGCGTTAGTAGCAACATCTTTTCTAACATACAATGTGCTTGATTTGCTGAGTTTATTACTCCAGAAATCGGATAAACGGTTATAAAAGATCTTTTAGATAAAATTCGAAAGAAAAAAAGCGCATATGACAACCATGCAAATACTTATACAAGCTCTTTCAAATTACAAAAAAAAAAAAATAAGCTTAAATAAAATATCATTAAAACCAGCACCTTAAAATTCGAAATTGAAATTCCAAATAGTCATTGAATATCCAATAAAGGTGGCATAAGTTCCTCAAACATTTATATTTAGAAATAAACGTAAAAACATATTCGTTCAACGATCTTACAATATCTATGTCTATCCGTAGATAGTCAGAGTCATGGTTTATTATGGAGTTTGTATATTAGAGTGGGGTAAAATTTTTAAAATCGCCCCATCGATATATGCAAAAAATCGCACTTAGATCTTATTAAAGTTCGAGGCCATTCCCTAATCCCCTTTTTATGTTTTTGCCACTTCAAACCTGCATTTAAACTACGAAATCTAGCTGGCTACCTTATTTAGTTTTTCCGACCACTCTAGCGTGTATTTAAAACAAAATTCCAACATCTGTTGATTTTACTTCTATATTTAATAAAAACATTTTAAATACTTTGTACAATGACATACAGATAGACAGACAGACATACAGACGTGATGACGATGCTACTTTTGGGGATTCCGTGTTTTAAATCATGTTGTTTTTTGCTAATACATAGCTAAACTTGGCGTCATTCTTAACATATGATTATGATGATATTAAAGCTCTCTAAAGAAATAAATGAACAAATAAAAATCCAACATTAAAATGTCTCCATAAACTGCCCACCACATTTTTAACTATTTTTATTTATGGAAGTACAAATGTAGTTAAGGTGACCATCAGTTAAAGAAAAAATTATGCATGATGTTGTTGTCTTTGGAATATATTTGGGCACTTTATGTATTTCAAGTTTCTCTTTCAAAACCGAAGATTCCCTTTATAGGTTTACCGGCATAACCGATCCATTAGCACAATTCGCAGTAAGTCTACGAGCAGTCGTTGCTAGATTTCTTGTATATATTTACCTTTACTTAGAAGGGAAGTATCTCAACCCTTATGAACCGATTTGTCTGAAGCTTAAAATATATATAAATGAAAAAATTTTATGGTTGGGGTGTCTCGGCTTATCGGCCATATAAGTGCCTAGACATTTTGTTGTCCCCTTATGAAACAACGGGAGTTCGATAACTCCCGATCTAACTGTAATATTGTCTGGAGCAAAAATATGCATTGCAGAGAAAACGCTTTGCACAGGTATTGCACTAAAATGTATACAAATGTTGAATCATTAATTTCTTTTTCCGTAAAACATTCCAGTCAGAGATCAATGAAGATTATTTGACCGTCGCTGAGTGTGGTCAAACAAATAGGATCGATTATAATGCACGCGACACTTAATGCTGTTTAGTTCATGATCTAGAGTCGAACATAACATCCACACATATTCACTCTGAGGTCCATTGCGACAGCACTAAACGATCAATGGATTAGCCTCTGTCCAGAAAGCGCCGAAAAATAAAGAGTTGATTGTTTTTAACCACTCCTCTTTTCACAGGTCCGGCAGACTTATCAGCTCATCATGTTTCCCTATAAGATTGAGTCCGGTTATTACAGCAACCACCGTCGAAATCTATGCTCTTGTGATCTAAAGTAGCGCACTTGTTTAGTGTCCTCAATGTAACAAAGCCAAAGTATTTTTGATTTTGCAAGTTTCTAAGAGGCATGACTGCTTTAGAAACAAAACGAACTGTGTCTTTATCACGAAGGTACAGAAAATGGCGTCGATGAGTATCTTAGACCGCCACTTTACCACTATGATAACATCCAGGGAGTCTTGGATGGGGGACATTCCGGCTAGTTAAATTTTTACACAGATCGATCGAGGCTGCACGAACAAGTGGGCTTTGGAGTCTATTCGAAAGAGCTTGGATTGAGCTTGGCTCGAAGATTGCCAGATCATTGCAGTGTTAACCAGGCAGAGATTCTGGCAATAAAGGAAGTGGCTGACTGGTTGAGCTGCAATGTCTTGTCCACAACCACAGTCAACATCTGTACTGACAGTCAAGCCGCGGTCAAGTCCCTGGATTCAATGTTTCTGAAAACAAGATCTGTCCTTAACTGCCGCACGTCTTCTAATGAGATGGCCAAGCAGTTTAACATAGGACTCATATGGGTCCCAGGGCACAGAGACATTCCAGGTAATTGCAAAGCCGATGAGCTTGCAAGACTAGGAACTACCTTACAGGTTTCAACTGAATTGTAATGTGTTGGTATGCCTCTAGAAACTTGCAAGCAAAACCTACGGCTATGTTCTGCGACTAAGACTAATCAAAGATGGGCAAATGGATGGACGTGTGAGACAACACGACTGATTTGGCCTTCTCTTAATCAGGGGCGCACAAGTGAGCTGATATCGCTTCCAAGAGGAGAGATTTCGACGGTGGTTTCTATAATTACAGGACAGTGTGTTATAGGGAAGCACGCAGAGCGGTTAAATGTGCCGTCGAATGACTTTTGCCGAAATTGCATGAATGAAGAGGAGTTGGAAACTATCGAACACTTTATTTGCCATTGCCCGGCACTTTCTGGTCAGAGACTTGCTTCACTGGGATCTAGGGAGCTGTACGATCTTTCTGATTTGTCGGCTGTCAAAATTCAATATCTAAGGAGTTTCATAAGAAGCTCAAGCTGGTTTAACGACAGAGACTAGTAGGGAAACCTATTACGGTCCCGTGGTATCACAATGGACCTCAGAGTCTACGTGTGTTGACGTCAAACGTCAGCAGCCACTTACAACCAAACCTAACCTAAGAGGCATGACAACACATTCCAATTTCATAAAACCTTGTAAGGCGGCTCCCCTGTTTAGGCAGCTTGTCGGCATTGCAATTTTCTGGAGTTTCACAGTACCCTGGGACCCGTATGAGCCGAGTATCAAGCTTTTTTATCATCCCATTGAAGGACGTGTGGCATTTTAGGGCAGACCTCGTTTTTAGGAACATTGATTCCAAAGACTTTGATATTTTCTCTACAAATGTTGTCACTTCATATCGTCCTATATCTCTATTGCCCATAATGTCAAAACTATTTGAAAAAGTAATACTCAAATGTCTACCAGAAGTTATAAGAGAACGAGATCTAATTTCAAACCATCAATTCGGGTTAAGAACCGAAAACTCAACAATTGAGCAGATACACCGAATTTTTATACTATTGAAAGTGCCCTAAAAGGGACAAAATCTGTGCAGCTGTTTTCATAGATTTTTCACAGGCTTTCGACAAGGTTTGGGATTTTCCAATACAACTTAGGCAATTAATGGAATTGTATCAATCTTACAATTAGATATTTTCGAATAAAATGCTCAAAACTTAAGGTTGTACACTCAGAAAATTATGTAAGTTACTACATGTTAGTTATTTGTATATTTTACAGTAGTTAGTTGTTTTCAACTACAAAATCAGTTGTTTTTGTATGAAAAATATCAAACAACTATTTCTGTTAGTTATTTTAAGTCGTTTTTTTGAACAACTAACAAAAAAGTACTGTGATGTAGTAACAGTTATTTAAAGTAGTTAATTTTATTTTTTATCTCTGAACAACTTTCAAAGTTTTTTTCCAAAAAAATAAATTTTCGCTTTTTTTATTTTTCACAACTTTTTTAAAAAAAAATTGGAAAAAATTTGGTCTTCAATTTTTTTTTTTTTTTAAATTGTTTGAAAAAAAATTTATATATTGATTATTTGATTTTTACTACATTTTAGTTGTTTTGACTACAAATGTTAGTAGTTTTTACTACATAAGTCAGTTGTTTTTTGTCAGTTAAAATAACTAACAATGTTAGTTGATTTAACTGAAAAAGTAGTTGACCCCAAAACAACTTACAAAGTAGTTATTTTAACTGACATTTGCAGTTGATTTTACTAACATAATATTTTGAGTGTAGCAACTGGAGTACTCCAAGAAAGCATTATTGATCCTTTACTTTATCTTACTTACACTCGAGATATTTCAAACACCCCGAATTCTCAATTTAACATTTGCTGATGATACAGCCATCTTTTTAACTAAACACCGCATTTTAGAGTCCATCCAAAAGTTTACCAGTCTGTCTGTCTGTGGAAGACACTATACAGCCCAAAGTAAAAGAGATTAGCACAAATTTGTCTTATGGTCTTGGAATAGTTAAGTTCGGAAATGGGTAAATCGGATCAGGGAAAAAAGTTTGCCCTTTAAGAACTTAACCAACCTCGAAAGTAATGCAATTTTTTAAATTTTTTTTATTTTTTTGCTAGGCAAACGCACTCAAAAAATTATGTTAGTAAAATCAACTGAAAATGTCAGTTAAAATAACTGCTTTGTAAGTTGTTTTGGGGTCAACTACTTTTTCAGTTAAATCAACTAACAATGTTAGTTATTTTAACTGACAAAAAACAACTGACTTATGTAGTAAAAACTACTTACATTTGTAGACAAAACAACTAAAATGTAGTAAAAATAAAATAATCAATATATAATTTTTTTTTTCAAAAAATTCTTCAGAAAAAAATTGAAGACGTAATTTTTTCCAATTTTTTTTTTTAAAAAAGTTGTGAAAAATAAAAAAAACGAAATTTTTTTTTATTTTTTCGAGAAAAACTGAAAATTTTTCAGAGATAAAAAAAATAAAATTAACTACTTTAAATAACTGTTACTACATTACAGTACTTTTTTGTTAGTTATTTAAAAAAACGACTTAAAATTACTAACAGAAATAGTTGTTTGATATTTTTCATACAAAAACAACTGACTTTGTAGTTAAAAACAACTAACTACTGTAAAATATACAAACAACTAACATGTAGTAACTTACATAATTTTCTGAGTGCGAAACATTTTTATGTCAGAAAAAGTTCAAAGTCCTGCAGATCCAGAAGACGAAACATTTTTATGTCAAAAGAAGTTCAAAGTCCTGCAGATCCAGAGGACCAGAAAATGTCACATGTTTTGGTCCGCCCCTTGTTGAGGGCGTGGACAAAAAATTAATGAAAATAATGATAAAATTTTATAATTATAGTGCAATGTATAATAAATAAATTAGTTAACATTTATCGCAAAGGGAAAAGTTGTCTTCCCGGTTTTCACCGAAGTCCCTCCCCCAAATATTTTTTTTATCGTGTTGGAGCGTATAAAATGGATTCGGCACAGACGAATTTAACACTATCACTTGCTTAAAATAATTTATTAAAAAGACATGGTCATCTCATTTTTGTCACTTATCTCTCCTTTGCATTTTTACACTTACGTTTATTACTTTGCCTCTCAAAAGCCCACATACAAACAAATGATCATTACTACATATTTGTTTAATGATTATTTGAAAATAAAATTTAGCTTCTTTAAATAATTTTTGTTTTGTACATTTTTTTTATGTTAATATCGTGTCAGATTTGATATACGACAAAATGAGCGGTAGAATATGGTCATAATTTCAATTGTAATAAATTAAAGACAATACAGATTTTATTAAATTAATGTACGATACATTGAACAATTTGTCTTAGATTTAATGTTTCCAAGAAAGAAATCCGAAAGGCAAAATAAAAATCATGGTCCATTTTTTGTATAGCGTAAACAGCTAGACATCGTGAGGTTCTTACACTAGGTTTTCTTAGTAGGCTCAACGGATCTTCGGCAAAGAACAGTATGCGTACCATTGAACTTCTGTTGGAAACCCATTTTACGGGTTACTTAACGATGTGAGAAGAAAAACCCCTTAGGTACAGTCTCACATTAGAGCAATTGTGAACGGATTTCCCCACAACAGTGTTTTTAGATCTGGACCAGTCATATAATAGGTTTTTTCATATCAATCGGTAGGTACAATCAATTCCTCACAGGTAAACGATTGCTTTTGTGACAATTTCAAACAAAAACCATCGATTTTAGAATGTTTAATGCAATCGATTTCGTTTTGCAATTGATTACACAGACCAACAAATTTTTAACCCAAAAACCAGAGGTAACTTTTCTAAGGGATAGAGTTGCGCTGAATCCGAATCTGGTCTCAGAATTTGCTTATAAGATATCTCGAAAACCTGATGTGATGAAGAAATTCTGAGTACAGATTCGGACTCAGCGCAGATCAAACACTTAGAAAAGACCTTTTTCAAATTTTGTTGGCCTGTGTTATCTGAAACGAAAAATGTTGCTGGATATAGCCGTAGGGCACTGTGCTGTCGGTCTTAATCATTTTTGGGTTACCTTATTTTTATTTCTACATATTTGTAACTAACTCGTGTATGTTTAAGTAAATGTTTAGCTAAGATACCGGATCTGATTGTTTTTAAAATTTTATTTTGTTTAATCATTGTTGTTTTTAAATTCATGTCATTGATCACCCGTATGACAATAAGCTTTGCTCCAAATGGTACCAA
Source organism: Pegoplata infirma (assembly GCA_963921195.1). Classification (NCBI taxonomy): domain Eukaryota; kingdom Metazoa; phylum Arthropoda; class Insecta; order Diptera; family Anthomyiidae; genus Pegoplata; species Pegoplata infirma. Next base: position 183,173,543 of record OY992537.1, on the reverse strand, counting down.
GTAATTGTCACTTTTATTGTTTTTTTTTTTAGCAACAGAATTTGATTGTCGCCTCTTCTTTTGTTATTTGTTATTCTGTTTTGTTTGTTTTTTTCTTTAAATAAAATTTTTGTTTTAAATTCTTCTCTCCATGTGTTAATTTTAATTTATTTATTTTTAAGATTTCTCAATTTTGCAGTTCATTAATAATAAAACTAGCGATTTGAAACTGGTTTTAATGATTGTGTTGAACAAAACAAAAGAAACTTGGTACTTATGTTTTTTAATTTATTATTGTAAAGATATTTTTAAAAAATATTAAAAACACTACCAGAATCCGAGATGGGATATCAGTTGGGAGGACTTCTTCTTAGGGACACAATTTATTTTAATACAACTTTATTTTTATATCCTAACTTTTTTATTTAGTCTGTAAAGCATTGAAATATCGGTCCAGGACCCCATAAAGTTTCAATATTATTGATCTCTTACCGATTTCAATAGACTCTATGAATTCATATCCGTCTGTGGCAGGCGCGGATCCAGCTTTTGGGTTTAGTCGGGGGGAGTGTGAAGGGGGATTTTTTTCACTCAAAATGTATGTTCTTTGCTGGGAATCTCAGGTCGGATTTGAATCATTAGTTAGATTTTTAAGTATTTATCTCTTGTTTATTCTGATTTTTCTATAGAAACATTTCCAAATTTTAAAAATTTATTGCTATAGAAATGGTTTTAGAACTTAAACATTTTTTTTATATTTGAAAAAATACCTCCTCGGGAAATTCTCAGATTCTTTTTTGACAGCCAAAGTCCCCGATTCAGAAACAATTTTCCAATAGAAAATATATCAGCTTTGAGATTTTCTTATACATAAAAAGAGTAGGGTCTTGATCAGTCAATCAAGCCGACCCAAAATTTTCGGCGGCGGCGGCTCGACCAATTTTGCTCAGCGGCGGCTCAGTGTCGGCTGAACTTTTTTGTTCTATTTTTGTTGTAAAATCTGTTTTTTGAAAGGCGGCGGCGCGAAAAAAGGTTAAAAATTGGCCGGCGGCGCCGCGCAGCCGATTTTGAGCCGGTCGGCTTGATTCAAGACTCTTGATTCTAGGTAATTTTGCTACAGAAAATTCTGTAGAGTATATTAAGATTCTGCTACACTTTCATATAAAAATTTCTCAGATGCTTAGGCAATTTTCCCACTAAAAATTTTCTATATGGGCAAGGCCACCGTCAGCAACGTCACGCTCGTTTACATATTTTGGTCAATATCTTTATAAAATACAATTATTTCTCCCAACTTGAGAGCGGCAAATGAAAGTTCTCGTAATAACTGTTGTTTCATATGCAGACTATTTTGCTCTATCTCGTTTTGTTGTGATATCATGACCATTTTAAGCTGTCAGTAACGTCACTGGATTTTGGAAGTGTGTTTGGAGGTAACTGAACGTTTGTGTAAAAATGAGCGAATTGAAAGAGTTCATGTTTATTATTGCCCAGTATTTTAAAAAAGGAAGGATACAAGATGATTTTTATCCAAAAGGTGGGCTTTATATTTTATGTTTTAATCAAGTAAATGACATAAAAGCAGTGTCAGTAACGTTACGCAAAATGTCAGTAACGTCACACGTACGAATTTCGTTACGATTTTCGGGTCTTTTTTTTCTTGGGTTAATAGAGGGACCCTACACGGCGAAAAAAATCATAGTAGAGGAGTTTTAAGATGCAACCCTGGAGAGATATTAATGCTTTTTAAAAATATTTGAGACATTTTTCTATAGAAGAAGTATGGTTTTCTGAGACACTTTCCTTAAAAAAGTCCAAGGTCCTCAAACATTTTCTGAGACATGTTTCCTATGTAAGAAACATTACATTCCTGAGAATGTAAGAAATTTTTCCTACAAAAAAGTCTAAGATTTTCTTCTTCTAAGACATTTTCCATATAGAAAAAATCTGAGACATTTGGTTACAGAAAACGTCTTAGATTCTGAGACATTTTTCAAACAGAAAAAATCGAAGACATATTCTCAGATTCCCTAAAAGTTTTTTTTTTGCTAAATTTTTTCTATAGCAAAAATCGCAGATTCTAAATCATTTTTCCTATAGAAAAGGTCTCAAAGTCTTAGATTCTGAGACATAGTTCAAATAGAAATAATCTCAGATTCGGAGACACTTTTTTAAATTGAAAAAAATCTTAGATCCAAGCCATTTTTCATTTAAAAAAAAGTCAAAAACTCTGTGAAATTTTTCTTATAGAAAAATTCTCAGATTCTTATACATTTTTTCTATAGAAAAATTCTCAATTTTTCCATGAAGAAAATTTTCTGATTTTTCCTATGGAAAAAATTTTACATTTCGAGACTTTTTCCTATAAAAAATCTAAGATTCAAAAATTCCAATATTGGAACAATGTGGACTTTTTTTCTAGGAAAAATGTTTCATAAAATTTCCTTTTTATTTTCTCTTTCCTTTTTAGCCATCTCCTTCTCAGATTTTTTCGAAAGAAGAATTATCAGATTTTCATTATAGTAAATTCTCAGAGTTTCCCTACACTAGTAAAAATAATTTTGTATATATCCATATATAAATTGATACAAAGTTGTCTAATTTTAAGTATAAATATGTTATCATATAAAATTATATAAAAAATTACTCAGATAAGACCAAAATTCCTATCAAATTTTATAAAAATTTGATCTGGAGTTACGAATTTTGGTCTTATCTGATGGATTTTTTCTATAATTAAATATAAAAAGATATAAGTATGTATAATAAGATATATTTGTATCAATTTATACATGGCTATATATGAAACTATTTTTACGAAAATTTCCGATTTTTAGTAAAGAAAAATTTATAGATTTTTCTTATAACAAATTGTGAGATTTTTTCTATTCTATGAAAAATTCGCAAATAATTCCTAAAGAAAAATTATCAAATTATTCCTATAGAAAAATTTCAAAAAACAGCTTACCACAAGAAAATAAAATAAATTTAAAATGAGCTTTTAATATTATTTCAATACAAATTGTTTTTGTTTTTAAAATTGACTTTCAAAAAATGTATTAAAAATTTTAAATTTAAAATAAAACTTTTGTTAAAATAGAGTTTTTGTTTTCTTAAGTTTTGTTAAGGGTCAAAGACTATTTTCATATACAAAAAAATTCTAAAGTTCTAAAAATTTTCAGATTATTTTCTCTTTTTTTTCACTTTTCTTTTTTCCTCTTCTTTGCTTTCCTTTCTTTGTCTTTTCTTTCGAAGTCGGTTTGGGAGGGAGGTGAATTTCCTTCCCTACCGTGGATCCGCGCCTGGTCTGTGAAAACCATGAATTAGTCGAAACTAAACAAACTAGACTCTTGAAGTTTGGTTTGAACTGATGTCTTAAAATCATAATAAATGAATTTGTTAACGCTTATCGCAAAGGAAAAGGTGTCCCTTAACGTTCGCGTACGACCCCGTCTACAAAACGCAATTTCACAATTTTTTAATAATTCCATCATCTTACAATTTAATATTTTTTTTTAGAAAATATATTTTAACTTGTAATGTATGATTTTGTCTTAAAACATTATATTTTACTACAAAATTGATTGAGTTTGTAAAAATATGAATTTATTAAATAACTTATAAAATAATTTATTTCTCTTTAAATTTTATGGCTCATTTCGCTTATATTTTGTTTTTATCATTACTTTGTTTAAGTTTATATGCATTCACATATGTAGTTTTCTATATTAACAACATTTGTTAATATTAAATTACTCATAAATTAATTGACAAATTGCATTTAGATGTTAATTTTACTACTTCTTACACCTGCGTTTTTTAAAATGACTATAATTTTAGAAACATTTTAATTTTAATGAACAACAATCTTTTAAAATAGAAACTGCTAAATTATAGAAATGATTAAACTGTATTATTTATGTTGTTTAGATAATATACATGTAACAGGTCTTGAGCAGGAATATGATCCCAAGATCTAAATTTTAACAGGGACAAATTTCCCTTGAAATGTATGTTTACAAATTTATTCTAATAATTTTTGCACTAAAGAAATAGAATTTTATCATTATTTAAACTATTATTTTAACCACGCCCACACAAGAGGGCGGGCTTAAAAAAGTGACATTTTTTAATCCCTGGGATAAAGCGCAGATTTTTTAACTTCTGCGAACATAAAAATGTTACATTTGTTTTACAAAAATGTTACATTTGTTTTAAAAAAAACTGAAATAAAATTTAAATTTTTCAAAGGTTGGTTCAGTTCTTCAAGGGGTAACTTTTTGCCCCTGGTCCGATTTTGCCATTTCCGAACTTAAACTTAGGACCATGAGACATATTCCTGCTAAATATGAGGAGTCCAGCTCTTTTATTTTGGACTGCAGCGTGTTAATTACAGACGGACAGATGGACGGACGGGCGGACGGACATCGCTAGAATGTCTTAGAATCGATCACTGATCAATAATATTTATACTTTATGGGGACCCCGACCGATATTTCGATTCGTTACACACGGAATGACAAAGTGAGTATACCCCCATATTGTAGTTGGAGTGCCCTGTGAAAGGTCTTCCGTGTTAGTTATACAAGAGGGAACATTTTTCCACCTAACCCGATTTTGCACATGCATACTCGCACTACCGATAGAAAAATTATCTTAGAATCTGAGACTTTTTCTAAAGAAAAAGAATAATGTCTCCGACCCTGAGACTTTCTATACGAATATTGTTTCAGAAGCTGCGACTTTTCTATAGAAAAAATGTCTCGAAATCTGCAACTTTTTCTGTAGGAAAAATGTCTCAGAATCTGATACTTTTTCTATAGGAAAAATGTCCCAGAATCTGAAACTTTTTCTATGGAAAACATATCTCAGAATCTGAGACTTTTTCTATAGAAAAATGTCTTAGAATTTGAGACTTTTTCTATAGAAAAAATGTCTCAGAATCTAAAACTTTTTCTATAGAAAAAATGTCTCAGAATTTACAACTTTTTCTGTAGGAAAAATGTCTCAGAATCTGAGACTTTTTCTATAAAAAAAATGTCTCAGAATCTGAGACTTTTTCTATAGAAAAAATGTCTCAGAATCTGAGACTTTTTCTATAGAAAAAATGTCTCAGAATCTGAGACTTTTTCTATAGAAAAAATGTCTCAGAATCTGAGACTTTTTCTATAGAATTTGAGACTTTTTCTATAGAAAAAATGTCTCAGAATCTGAGAAAAAATTTCTGAAAATCAGACACATTTTCTATAGGAAAAAATCTCAGAATTTAAGTTTTTTTTTTCCAGAATCTGAGACTTTTTGTATAAGAAAAATGTCACTGAATTTGAGACTTTTTCTTAAAGAAAAATGTCTTAGAATTTGAGACTTTTTCTATAACAAAAATATCTCAGAATCAGAAACATATTCTATGGCAAATGTCTCAGAATTTGAAATAATTTTCTATAGGAAAAATGTCTTAGAAACTAAGAATTTTTAAGCAGGAAAATATCTCAGAACCTGAAACTTTTCCTAAAGGAAAAATGTCTCAGAATCTGAAATTTTTTCTATAGAAGAAATGACTCAAAAACTGAGACTTTTTCTATATGAATCCCCGAGTAAAAAAAAAATTAAGATCTAATTTGATCTCAAAATTGGCTGTATCAAGTTGGATCAGATATTGATCTAAATGTATTATTTTAGATAGACAAATATAAAAAATTATACAATTAGATCCGAATTTTGATCACATCCAATTAAATCCACTTGATCTTATTTTATATAAAATAATATAGATTTATATAATTACATAATGTCAGATATATTTATGTATAATCTCAGATAAAAAAATGGAGCCGCAATATCTTAGATAAAATTAGATCTGAACATATAAAAATTCATATATAATTTAACATGATTGTATCAAATTATATATCATTATATCAAAACTTTTTTACTAAGATCTTAGACTTGTTTTTTATAGAAAAACTGTTTTTAGAATTTAATATAGTCTCAGAATCTGAGACTTTTTCAATAAGTAAAATTGTGTCAGAATCTTTGACTTTTTGTAAAAGAAAAATTTTTCAAATGAATTTACACAAATTTAAAAAAAAAATATTAATTTAAAGTCAAAATTAAATTTAATTTATTAATTTATAAGCTCCTCTTAATTCCACTTAATGAATTAATTTAAACACTCATTTAAACTATAATTAAATAAAAACAAAGTATTTGAATGAATAAATTAATTGTTTATTCTTACCAACTGTCATAAATTTTCTCCAATATTATAATTATAATTCTCCCCGTTTGTTTTGATTAAAATTGAAAAAAAAAAATAATTCTCATAAATTTATAACGTCATTAACTACAAAATTTATTATACGGCTAATAAGAAAAATATATAAAAAACATATTTTTATTCATATTTTTTGCAAAGTTTCGCTTCAATAATTGTTTCATTAGAATATTTTAATATTTTACAATATGTTTTGTTAGTTCTGAAATGCTTCCTCAATTTGTGGCACATTAGTGAAATAAAACTACCGTATGGTGTGTTGCATTATGTTTCAATTAAATAGGAATACACCATTTCCAATGAAATTGTATAATTGTTTGAATATATTTAAGAATTGATAAATTGAATTTCAGAATTTTTTGAAAACTAAATTTTTAGTTTTTCAAATTTTGGAAAAAATTTTAAACACTTTGTCCAAATGAAGTTTTCTATAATTTTTTTTCCAAATTTATTTAATTTCTTTATTTATTTTATATCTTTAAAATTTCTTTGAAAAATTTTATAATAACCCAGTTGGCAACGTCCTCGAGCCATCCTCAGTGACGGAGCGATGACATGTCAGAGTCACACCTGACATCCACAAGACATCTCTATGTACTGGGTTGAGGACAGTTTCATACAAATTTTCAAAATGTCCTCACTCAAAGTCAGCAGTGGTCAGGGCTGACCTTCTGAGGACATGTCACCTAAGACTTCTTTGGGGAAATGTCTGACATAGGTCATGCGAAAATACAAAAAAATTTCGTATTTCCTTTAGTTTTTACTTTTATCCATTTTCCTTTATAAATTATCTTTCTCATATTTAGAAAAAACTTTTCGCCTTTTTTAGTCCCAACTGGATTTGAACCTGGAACCTCCAGTTTATTAGTCCCACACCTTACCACTTGTTCCAAACTTTATTTTTAAAATTGTTTGTCTATTTATTACTTTTATTCTACATGTTAGATTTTGATTTTATTTTAAATAAATCGATAATATTGCCATCATTTTCTTGGAAATTGAAGAGTTGCCCAGATTTAAAATTCAAATTTAATATACGGCTATTCTGAAGACATTTCTTTTTAGACGTCTTAGAGGAATTGTCCACACTCTTAAAGCAAACATTCCGAGCTGACAATGTTAGGACATGTCATCAAGGATTACCTATGATTTGTCAGAACCTGAAGACATTTCCTCAAGGAATCACTGAGGAAATTTCCTCAGTGACACATTTTCCAACTGGGAAATTTGAACATTTTGGTAATTCAAATTGAAATGGTGTTTATTTAAATTTGTTTGCGGTATTTAATTTTTTTAATTGAATGAAACTTCAAACACCAATCGGTTGGTATTACCTAAATACCTATATAATTGAAAACCGGTAAATATTTCAAAATATTTCAAAACATGTAATTAGTTTAACATCGAGCGTTTAGGTTCATTACCTGGTGGTGTACTATGTCTAGTGTGTTATTGTCTGCCACAGTGTCTGGTTGGTCACGTTTCATTTGGTAATCGGAGAATAAGAATCAAAGAAACGTAATGAGTTGAAAAAAAAAAAACTTTTCTTTAAATATTGACGTACAAAGTTAGTGATGGGGATGATGATCATGCAATCAATTATTAGTTTTCATTCATTCATTAATGTCAGTAAATACGAATGATGAATTTATGATGATTCTATTTTTATGTTCAATACTAGGAAAAGTCAAATGTCAATGGACGACGTTTATTATAAGGAAGTTGAAATTACAACAATAGAGCATATCGCATGTTTACTATAGTGTCTCGAATGCCCCAGAATCTGGGCCCCCTTTGAATAGAAAAATATATCAAACAACAATTTCAGAATCTAATGAGTCTCAATATAAAAAGTTTTTCGAAATTTGATATTTTTTATGGGTGGAATGTTTTATAATTTTTATATGAAAAGATATATTAAGATCTGAGATATTTTCCGTTTACAAAATCTGTCAGAGCCTAAAATTTTTCTGTTGGGAGATTTTCTTAGAATCTGAAAATATGTCATCAAGTTCAAAGTGCCTTTTTTTAAATTTATTTTAAAAATTAAAAAAAAAAAAATGGTTTTGGTTTTTAAATTTTTTAAAACTACAAAATTTTGGTGAAAATTTTTCAAAAAACAAAACTTTTTATCGAATGGCGCCACGGGTTAATTCATTTTTTCAATTTATTGAAATTTTATTCAAATTCATAATTGTAATTAAGTTTAAATGAAAAACTATCTCAAGCTCTATAAAAGTGTAAAGGGAAAGATATTTTGAAATTAAAAAAAAAAATCTTTAACGTTAGAAAAAAACCGCCATATTGTGTGAATTTCATTCATCAACTTCATATTATCTTTTCAAGCGGTGAGTATATAATATATCAACAAGATTTTCTGAACACAAGATTATCCATGATATAATGAATAATTTTGTATCTTTAACTAAAAAAAAAGTTTTTTATACCCTCCACTCTAGTGATAGAGGGTATATATAAGTTTGTCATTCCGTTTGTAACACATCGAAATATTGGTCTAGGATCCCATAAAGTATATATATTCATGATCCTCGATCGATTTTAAGTCGATCTAGCGATGTCTGTCCGTCCGTCTGTCTGTCTGTCTGTCCGCTGAAAACACACTAACTTTTGAAAGATTTTACAGAGGCTACTGAAGTTTGGCATATATGTTGGTCATTTACCGGGTCAGGTTGGTATTGAAATCCAGCCAAATCGGTCCAGTGGTTCAAAAGTTATGAGCAAAAGAGTAAATTTCGGCAAGGGTTTTTCGCTAATTTACGAGATAAAAAACACGCTAACTTCCAAAAGACAATAATGAGAGTGCTGAAGCTTAGTATATATATTTGCCGTTTCCTAGGTCTGTTTGGTGTTGAATTTCAGCTCAATCGGTTCAGTGGTTCAGAAGTTATAAGAAAAACCCTGAATTTCAGATTGGTTTCATCTTAAATGCCACGTATTAAACAAGTTTTAAAAGCATTGTACAGTGGTTCCAAGTTCAAATCTAGCTGGACAAAATTATTTTATTGCCGTTTTATATGGTTTTGGGGTCGCTGAGTTCAAAAAACATGTTTAAATTTTTCTAGGTCGATTACACTAGTCAACAACTAGACAACTTTTTTTTTTTTCCTACTTGAAGTAATTCAGTACACTCAAAATAATTACTCTGTTAAATACTCTGCAAAATGACTGTAATCTCAATTCGACAGATATTTGACAAAGTTATCTGCCGAAATACAGATTTTAAGAAAATACTTTTCTTGTGATCGAAAAACAAAATTGTATCTGTAATTAAAATTTTAACTGTGTAATCTCTATTTTACAAATAATAAATAGAGTTTTTGTTAAAATACAGATTTTAGAAAAATACTTTGTTTTTTCTCGTAACCAAAATAATAAATTTCATCTGTAATTTTACTTATTGCTCTGTAATGCAGTTTTCAAATAAAAATCTCTTCAAAAAACTTCCAAATATTTCAACCCGTCTTTAAAAAGCGTATTAAAATACAATAAAACCTAGTAAATTTTACGAAGATGTAGCGTAAAATTGGAGGTACTCGAAAAAAAAACTCGTAATTTTCACAAAAAAAAAAGTAAAGCGGAAAAATTTACTCGATGGCATTTCCCAATTGTCAACACTACTTGCATATTAAGGATCAGGAATAAAATAGCAAATTCTGGTCGCTTTTATAAATATTTTAGAGATAATTTTGTAAATTTACAGTTTTTTTATAGAAATCATATTACAGAGTTTTCTTTGTAAAATAACAAAAAATCTTGCTGGTTGAAAATCCATGGTATTTTCTACTGGCTCAGCAGAGTATCTCTGTAATTTAACAAAGTGATTATTTTGAGTGTATTTATAAAAAAATTTTGTATGATGACTTAAATATGAATGTTTGTCATCTTTATTTCTCCAAAATTTTTTAGCGTTTTTTTCAAAATAAATTTTTTTTTTTTTATATTTGTCGAGAAGTGTATTTTTTTTTAAATTATATAGGAAATAACGTTATTTCCTTTACGTTCCGAGCAAAGTTTAAGGTCTTATTCCAGAAAATGCTTTTTAATTTAATCAGAACATACCCTAAGCTTGTTTTAAGCACTACTACCCAGGCAGAAAAATACGAATGGGAGAGCGCTGGCAAAGTACCTTTTATGGTCGCTTGTGTGCTGGGAAAGCATCACAGTTTAGTACTTTCCCAGCGTCCAAAATGATAACCACGGTAAACGGTATGCCGTTGCTATTTTAAAGCGCCTTCAAAGCGCTTTAAAAACAAAAAATATGGTACTATTATAGCACTTTTAGAACAAAAAAATGGGACGTATCTAAATTGTATAAGTCCCGAAGACACAACTGTTTTTGGTGTTTATTTGAATAAAAAAATTTATTAAATTAGGATAAAAAATTGATTGACTAAATTATAAGGACCCGAGTAAAAAAATTTATATATAATTATATATAATTTGATATAAACCACTTTTATCAAATTATATATAATTTGATAAAATTATATATAATTCTATCCAGGAATTGGTGGATCAAATTTTATAAAATTATATAAAATTATATCAAATTATATATAATTTTATAAAATTATATATAATTTGATAAAATTATATCCGAAAAAGTTTTTTATATAATTTTATACAATTTGATATAATTTTATAAAAAAAGATATGATTTTATATAATTAGATATTAAAGCCCCCTAGGAATGCCCCCTATGCATGCCCCCTATAATTTCGATTTTTTAATTAAAATTTCACAAATTAATTTTTTTTTTTTATTTATTTATTCTTTCTCAACAAAATATTAAAATATGTACATAAATAATAATAAAATAGAAGAAATTAACTTAACATATTTAAATAATAACAGACTACACTAGGAAAAAGCAATAGGAGTAATTGTAATATTTTCGATTGGCTCTATTTATTTAAAAAATCATATTTCTTTGCACATTTTTTAAATTAAAAATTTTTTAAATTCATTTTTTAAATTCATTTCAGATTTTATAAAATCTTTGCTGGATTTCATGATATACTTTATTTTCTTTTTATTTCTCGCATCAAAAAAGATGTATATAAAATTATATATAATTATATAAAACAGATCTAATTATATATAATTATATATAACGACATTTAATTAAAAATAAATTTATATATAATTATATATAATTTTATATAAATTTATATAATTTTATCAAATTATATATAATTATATATAAGCTTTTTTACTCGGGGATAAAAAAAATTTGGACATACTTTGAAATGTCTGAATTTTTCAAATGAAAAATAAAAATCAATGTAGCAAAAAACACGCCATTTTAAATTTAACAAGTGAGAGTGTTAAATTCGGCTGTGCCGAATCTTGTATACCCTCCAACGTAAAAACAAAAAAAAATATAAAAAAATGCAGGGGCTTTTTTTTTTTGGGGGGGGGGCTTGTCGGGGGTTCTTGGGGACACCTTCTCTCTGGTAAATTTTTTTTACAAATTTAATTACTATGCTTTTTGTACAAAAGATATACAATTTCATCATTATATAAATTATTTGCTAATATCCACACCCACAAAAGGGGCGGACGAAAAAAAAGTTATTTTAAATCCCCTGGGTCCAAGTCCAAGACTTTGAACTTTTTCAAGCAAAAAAATGTTTCATTTGTTTAACAAAAATCCAAAATAACTATAAAAAGTTACCTTTTTTCATGGGTTGGTTTAGTTCGTCAAGGGGGAAATTTTTCCTCCCTGGTCCGATTTTGCCCATCTCCGAACTTAACCAGCCTATGAACATAAGACATATATGTGCCAAATTTCAGGAGTCTATTACTTTTATTTTGGACTGTATCGTGTCTTCCACAAACGGACGGACGGACAGACGGACATCGCTAGAATGTCTTAGAATCGATCACTGATCAATAATATATATACTTTATGGGGTCCTAGACCGCAAGCTGCGGAAGTTTAATAAGTCCTTAAAAAATATTGTTATTTTGACCGTACTTGAAAGTATGAAAAATATAAGTAGAAAATCGATGGTAAATTTCTTATTAATGTCCAAAATAAGTATAAAGCTGTAGCTTTCTTGTACATAAACCATTCTGAAACCATTCTTGTAACTTGGATAATATGATGTAATTAGTTGAGCATTTATATAATTTTTTTTTTTTTTTACAAATATTGGCTACCAAAAATGTTATTTCATTCGCACATGAAACTAACAAGGGAAGTCTGCCTAGTGTCACCCGCAGATCTTTATGGAATTGGTTTTATTTTGTAGATCATAAAAAATAAAGGGACGCGTATTTTGTTTTAACGGCCTAAATTCATATTTAGGGGGTAAAAATGAGGGGGGAAGACAAGGCCATTTTTCAGTTTTTTTCGTTTAACTCCTATATTATGCAAAAAAAAAAAAACCTAGTCATGTTACATACCAAATGAAAGGTCTTTGGAAAACCTATCTACGTGTGTTAAGTACGTGTCCAAACATGTACAACTTTTCGTCATATTGAGTAAAATACCAAAATTTTAGGACATTTTTGTTAATAAGTCAAAAAATATTAACTTCTTTGGTCCGTTGTTAGCACCACGAGATAGGCATTTTTAACACCTTTAATCTGATACCACACAGGCCTATATTAATTTTGTTTAAATAGGCGTAAATTGTAAAAAACTGAAAAAGGTAAATTTTCACCCATACAAATCGACCCCCCCCCCCCCCCCCTTAAAAATGAGTTTGGGCCGCTAAAAAAAAAATACGGGTCGAATTAATTTTCGTTCTTAACAACATATCCAAATTTCATGAAGATCGGAGGGTAACACCAGGGAGACTTCCCTGAGCAGTATTAATTTTCAATTTTGCAGTTACAAATTATTGGACTTTTGTCCAGCTAGATTTTAATTTGGAACCAATGTGCATTGGTGGTAACTTAACAATGCTTTTCAAACTTGTTTAGTTTTAAGGCAATGCTTCTTAAACTTGTTTCGTTTTAAAAGCATTGGTAGCTTAAAAATTACACTCGAAAAAAAATTGTACACTCAAAAAAAAATTTACACTCAAAAAAAAAATTTAAGTTTTATTTTTTTTAAATGACAGAAAAAAGAGTTTTTACTTAAAATAAAATATTTCTAATCAAAATTGTTAATTTTTTCACGTTAAAAAGTGTACCATCTTTTAAAAAAGTCATTGTGGAGGGTATTCATAGATTCGGCAAAGTCGAATTTAACTTGTCTACTTGTTTAGATTTATGATAGTCATGAAGTAAATAAGCGATATGTACATAATTAAATTGTTTAACTTACATATTCGGTACTTATTTGATATCCCTTATATGCACTTGTACATAAAAAATTAAATAAATTATTTTAATTAAAAAAAGTAAATGTGAGTATAGGGTAAGCCAATAGGTGGTGTTTTATTATAATGGACACACAAAACATTAGATTGAAACAAAGGTTTGGTTGTAAGTGGCTGCTGACGCTTAACGGCAGCACACATATACTCTGAGGTCCGTTGTGATACCACGGTATGGTAATGGGGTTTCCCTACACTCAAAATATTTTGTAGGCAAAAACAAATGAAAAACATATTTAAAACAAGTGATAAAACATTTAAAAACCATCCCAGTAATTATTCATTTGTTTTAACGAACATCAACATTTATTTTTTACTGTTAATAAAATTTTCTAAAATAAATCACGTTTAACATAAAAAAAAACGTCACTTTCATTTTTTTACCAACAAATTCGAAAAAAATAACCTACGAAAACATTAAAAATGAATGATTGTTGTGTTATTTTTACCAACAAATTAAAAAAAAAATTACCAACGAAAATATAAAAAATTAATGATTTCTTATGTTATTTTTACGATTTTTCTATTGAATTTTATTTAAAAAAATTTTTAATAAAATTTTTCAACTAGATTCTGGTCATCGTGCCAAAGTCACTTGATACAAACATGTTTTTATATTTCTTTAAATAATATTTTAACTAATCGATTTTTTTATTTTGGTTGTAACAACCGAATTTTGCGGTTGTTTCAGTTAAATGTCTGTTGTGTTATCCGAATTTAGTTGAGACTATCGATATTCAATTGTTGCGACCAATATGCAAATGTATCAACCGCTTTTTAGTTACGTTAACTGAATTTCAGTTGGAAATTTGAAAATTTGTTTCTGTGTATAGGTATTACAATTTCTGTATCAAATCGATTCAGAAATTAAGACAGCAAAAGATTACCCAACTCATTCCGTTCTCGATTGACTCTTTGAAATTGTTTTTCTTAAAACTTACTGCAACATAATTAAATTTCAAAAACAAATTACTCATTTTGACCCACCCTTTCATATAGAATTCTTTCAAATGTTTACTATTTGTAGCCATTAATTGGCATCGAAACTAGCTGCAACTAATTGACAAAATAAGTATATAACTTCATTAAATTTTGTTATGTTTCTTCTAACCAAACAAAAAATTTTAAAAAAATTTTGAAGATAAAAACAACTAATTGGATTTATATACCAATTTTGGTATAAAGTTAATCTAGTTTTGCAAAAAAAAATAAGTCAACATTTGTGCACAAAAAATCAAGCAATTTATTATTGAAAAACTAACACTTGATCAAAAAAAAATATTTTTAAACCGACTTTTAATCAATAGATCTTGATCTTGTAAATGTTAACAATAAAAAAAATGTAGTTTTGACCAAAAGTAAAAGAATTAAATAATTTTTTTTAAAGGAAGTTTAAATTTGATAAGTTAAACATGATATTTGAACGTATAGTAATTGAACTAATTTTTAGTAACTGGCGATTGAAATTGGAGTTTCAGCTTTATTTTAAACAGCTGATTTCTACCGTAACGAAATATTTTTAGAGTGGCATGTCTTTTTATACCCTCCACTCTAGTGATAGAGGGTATATATAAGTTTGTCATTCCGTTTGTAACACCTCGAAATATTGGTCTAGGACCCCATAAAGTATATATATTCATGATCCTCGATCGATTTTAAGACGATCTAGCGATGTCCGTCCGTCCGTCCGTCCGTCCGTCCGTCCGTCCGTCTGTCCGTCTGTCTGTCTGTCTGTCTGTCTGTCTGTTGAAAACACGCTAACTTTTGAAAGACTTTATGGAGGCTCCTGAAGTTTGGCATATATGTTGGGCATTTACCTGGTCAGGTTGGTATTGCAATCCAGCGAAATCGGTCCAGTGGTTCAAAAGTTATAAGCAAATGAGTGAATTTCGGCAAGGGTTTTTCTGGAATTTACGAGATAAAACACACGGTAACTTTCGAACGGCAATTCTGAGGGTGCTGAAGTGTGGCATATATTTTTTTCGTTCCTCTGGGCCGGTTCGTTATAAATTTCAGCCAAATCGGTTCAGTGGTTCAAAAGTTATTAGCAAAACCGTAAATTTCAGATTCGCCTCACCTTAAATTCACGTGTTGAAACCCCGTTAAACAGGTTTTAAAAACATTGGTAAGTCACAAAAATATTTTACAACGCATTTTTGTCACTCAAAAATATTTTTACACTAAACGAAAAAAAAAATACACTCAAAAAAAATTTTACACTCAAAAAAAATTTTACACTCAAAAAAAAATTTAGTAAATTATTTTTTTTTTTTTTCAAAAATTAGTTAAAAAAAAAGTTTTTTAAACAAAATAAAATATTTCTAATCAAAAATGTTATTTTTTCACTCTAGAAAATTTACTATAACTTAAAAAGGGCATTGCGGAGGGTATTCATAGATTCGGCCAAGTCGAATTTAACTTTTCTACTTGTTTAGCTTCTGATCTTCCCAAGTGTAAGGCAAATTTTTATTCCACCAGACCTACCAAATTTACATTTTGAGGCCAATTGGATTAAATTTAACTGTGCCCAAATGTCAAATTACTAGGAAAAGTCTCGTAATCCTATTTTACCAATATTTTTTTATACCCTCCACTCTAGTGACAGAGGGTATATATAAGTTTGTCATTCCGTTTGTAACACCTTGAAATATTGGTCTAGGACCCCATAAAGTATATATATTCATGATCCTCGATCTATTTTAAGACGATCTAGCGATGTCCGTCCGTCCGCCCGTCCGTCTGTCCGTCTATCTGTCTGTCTGTTGAAAACACGCTAACTTTTGAAAGACTTTACGGAGGCTCCTGAAGTTTGACATATATGTTGGGCATTTACCTGGTCAGGTTGGTATTGGAATCCAGCGAAATCGGTCCAGTGGTTCAAAAGTTATGAGCAAAAGACTGAATTTCGGCAAGGGTTTTTCGTGAATTTATGAGATAAAAAGCACTATAACTTTCGAAAATCAATTCTGAGGATGCTGAAGCTTGGCATATATATTTTTCGTTCCTCCAGCCTAGTTCGTGTTGAATTTCACCCAAATTGGTCCAGTGGATCAAAAGTTATTAGCAAAACCATGAATATCAGATTAGCTTCACCTAAATTCACGTGGTGAAAACCCGTTAAACCTGTTTCAAAACGATTGGTATGTCACTCAAAAATATTTTTATACCAAAACAAAAAAAAATACACTCGAAAAAAATTTTACACTCAAAAAAAATTTTACACTCAAAAAAAATTTTTCTCTCAAAAAAAATTTTACACTCAAAAAAAAAATTAGTAAATTTTTTTTTTTAATGTAAAATTCGAAAAAAATTTACACTCAAAAAAAAAAATTAGTAAATTTTTTTTTAATGTAAAATTCAAAAAAATTTTACACTAAAAAAATTAGTATTTTTTTTTTTTTCAAAAATTACTAAAAAAAATTTTTTTTACACAAAATAAAATATTTCTAATCGTAACTGTTATTTTTTCACGTTAGAAAATTTACTATCACTTAAAATGGGCATTGTGGAGGGTATTCATAGATTCGGCTAAGTCGAATTTAGCTTTTCTACTTGTTTTTTTTTAAAATCAAAATTTTAATTTTTTTGTAATTTTACAATTTTTTTTTGTAATTTTACAAATTTTCAAGATAATTTAAAAAAAAAAAACTAGTAAATTCACGAGAATTCCTTGTATTTTTAATTGCGCCCAAAAACTGTAAATTTACAGTTTTATTGGTAAAAAGCTTGTAAAATTACAAAATTATTGGTAAAAAGCTTGTAAAATTACTAGGAATTCTCGTCAACTAGGAGGTCCCGAGTAAAAAAGATTATATATAATTTTACTTATTTTTATATAAACATATATTATTTGATAAATTTATACGTAAATTGTTTTGCTATCATATAAGATTATATATATTTGCACTTCGTATTTTTTTCTTATATAAAATTATATAAAAGAAAATGTTAAGTTATATATAATAACATATGATTAAAGTTAGTTTATATAATTACATATGAAATATAAAATTCTGTCTGTTTTTTTTATATAATTTAATATAACAAAATATTTGAAGACATTTTATATAAAACTTTATGCAACTTTTTTCTGAATCATATGTAATCTTATATGAGTAAAATTAAAAAAAAATCTAAGTCCTTTATATATAATTTGATATAACTTTTGAAAATTTTTCTAAGTCCAGAATTTTTTTTTAAGTTCCAAACCTAAACCTTAAACACCCGAGTAAAAAAATTAATCTGGTCCTTTATGTAAATATATCTTAATTAATCTGGTAGCAGCTCTTAATTGATCTAATCTGATCTCAAAATTGGCTGTATCAGAAATTATCTAAAATTGTCTAATAATATCATATATGATATTGTTAGATTTAATTAGATCCGAATTTTGGTCTAATGTGGATTTGTAAAATTTTATCAAATTATATTAAAAATTAAATAATCTGATATTTCATATAAATTAAAAAAAAAAAAATTTGGACCATAAATTTTAAAACTTAAAACAAATATTTTTATGTAGTTACTGAATTCATTTAGGGTTTTTTTTCTTTTTGGGTTATATTAAAATTAGAATTAGCAACAATCTTCAAAGTTTTGTTTTTTTTTTTTTTAATTATTTTAATTTGGTAAAAATATAAATTAATTTTTGTTATAATTTTTATTATTTGTTTTTCTTTTCAACAATTTTGATTTTTTTTTGTATAAAATTACATAAAATAATATCAAAATTAACTTAGAAAATTTTTGCTTTTTTGCTGTAATATAATAATATATTATTTGACATGGTACCATATATATTTATATGTGGAGTTGTATTTAATTTGGCCAATCTTGTATATTTATATACGGCATATATAATAACATATGTGACCACATATAATAATATATAACATTATCTGAGACTATATTGGAAATTATTGAAATATTTTTTCCAATACATAATTTTATCTAGAAACATATAGTGTCAGATATAAACATATACAAATCTATATTCCTATACAATATTGTATATGACTATATCATTTCTTTTTTACTCGGGCATTTATTTTAAAAATTTTATATGTTATATATAATGCAAAATTTATGAAAAAAAATCTAAGTTCTTTATATATAATTTAATATAATTTTTTTGGGGTTTTTTTTGGATTTTTTTTTATTTAATTATATATAATTGCATAAATTTTTCTAAAAAAGGGGCCAATTTTCGCATCAAATCATATAAAATTATATTAAAATCACATCAAATTATATCAAATTTAATGCAACTTTATATGGTTTTATCGACTCATTTTTCGCATCAAATTCTATATGAATATATATGATGTCTTTATATAATTAAATATAAACATATATAATCTTTTTTACTCGGGGTAGCAAAAAAATCTAGTAAAATTACGAAACCTCTTTGTAAATTT
Source organism: Pegoplata infirma (assembly GCA_963921195.1). NCBI lineage: Eukaryota > Metazoa > Arthropoda > Insecta > Diptera > Anthomyiidae > Pegoplata > Pegoplata infirma. Next base: position 183,154,521 of record OY992537.1, on the reverse strand, counting down.
TATCTTGTCAAAAAAGTTGTAAATTTACAATTTTATTGAAAAAACCTTTTAAAATTACAAAATTTTTGGTAAAAATCTTGTAAAATTACTAGGAGTTTTTGTCAAATAGGAGGAGCAAACAAAAAAAAGTAACAAGTTTTTCTTGTAATTTTACAAGGTTTTTACCAATTAAATTGTAAATTTACAAATTTCCGGCGATCAAGGCTTTGGGTTTTGAAAAAATTTAAAAATACATGAACATGAATATCAAAAAAAAAATAAAATTAAGTTGGAAAAAATTTCAGTTTTCCGCCGCGATCAATATATTAAAAAAAGAGAATCTTAAAAATTCAGATTAATTTTTATTAAAAAATAAAAATTGTTCTATTTGATCTTTAAAATATTATATTTATTAACAGGTTTATTCTAGATCCATGTAATTTATTATATTCTCACAAAATTATTTTTCTATTTCAAACTTATTTATGTTGGTTTTCTTTGCAAAACTTAACAGACACGTGTTTCGGAATTTGTCTGATTCCATTGTCAAGACTCTTTAGCAAATATAAAAACACTATACTACAAGAAGCATAGGGAATTTTAATGACAAACCGCTAATGTCTTATTGAGAATTAGACGAAGAACATTTTTTAGCCTCTTAGATTTATCACGACAGTCAAACGACAAACGAAAAAATTATTAAAACATTTTTTCCTTATCTCCATCATAAATCTTGAAACTTTTCTACTTGTTTAAATTTCAAATATCCATATCTCGTAAAATGTTCAACCGATTTGAAAAATCATTTGATATTCGTGCTCAGCATACCAAAATAAAAAATACGATGTTTGCAGGACATTTGTTTATTTTTTTTAATCGCAGGGCGATACGGGTTAATTCAATTTTTGGGAGAGTGAAAATTTTCCCGAGCGTTCAAAAATGGCGGTCTAGTGAACCATACAAGAGCAGAATGAGGGTTGGGTTTTGGGCAAAGTAGTAGACTGGGTCGAAATCCTACAAAGTGTAAGGATCGATTGTCCTTAGTGCGGGAAAGTAGTAATGGGGTAATATAAGCATTTTATGGAAGACAACTTTTTAATCGGTCAAAAACTCTATTAGCGCATCGGTGGTCAAAATTGAGATTTTGGTCAAAATGGCCAAATTTTCCAAAAATTTTTAAAAATAAAAATTTCATTTTATTGTTTGGTACAAAAAATTTTTTTTATTGCATTTGATACTAATAACTTACGTATTAAATATTAAAAAAAATCATATTTTTGGCGCAGTTCTCAAAACCACTTTTTTTAAATTAAATTTTTTTTATTTATTAAAATTGCAAAATATTTCGATTTTATTATTCAATGTTATTAAAAACATCATAAAGACTAAAGATTTTAATTTTTGTAAAAATCCGTTCGGTAGTTTTTTCTGGGGAGCGATTTCAATTGAGCGGATTTCAAGGAAATTGGATTTTTTGCTCTTTTTTTGAGTTTTTATTTTTTGTAAACTACATTATTGTGCAAATTGACCAATATTATGCTCTATCTTGTTCCATTTGATCATGGTAATATAGTTTTGAAACGATAGATTTATAGAACATCTTTAACCCTAATCGGTCAGCGGCCAAATGTGTCCCGTACTGAGTTTTTTTAGGTTTTAACTACGGTTTTTTGAAATAAATGGTTGCAAAATCTGTTTTGATATGAATATTGTGTTTTATGTTCTTTTATTTAATCATATTAACTTAATTCTGAAACATAAATTTTTTTGGACATCTTTAACCCGTATGTGCATGCAACCAAAAATGTCCCCTACCAAAGCTTTCATGTTTTTCAAAAATTAAAAAAAAAATACATTTTTGTATTCAAAATAGTCATAAATAAATAAATAATTAAATAATTTTGATATTGCCGATAGCGTTAACCCTTCTGAACTATAGGTCAAAAGTGGCCCACTTACAGATTTTTAAGCCAAAATGATAATATTGAATTAGGATTACGTGTGGATTAATTTTGTTTTAATAAAACTTAAATTTTTTGATATTATATCACACGCAATCATTCATTTCATATATTTCTTAATGTCAAAAAAGTCATAAATGTGGAGCCGCAGAACAAAACGTACTTTTTCGCATTTTAAAATTGTCTGTAAAATTAAGAGTTATGTGTTTAGTCCGCTTATAACAAGGCAAAAATCTAGAGTTAATAACAAGTTTTTTACTTAACACTTAATTAACAATAAATTTCTTAGTTTTTCTATTATTATTATTAAAATTCGGAATAAATAATACTTATTAATCCAACAATTTTAAATTTGCGAAAAGTACATTTTGTTCTGCGGCTCATCAAATCAAATAATCTCTAAATTAAAATTTTAAAACTAGACTAAATGCCTATTAGTTTTCACACTTAGCTTTCCCCCATTTAGTCTAGTCTTAAAATTTTGTTTTGCAAAAACACAAATTGTAATTTATTTGTTTCAAAAACTTTTTTAAAAATTTATTTTAAAAATTAGAAAAAATATTTTTGTTTTTTTTTAATTTTTAGATTGCCTTAATTTCTAAAACAAATATTGCTTACATGAAGTTAAAAATGTTGCTATTTAATCCGGCGTTATTTTTGTTTGATTTTAAAGAAGTTTTTCGAATTAAAACAAGATTTTTATTGCACACATTTTATTTTTTAGTGCATATTTTAAGATTTTTTAGTGCATATTTTGAATTTTTCGCACATATTTTAAGCGCATATGTTCGGTTTTTTAGTGCATGAAAATCTCATCCCTATTTATGATGTGTGTTTTTTTTAGTTTTTGAACAACATGAAAATTTTGGTAGTGGACATTTTTGGTTGCATGCACATACGGGTTAAAGATGTCCAAAAAAAAGATGTGTGTTTCAGAATTAAGTCAATATGATTAAATAAAAGAACATACAACACCATACGTAACACAAACATGATTTTGCAACCATTAATTTCATAAAACAGTAGTTAAAACCCAAAAAACTCAGTACGGGACACATTTGACCGCTGACCGATTAGGGTTAAAGATGTCCTATAAATCTATCCTTTCAAAACTAAGTTACCATGATCAAATGGAACAAGATAGAGCATAATATTGGTCAATTTGGACAATAATGTAGTTTACAAAAAATAAAAACTCAAAAAAAGAGCAAAAAATCCAATTTCCTTGAAATCCGCTCAATTGAAATCGCTCCCCAGAAAAAACTTCCGAACGGATTTTTACAAAAATTTAAATCTTTAGTCTTTATGATGTTTTTAATAACATTAAATTATAAAATCAAAATATTTTGCAATTTTAATAAATAAAAAAAAATTAATTTAAAAAAAGTGGTTTTGAGAACTGCGCCAAAAATATGATTTTTTTTGTATCTTAAATAAAAATATGTTAATGATGACATAAAATTCCAATATTTAATACGTAAGTTACTAGTGTCAAATGCAATAAAAAAAAATTTTTGTACCAAACAATAAAATGAAATTTATATTTTTAAAAATTTTTGGAAAATTTGGCCATTTTGACCAAAATCTCAATTTTGACCACCGATGCGCTAATAGAGTTTTTGACCGATTAAAAAGTCATCTTCCATAAAATGCTTATATTACCCCATTACCACTTTCCCGCACTAAGGACAATCGATCCTTACACTTTGTAGGATTTCGACCCAGTCTAGCAAAGTAGGTACCAAGTACATAAAAATTCGTCATAACAAAGGCTTAATGGATTTATCTTCCAAACATCAATAGTTTTCCCAAATGGGATTCACATTGTCAAAACCACAATAATTTTGCAAATTCTACTTAAAATTTAATTTCTTAAAACAAAATATAAATAAATAATAGTAGAAGTAGTAAAAAATATAATTTAAAACCTATAACTTACCATAACAATTGACATCCAAACAAACTAATAATATTACAGCTAAACTAATCCACAATTTATGGGACAGCAATCCGTGACATCCCCCTTTAGGGAATGTTTTGTGTTTAATTGCTAACATTTGCATAAAATTATAATACAATAATTGTAGATTTGAAACACATTAGTAAACTTTTTTCACTTAAAATTATAAATACTATCACTTTTTCAACATGTGTTTCACTTTTATTTAAAATTTTGATTTATTTTATTTTAATATTTTATTTTTTGCATGTTCATTAAAATATCACATCATTTTATCTGCGGGGGTAAAAAAAATATGAATTTTATATAAATTGTTTTTGTTTTAAAGGTATTTTTACTTTGGTGTATATTTCGTAGATACATATATTTCTAGAAACTTTAAAAATATCCATTATGATTCATAAACTGATTTTTAATTATTTTTTAAAATAAATTCGCGTACGTGCCAACTATTTTTGTGTATCTTCACTTGTGACTTTATATTAAATTTAGTTAATTAGTTATTCTGTTATTGTTACCGTCATACCGGAATCCATAAACGGATTTTGTTTATACATATTTTTTGATTTTTAAAATAAAATTTTAAAATTCTTTAAATTTTTTTTAGATATTTTTATAAAAACCTTGGTGGTTAATATTATTAAAATTTGAATTTAAGATCAATTTAAACGTGACAGAATTCAGTGTATTCCCTAAGGGGCTCGTTATTTAACTGGTAAAGTAAGCAAATATCAGTACAAATCTACTGTTTTAATACACTTTCCTTTGTTCACCATTAACAGATGTAATTCGAGATTTTAATTGTAATTCGTAGTTTCCATTTGTAATTCGAAGATTCCATTTATAAATTGAAGACTACTTGTAATTCGAATATTCCATTTGTAACTCAAAAAATTTGTAATGTTACCAAAAAAAGCTTGTAAACCTACAAGAAAATTTGCTGATTTTGAACCCACAATTAATAGCACGCTGCAATGGAGGAGCAGTGATTGTGGCCATAGCGCGATCTTGAAAAAGATAACAATACCACAAAATGTGGACTGTGCTCCCTCTTTGAGCCTCTTTGAGCGCCACTTTACCACTATGATACCATCCAGGGAATCTTGGATGGGGGATACTCCGGGTAGTGGAGCTACCATAAATTTTTACACAGATGGATCGAGGCTGCACGAACAAGTGGGCTTTGGAGTCTATTCGGAAGAGCTTGGGTTGAGCCTGGCTCGTAGATTGCCAGATCATTGCAGTGTTTACCAGGCAGAGATGTTGGCAATAAAAGAAGTGGCTGACTGGTTGAGCTGCAATGTCTTGTCTACAACCGCAGTCAACATCTATACTGACAGTCAAGTCCCTGGATTCAATGTTTCTGAAAACAAGATCTGCCCTTAACTGCCGCACGTCTTTAAATGAGATGGCCAAGCAGTTTAACATACGACTCATATGGGTCCCAGGGCACAGAGACATTCCAGGGAATTGCAAAGCCGATGAGCTTGCAAGACTAGGAACTACCTTACAGGTTCCAACAGAATTGGAATGTGTTGGTATGCCTCTAGAAACTTGCAAGCAAAACCTACGGCTTTGTTCTGCGACGGAGACTAATCAAAGATGGGCAAATGGATAAACGTGTGAGACAACACGACTGATTTGGCCTTCTCTTAATCAGGGGCGCACAAGTGAGCTAATATCGCTTCCAAGAGGAGAGATTTCGACGGTGGTTTCTATAATTACCGGACACTGTCTTATAGGGAAGCACGCTGAGCGGTTAAATGTGCCGTCGAATGACTTTTGCCGAAGTTGCATGGATGAAGAGGAGTTGGAAACTATCGAACACTTTATTTGCCATTGCCCTGCACTTTCTGGTCAGAGACTTGCTTCACTGGGATCTAGGGAGCTGTACGATCTTTCTGATTTGTTGGATGTCAAAATTCAACATCTAAGGAGTTTTATAAGAAGCTCAAAATGGTTTAACGACAGGGACTAGTAGGGAAACCTATTACGGTCCCGTTGTATCACAATGGACCTCCGAGTCTACGTGTGTTGACGTAAAACGTCAGCAGCCACTTACAACCTAACCTAACCTAACCTAAACCCACAATTTTTTTTGGTAAAGTTAGCAAAAATGTTTTGCCAAAAATTAGTTAACTGTCACTTTTTTATTTCAACTTAGTTCATAAAAAACTCGACAACTTCAAAAATATTACTCGGAGAGCTTTTGCGGTCTTGTTCTACGTGCTGAGAGCTACAAAAATGCTTTTGGACTTTTTGTTGTGTCGGCAATATTAACCGAGATATGAGCATTTTAAAATTTTCGGGAATGCTAACTTTTTTGGATCCAAAGTTAGGGCCCATTAGGGTCCACACATGTGAAGAGGACCGGAGATACGAGAGCCCGAGAACCAAAACTGGTCTCCATTTTGCTCTATCTGGCTTAGTTTCCGAGATAGCGCCATTTTAAGTTTTCTGAAAATAAAAAAAAAATTTACCATTTATTTTGCTAATATTAGCAAAAAAGCTTGTAAAAATTTGGTCAACTCAATTTTAAATCTAGTATAAAAAAATAGTTCAAATTTTGTTTAAAATTGCTAATGCGCTAAATGAAGTTTACAAGATATTTTTGCTAACATGCTAATCTCAACCAAAAATTTGCTAAATGTTAGCTAACCAGCATTAGCAAAAAAAATTAGTAAATCTACTAATGTATTATTTTGAGTGTATTCAAAACCCAAGTTTTTTTTTTGGGTGACATACGGCAAGTTCGACCGACAATTTTCTGGCCTAGAACATCAAGAGTGTCTGATTCCTCAATAGCCATACCAACCATGGATACAGATGACGCTGACTCCACAATCCATCTGTGGGTCAGCATACAGAATCGGGTTTTACGAGTATTAAAATCGGCTTTATTCGCAAGACCCCACTCGGAGATTTTTCGTAAGGTCATGATTGAGTGTGTCATTTATGTTCTACCCCATAGCATAAACCTCAGTAAGGCTTGGTCTATGATTTAAGGAAAATGAATGACAAATGTTGCAGTCATCTGCGAAAGAATTCATAGGATTGGAAGTTAAACCCAGAACGTCATTAAGAAAAATTAGAAAAAGTGTAGAAGAGAGAGCAGAATCTTGCGGTACCCCTGAATTCAGATGAAACTCATCCGATGAGAACCCATATACAGGGTGATTCAGTCACGACCCGGCAAATTTCACCAGCGTATTCTTTGGATCATTTCATGTAAGTGTGCGAAGTGGCAGCGATTTGAACATTTTTGGATTGGTGGACGGAGGGTTGTAGGGTAAAATTGCTAACTTCTGAACCAGTGGTCGGATCTTTTTGTTTTTGGGCTTGTGGGAAAGGTCTTTCTGAGGCCTTTCAGAATCAATAACAAAAAAACTTAAAAAAATAAATCGCCGAGATACAGAGCTTTTTAAAAAAAGTTGTAAAATAACGTGCACATAACCTCAATTTGCTCTTTAATCCTCAAAAAACAAGAATAATCCCTTTGACCCGCTAAATGTGAGATTGGGCAGCTAAGAAAAAACGGGTAACTCTTATTTTCCTCCCCTCTTTCCAGTACCAACAGGGCACACTGGTCACGTGCCCAGGGCCCGCGAACTAAGGGGGCCCGAAATGCCAATAAATTCACTTATACAAAAATGGAGAAACTTTTTTTTTTTAAATTTGTTTTTAAAGAAAATTTTAAATTTACTCATAGAAAAATTGTTAGAATCTAACAGATTTTTCGTATACATTTGAGACTTTTTCTTTAAGAAAAATTTGTCCTATATCAAAAAAAAAAAAAAAACAAATAAAAATCCTACAAAAAAGTTTCAGATTGTAAAATATTTTTCGTATAGAAAAATATTCAGATTCTGAGATTTTAAAAGTCTAAAGTTCATAAAAGTTTTTCCAAAATAAAAAATTTAATATTTTTTGAGACACTTACCGTATGCAGATTCTGAGATTTTTTTTGGTATAGAAAAAATCTCATATTCTGATACAATTTTCATATAGAAAAAGTCTCAGATTCCGAATCAGACTTCGAACATGAAAACTCTCAGATTCTGAGACAATTTGGTATAGGAAAATCTCAGATTCTGAGGCATTTTTGGTATAGAAAAAGTCTCAGATTCTGAGACATTTTTCTTATAGAAAAAGTCTTAGATTCTGAGACATTTTCAATATAGAAAAAGTCTCTGATTCTGAGACATTTTTCTTATAGAAAAAGTCTTAGATTCTGAGACATTTTCAATATAGAAAGAGTCTCAGAATATGAGACATTTTCAGTATAGAAAAAGTCTCACATTCCGACACCCTTTTCGTATGGAAAAATTATCAGATTCTGAGACGTTTATCGCATAGAAAAAGTCTTAGATTCTAAGACATGTTTCGTATAGAAAAAGTCTCAGATTCTGAGACATTTTTCGTATAGATAAAGTCTCAAATTCTGAGACATTTTATGTATAGATAAAGTCTCAAATGCTGAGACATTTTTTGTTAAGAAAAAGTCTTAGATTCTGAGACATTTTTCGTGTAAAGAAAGTCTCAGATTCTTGGATATTTTTTGTATTGAGGAAGTTTCAGATCTAAGACGTTTTTCGTATAAATAATCTCAACTACTGAGACATTTTTCGTACAAAAATATTCTCAGATTCTAAAACATTTTTCGTAAAGAAATTTTTGCAAATTCTTAAACGTTTTTCGTATGGAAAAAATTTCAGATTCTGAGACATTTTTCATATCGAAAAAGTTTCAGATTCTGAGACACTTTTCGTAAAGAAAAGTTTCAGATTCTGGGAAATTTTTCGTAAAGGAAAAATCTCAGATTCTGAGATAGCAAAGGTTTCATTAAAACCAAATTGTTTTACACAAATATCACGGTTTTAATAAGTAAAGAAAAAATGACCTCAAGCTAGAATATCCTTACTCAAAATTTTTTTTTTAAGTTTATTTATCTTAAAAAAAGTTTAGTTTGTACCAAAAAAATGTATTTTTTTTTGGCAAGCGACTTTTTACTTTCGATATGCATATCTTTTCGATATGCAAGTTTAAGGACAATCGGTGGGTGCCCTTTGAGTGGAGGGTATAAAAAATATCAAGAAAACTCAAAAAATTATTAGAAAATTTATGAAAAAGCTAGAAAACTTCAGAAAATTGACAGGAAAATTTAAAATATATGACAAAATTAAAATATTAAGAACAAATCAGAAAAATTTCGACAAACTCAGAAAATGCTAGTAATAAAATTCATAAAAAATTCCAGGAAAATTTAGAAAAAAATCTAAAAAATTCCGCGATAATCAAAAAAAGGAAAAAAAAATTATGTGTAAATGCAGATAAGAATTGAAAAATTGAAAACCAAAATAAAAGACAGAAAAATTCATGAAAATTGAAGTAAACACGGAAATTTTTTAAGTCGACCAGCCTAATCACAAGGGATGAGATTTTCATGCACTAAAAAATCGAAAATATGCTCTAAAAAACTCCAAATATGCACTAAAAAACCATAAAATATGCACTAAAAAATAAAATGTGCACAATAAAAACCTTATTTTCATAGGAAAAACTTCTTAAAAAGCAAAAAATAACCCCGGGTTTAAATAGCAACATTGAAAACTTTATATTTTTTTTTTTTACTTAATCCATCCCCTTCTACCTTTCAGTGTGGGGTTGTCTACAACGTTTTCGCCATTTAGTTCTGTCTAAAGATGAGTTCCTTCGAGTCTAAAGATGAGTTCTTTGAAAAACTACAGACGACCGTTGACGATGTCAGCGAAGAAGACGTCATCATCCTAGGTGACTTAAATGGAGGAGTAGGTACGAAACCTGAAAAATTTAAAAAGGTTATAGGCCGACACGGCGAAGAAACTATCAACAACAACGGCACGCGATTATTACAGTTCTGCATCGAAAACGATATGGTGATAGCAAACACAATGTTCCCTCACAAAAATATACATAAATACACTAGAGAGGAACGAAGCCGAAACGAAAAATCGATCATTGATTATATCATTATAAAAAGAAACACACTCCCATATTGTAAAGATGCAAGAGTCATGAGAGGTCCCGAGATCGGAAGTGATCACTTTTTGCTAACAATGAACAGAGCAATCTATAAGAAAAACAATAAAACGACAAAAATGAAAAGAAAACTTAACGAAAGAATAAAAGTTGCATCCTTTAGGCAGCCAGAGACACAAGAAAACTTTCAGAAACTGGTCTCTGATAAGATAAGAGCCATACAATACAACAACTACTTAGATCTTGAGTCGACCTGGCAACAATTTAAAAACATAATAATGAACTCGGCGAAGGAAGTGTGCGGGACGGTACTATGTGGCGGAAACAACGTTAAAGCAACAAAGTGGTGGAACCAATCGGTAAAAGAAGCTGTCGAAGATAAAAAGAAATCATGGAAAACTTACCTACAGGAGCAGACAGATGAGGCATACAACGCCTATAAAGAACAGAGAATAAATGTAAAAAATGTGGTAAGAATAGAAAAACAAAAAACGTGGGAACAGTTTGGAGAAACAATGGAGACTAATTATAATGCAAACCAAAAACTATTTTACAATGCTCTCAAACAATTACGAAAACCCAAAGAATGTCCGATAAAATTTATAAAAGATAACAGAGGGAAAATTCTGACCACAGAAACGGATATAATGAATAGATGGCGAGAATATTTTGAGGACCTCCTCAATGATGCTGACGATTCGGCAGGCTATGACAATAATAACCAGCATACATTAACTGACCAGTGGGCCATCACAATAGAGGAGACAGATAACACACTCAAGAACATGAAAATGGGTAAAGCGGCCGGACATGATGGCATAACACCGGAGATGCTGAAATATATGGGCGATTCTGGTAAAAAGATGCTTCTTTACATTTTAAATCAGGCCTGGACGTCCGCAAAAATAACGTGTGACTGGGAGGTAGCAGTCATATGCCCAATATTCAAAAAAGGTGACAACAGAGCATGTGAAAACCACAGAGGAATTTCGCTTCTAAGCGTCCCAGGCAAAATATATTCCAAAATTCTCACTAACCGGTTAAGAAACTGTGTTGAACATCTTATGGAAAACTTTATATGAACAAGATTTTTTTAGAAATTAAGAAAATCTTAAAAAAATAAAAAGAAAAAAAATTTTTTTTTCTTATTTTCAAAATAAATTTTTAAAATTTTAAATAGTTTTTGGAAAAAATAAATTTCAATTTGTGCCAATTATGCCAAAATATGCAAAAATATGCAAAAATATGCACTTAAAAGTTTGAAATATGCACAAAATATGCATTTAAAATCAAAATATGCAAAAATATGCATTTTCACCAAAATATGCAAAAACAAATCGATGCCATTTTAAAGCAAATTTCTTGATTCGGAAAGATAATTGGTCGATATCGTTTTTAGACTATCGACAAAAAACATGCATTTGCTTGGAAATCTCATCCCTACCTATCACCATAAACTCTAAGAAATATGTTTGAATCATCATAAAGAGTTTTTAGAAGTTCGTTAGTCATTTTTAAAGTTAAAAAAAAAAAACAAAATTTTACAATATTTTCTTAATACACAGTAAAAAGTTTTGGGTTATATTTAAAACCTAGCGGAGCACATTTTAATCTACTTTGGAATTAAACTCAAAGTTAAATCCGAAATAGGTTATATGCAAAACCACATAGGGATTAAAAATTTGATTATCTTTACGTCATTTTTTTTAGTTTTATTTTGATGCCAAAAAATAATTAAATTTCTCTCTTGAAAAACTTATAAAAAATAAACGTCAAACGTCATCAAAAAATTGTATTTCATCAAGTTTAAGATAAACACTTAACAAGGAATTGAAAACAGCTGTCATATTGAGTGAACAAAAAATGATTATTCATTCAATAAAAGTGAGAAAAGATGTTAGCAATGTACACAAAAGTAAAATCTTTATATTATCAAAATTTGTGATCCAGAAAGTGAAGATTTTACTGCGACCGAAATATAAATATCAAGTAAGTATTGACTACAAACGTTTATCAATCATTTTAATTGATTTTTGATTAACTTTACTTTTAAGCCAGCTGAATCTTGAAGCAGAAGGCAGAGAGATAGAATTTTTGGATCACGACGGTGCCTACCCCCAGGAATAATTTCTTAATATAGAAGCAGTAGCAGTTTATTTTATGCAGAGTTGTGCTGAGTTTGGGTGACAAATCAACAGTCCTGTAGATGTTAACTTAATTCATGTATTTGGTCTGTATTTGTATTCAATACACAAAAATATTAAAAAACATAACCTTACATTTGTTTTATTTATTTTTGGAGAAATTTAAGTCCTGCCTTGTTCAAATAAACACCTGTTTAGGTGTAAAATTATTTCCATATTTTGGTTTTATTATAACACCTAAAAATACATTCAAAATCCATTCTCTCACTCTCTTTTTATCTCTTTAAAATTAAACTTTTTATGGAATAAATTAAATTATTTTTGGCATTGTTATATATACACACCAGCTAGGAATTAAAATTAACCCAAAACTTTTTACTGTGTAAGAGCTTATAAAAAAATCCTTCAAATAAATCACTACTACCTCATAATTAGATCAACAAACAAGCTAAATAATTTATAAATTCAAGATAAATTCCATTGTTCAAAATTAAATATATTATTGCATTAATTATGTAGATTTAGTTTGGGTGTAAAAAAAAAATAAAATGTTTGTATAAAATTAAAATCAGACATTATTAAATTCAATGAATTTACAATAAAGCAAATTTTTTTTATTAATGAAATTAAAAAAAAAATTGCAAATAATACCCAGTGCCTTATGGCTTAAATAGTAAACCTTGAATAGAATTATTTACACTCAAAAAATATAAAGTACCTACAAATATTAATTGCAATTTAATGTTTGTGAGAATTTTTAAAGACTTAATTAAACAAAAGAAACTAAAAAAAAAAAAAATAATAAATGTAAAAATTAACACCAACATTTTTTATAAAAACTTGACAATTAAGATTAATATACACTCATGAAAATAAATTAATAGAAACATAATTAACATATGATATGCACAAAAACAAACTTAAAAAAAATATATTTTAAAAGGGAGAAAAAAACAAAATAAAAACTAACAAAAATAAAAGAGTAAAAAAATTTAAAGTTTTTTGACGACCTTCAATAAAGATTAAAAAAAAAAAAAATAAAAACATTAAAAAATTTTACTCATAACTGCACATAAAAGTTAAAAAAACGACAAAAGAAGAAAACAAAAAAATAAAATAAAACTACTAAAACATTATACGTATTTTCCAAAAAAAAAAAAATTAAAGATGTAAAAACAAAAACTTGAAAAATTATTATTACACAACCGGTAATTACAGTGGCGGTTTTTTCTGTTAAATCTATGTCGTTTCTTTTTTTATTAAATTTTTTTGAGGGGCACGTAATCATTTTCGGTTTAATGAAAAAAAATTGAATTATTTATTTTATTTTTTTCAAACACATGGTTGGTTAGACTTTAAGAAAGTTTTTTTATTTACAACACCGCTTTTGTAGTCCAGCTCAGTGATGAAAGATCGTAGTTTCTAAATGGTACTTGAATTTAAACAAAAAAGTACATTTTTGAACTTAAAGGTACTAAAAAAATTTACACATCTTTAAAGTTATAAAATTAACAAGTATAAAAGTTAAATTCGACTTCGACGAATCTATGAATACCCTCCACAATGCCCTTTTAAAGGATAGTAAATTTTTTAATATAAAAAAATTAACAATTTTGATTAGAAATATTTCATTTTAAGTAAAAAACTTTTTTTTGTCATTTTTGTAAAAAAAATAATTTACTATTTTTTTTTTTTGAGTGTAAAAGTTTTTTCGAGTGTAATTTTTTTTTTAGTCTAAAAATATTTCTGAATCACAAAAATACTCTGTAAAGTAATTTTGTGGCTAATAATTGTTTTTAAAGCATGTTTTTTAAAACTCGGGGTTTTCAACACGTGAATTTTAGGAGAAACCAATCTGACATTCAGGGTTTTGCTTATAACTTTGGAACCACTGGACCGATTTGGCTGAGATTTGAAACGAACCGGGACAGAGGAACGACAAATATATATGCCACATTTCAGTACTCTCAAGATTACCTTTCGAAAGTTACAGTGTGTTTTATCTCGTAAATTCATGAAAAACCCTTGCCGAAAATCAGTCTTTTGCTCATAACTTTTGAACCACTGGACCGATTTCGCTGGATTGCAATACCAACCTGACCAGGTAAATGCCCAACATATATGCAAAACTTCAGGAGCCTCCGTAAAGTCTTTCAAAAGTTAGCGTGTTTTCAACAGACAGACGGAATGGCGGACATCGCTAGATCGTCTTAAAATCGATCGAGGATCATGAATATATACACTTTATGGGGTCTTAGACCATTATTTCGAGGTGTTACAAACGGAATGACAAACTTATATATACACTCAAAAAAAAGTGAACTAAAATCTGGGAAAATTAACTTAATTTTAAGAAAAAGAGGGAATGATTTGGCTCCAAAGATTTCTTTTCTTGGCTTTAGTTCATAATTTTCCCAAAAATAAGGAAAACAAAGTTAATTAATTTTATGCCAATTTTAACTAGAAAATGGAAAAAATTATATTACTCTTTAGTTCATTCACATTTTAAAACTGGATTGGGTCTAGACTCTGGACCTACGGGTCCATCCCATTGTTAACTCAAGATCCCGGTCCTTTAAGGGTCCCATAGATTTTGACCCAAAATTTGTGTCCGTTTCGCTCTAACTTGCTTAGTTTTTGAGATACGGTAATAAGGGGTCTGATAGGGTCTTGAGAATCTTAAAAACTGTATATCTCAAAAACTATTAATCGGAGGGCTTTCGGGTATTTTGCGGAAGTGTTCTACGAGTCAAGAGCTACAAAAATGCCCTTGCACCTTTTCTCGTGTTGTCAGTATTTACCGAGATATGTGCATATATAAAATCTCGGGAATTTCTAATTTTAGATCTAAAATTAGGGTCTTGAGACCCCTACAGATATGCAGAGCTAGGCTATTCCATATTTATCTTTGTAGTCTTTCTTTTGAAAATTTCGTCCGTTTCGCTCTATCTCGCTTAGTTTTCGAGATATCGACATTTTAAATTTTTAACTAAATTCTAAGAAGTTATTTACAAAATTCTCAGAAGTTATTAACTAAATTCTAAGAAATACACTTCCTCAATTCAAAGAAGAGAAATACGATGATGTTTTTTTTTTAGTAAATTTTAACAAAACTTGAACTAAATTGTTTTTTAAGAAATATGTCTTAAAAATAAAGATACGTTTCTTAGATTTATGGAAAATTTCTTTGGCAGTAAGAATTTTTTTCCTAATATTTAAAAATTCCATTTAAAGAAACTATGAACTACTTATAAGTAAATGAACTAAACTTTTTTCCTCATAGTTAAGAAAATTTCTAATTTTTTAGTTAAATTTTACTAAATTTAGGAAAATTCATGATATATTTTCAAAGACATTTTTTCCTTAATTTTAGTTATGTCTTTTTTTCAGTGTACCCTCTATAACTAGAGTGGAGGGCATAAAAAGATCCAAAACCAATTACTTTTATGAGGAGAACCCAAAAACCAGTTAAACCTTTCAGTAAAAGTATTATATTTATTTTAAAGAGTTATTTAAAGTTAAAACTTCAACTTTTTTTCTTATTCTAGCTTGAGATCATTATTTACTATACTTATTAAAACTATGATATTCCTATAGAATAATTTTCAAGAAAAATCTTTCAAATTCCAAAGCACGTGTCGATTAAGTCTTGCAAAAATGACCAACAGAAAAATAATTTTCTTGAAAATTATTCTATGAGAATATCATAGTTTTAATTTGTAAAGAAAATAAAGACCTCGAACTAGTATAAACCTACTCAAAACATAATATTTTAAAAGTCGAACAAAACAATTGTTATTTTTTAATAAAAATTAATCAAAATTTATTAAAACTTTAATTTAAGATTTCCTTTAAAAAAAACAGCAATTTTTTAGAAAATTTGCTGAAAAAATATTTAAAAACGTTTATTGCAGAAAATTACTTTAAGTCACTTTTATTTTTTTTTCTTTTTTGAGTAGGCTTATTCTAGCTCGAGGTCATTATTTAATCTACTAACTAAAACTATGTTATTCTAATATAATAATTTTGAAGAAAAATCTGACAAATTCCGCCGATTAAGTCTTGCAAAAATGACCAACAGAAAAAAAATCTTGAAAACTATTCTATTAGAATATCATAGTTTAAATTAGCAAAGAAAATAAAGACCTCGAGCTAGATTAAACCTTCTCAAAATATAATATTTTAAAGTTCGAACAAAACAATTTTTATTTCTTAATAAAAATTAATGAGAATTTGCTAAAACTTTAATTTAATTTTTCCTATAAAAAAACAGACATTTTTTAGAACTTCGCTGAAAAAATATGTAAACGTTTTTAAATATTTTTTCAGCGAAAACAGAAAATTACTCTAAGTCACTTTAATTTTTTTTCTTTTTTGAGTAGGCTTATTCTAGCTCGAGGTCATTATTTAATTTACTAACTAAAACTATGTTATTCTAATATAACAATTTTTATTGTAAAATAAAAATTAATAAGAATTTGCTAAAACTTTAATTTAATTTTTCCTATAAAAAAGCAGCAATTTTTTTTTTAAAATTATTTTTTAGAATTTCGCCGAAAAAATATTTGAAAACGTCTCGTACAAAAAATATACTTAATGGGTTCCAAGTTACTGTGGTATTTAAAAAAGTGAAAAAGTACCGAAAAATGGCACTAAGTACTGACTTTTTCATCCCTGGTTCAGCTTGTAAGTAATGCACGGCATGAAAGTAGTATTTTGTTTGAAATGTTTAAAAGTTTAAAGAAATTTATGTTTAACTACTTTTACATGTAAGAAATATGAAATAAAAGATAACTAAACATGATTTTATTTAACAATGTTTGAATTCAAACGACTAGAGAATACCCTACATTTTGAACCCAGTTTGTAATACATTTCTATACGAAAAATGTTTCAGAATATAGAACAGAAGAAACTTTCTATACGACAAATGTCATAGAATCTGGGATTTTTTCATTACGAAAAATGTCTCAGAATTTGAGATTTTTTCTATACAAAAAAATGTCACAGAATTTAAGGCTTTTTCTTTATGACAAATGTCTCAGAATCTGAGACTTTTTCCATACGAAATATGTCTCAGAATCTGAGACTTTTTTTACAAAAAATTTCTATAAAACATTTTCTATACGAAAATAAGCTCAGGATTTGAGCTTACAAAAAATGTTTTAGAATCCGAGGATTTTCTATACGAAAAATGTCTTAGAATCTGAGACTTTTTCTAAATGAAAAATGTCTCAGAATCTGAGACTTTTTCCATACGAAATATGTCTTAGAATCTGAGACTTTTTTTTACAAAAAATGTCTCAGAATCTAAAAAATTTATCTAAACGAAAAATGTCTCAGAATCAAAAACTTTTTCTATACGGAAATTAGCTCAGAATTTGAAACTTTTTCTGTACAAAAAATGTCTCAGAACTTAAGACTTTTTCTTTACGAAAAATGTCTCAGAATCTAATCATTCTTTACGAAAAATATTTTAGAATCTGAGACTTTTCTTTACGAAAAATGTTTCAGAATCTGAGACTTAATCTATACGAAAAATGTTTTAGAATCGGAAGCTTTTTCTATAAGAAAAATGTCTTAAAATTTGTGACTTTTTATACCCTTCAACTACAGTATGGGGGTATACTCACTTTGTCATTCCGTGTGTAACGCATCAAAATATCGGTCTAGGACCCCATAAAGTATATATGTTTACGATCACTGATCGATTCTAAAACATTCTAGCGATGTCCGTCCGTCCGTCTGTCTGTAGTTAACACGATGCAGTCCAAAATAAAAGAGCAAGACTCCCGAAATTTGGCACGAATATGTCTAATGTTCCTAGGCAGGTTAAGTTCGTATATGGGCAAAATCGGACCAGGGTAAAAAACTCCCCCTTGAAGAACTAAAGCAACCTCTGAAAAACACAATATTTTGCATGGTTTTTTGTGGTTTTGTTTAACAAATTCAACATTTTGTGATACAAGACGTTCAAAGTCCTGCATTTGGACCCAGGAGATTAGAAAATGTCGTTTTTTTCGGTCCGCCCCTTTTTTGGGCGTGGATTAAAAAAAAAATAAATTAAATAATGAGAAACTTGTATTTCTTAAGTGCAAAAAGCAAAAGAATGAACTTTTAAATATATATATCAAGTTGATTTTTGTCCCACCAATGATCACTGCCGAATTCCCCCCCCCCCCCCCCCCAAAAAAAAAAGAAAACGACAATGCATTTTTTTTTTCATGTTGGAGGGTATAACAAATTCGCACAGCCGAATTTAACACTCTTACTTGTTCTAAAAAAAGGAAAAGTTTCATCTGTTATATTACTTTTAACTTTGTAATCTTAATTTACAGATAATTAACAAAGTTTTCTGCTAAAATACAGATTTAAGCGAAATACTCTGTATTTTTTATAACCAAAAAATAAAGTTTTATCCCCGAGTAAAAAAATTGATATGACGCAATATATAATTTTATATGGGTTCGTGTCTATTTTGATATAATTTTATACGAAAAATGGTTTCATAAGATTTGATCGAATATTATCTAATAATATCAGTTTATATAACTTTATATCGACTTTGATACGAGTTTTGGTCTAATCCAATGATATAAAATTATATCCAATTATTTTAAAATTTATACAATTTTATAAATCGGATGTTTTTTTAGTTTTTAATAAAAAGTTGAAAAAATAAAATTTCAACTTTTCAAAATTTTCAAAAAACTTAGAAAAATTTGTAAAACATGGAGTCATGTTAAATTTTATATAAAACACTTAGAAAATATTTGCGAAAAAAAAATTCCTTGAAAAAAACTTAGAAAAAATTTAAAAGATGGAGTCATATAAAATTTTATATAAAACACTTAGAAAATATTCGTGATAAAAAAGTTGTGCTTGGAAAAAAACTTGGAAAAATATAAAATATGGAGTCATACGAAAATTTATATAAAACACTTTGAAAATATTCGCGATAAAAATATGTTCTTGAAAAAAACTTTGAAAAATTAAAAAATAATGGAGGCATATAAAATTTTATATAAAACACTTAAGACATTTGGAATGATACATGGGACCAGATGTTACAACATATAGTTATGTATGGCGATATCTTAAAAAAATCGCACATAAAAATTTATTATATAAATTTATCTCGCAATACATAGTGCCACACATGATCATATATGAAATAATATGACTATATAAAAGTATATAAGATCATATTAAATTATTTTTACTCGGGTCTGTATTTTTAATTATTTCTATGTTATCTTAATTTCATAGTTAAAAACAGAGTTTTGTGTAAAAACACAAAAATTTTATCTGTATTTTTTTTGAGAGAAAATATTAAAAAAAGTACAAAAAAAAATCTATTCAAAAATTTTAGAAAATGACATGTATTTTACTAAATTCTGTAAATTTACAGAGTTCTTTCTGTAAAATTTTGGTTGCATCTAATGCATTTTACAAATATATATAAATTTACAGAGTTTTTCTTTGCTAAATGGTGTTATATTTAACTAATATTTTACAAGAAACTCTGTTAGTTAACAGTATTTTTTTGTCAAAATCATTTTACAGAGTTTTATAGTAAAATTACCAGGAAATGTTGCTAGCTGGAAAAGTATGGTGTACTCAGGGCTTTCATATTTGCCGATTTATCAGCATTTTGCCGATTTTTTGACTCAAAATTATCAAAGTGCCAAGATTTTTGGTCCAAAAATTCCGATTTATTGATCAACTCAAAAAACACGGTCGTTTTTTATACTTTTTTTTGTTTCCTGCTATAAATTAAGTAAATTTACGAAAATTGCGCAGTTATATCTAAAATTATTGGAAATCTACACAATTTATAGTAGTATATTATTTGAATTTGTAGAAATTTACCTAATTTATAGTAGGAAACTGGACTCATTTTGTTAGAGTGTATGTATATAAGTTTGTCATTCCGTTTGTAATACCGTGAAATATAGGTCTAGAACCCAATAAAGTATACATATTCATGGTCCTAAATCGATTTTCAGTCATCCTATCGATATTTGTCCAACTGTCTGCAGAAAACACATTTTTATACCCTCCAACCGCAGTATGGGGGTATACTTACTTTGTTATTCCGTTTGTAACGCATCGAAATATCGTTCGGGGACCCCATAAAGTGTATATATTATTGATCCATGATCGATTCTAAAACATTCTGTGAGTGTCCGTCTGTCCGTCCGTCCGTCTGTCTGTCTGTAGATAACACAATGCAGTCCAAAATAAAACAGCTAGACTCCTGAAGTGCGGCACAATCATGTCTGATGTCCAAAAGCAGGTTAAGTTCGTGAATGAGCAAAATCGGACCAGGAGAAAAAAATTTCCACCTTGAAGAACTGAACAACCTCTGAAAAAATACACTGTTTTTACATATTTTTTGTATTTTTGTTAAATAAATGAAACATTTAGTATATTTATCGCAATGGGAAGATGCTCTCAAAGTCTCCCACTGACCCCCATCAACCCCCCCCCCCAAAAAAAAACGGCCCTGACATTTTTTTTTTTTAGATTTTGGAGGGTATAAAAGATTTGGCACAGCCGAATCTCACTTGTTTTATAATCGTTGGGGCTAAAAAAAATTTCTATGGGTTTCTTGTTTATCTTAAAAACGGAAAAATCTGAAAATCTGAAAAAAAAATTTAGAATTTTTTGCTGAAAATATTAGTTAATATTAGGACATTACTGAAAACTCATTTTTATGATAATTGAAAATTTTTTTGGTCTATAAAAATTTAAATTTAAATTTTTTTTTCGAATAAAAATTTAAAAACTTTGTAGTTTTAACCAAAAATGGTTATTTCTGATAGATTTTTATGAGTCTGAAAAAATTGGAAAAAATCGGTACATATTTAGCCCCCATACAAACGTCCCTTCATAATTTTGCTCAAATGACTCCATTAACTATATTATAATAGGTATAATATACATTATATTATATTCACAAATCATCATTTTAAATTTTAAAGGCATCGGACCAGTTCTACTTGTAGTCGCCATATAAACCACCGTCCTAATATTAACATAAATATCTCAAAATTCATGAAAATAGTAAATTTTTGACTAACATTTTGTTTGTAGGTGTTAAACATTTATTTTGTTATCCTTATCAAACCTGAATGTAATTGGACCATTTTCGAACTCAGACCCCATATAAAAATTTCGCCCGATATTCAAATTTAAACTTTCAAATTTCGTATCGCAATACCTGCTAAACGATGGCCACGGAATGTGGGAAAATTTATGAAACAAATTTGCAGGGCATCTTCATGTCTGAATTTTTTGACCAAATGCGGCTCAAAATTTAAAAAATCCCAAATGTTAGTAAATCTTACGTTTGTTATCTAAAAAATATTAAAAAGATATAAAAACGCAATTTTGGTCCAAAAATGTTGATCAGCGATTTTGTTCCACAGATGCTGATAGGCATTTTTGGACCAGATTCGTGCTTTTATTTTTTTACAATTTTTAAAACCAATTTGGTTGAAAAAAAAAATTTATGTTTAAATAAAAATCAAAAATATTTTTAAATATTTTTCACATAAAGTAAGCGAAAATTACTAATTTTTGAGCCGGATTTGGTTAAAAAATTTGGACATAAATTTTAGTCGAAAAACGTAATTTTTTAAACTTGTTCCGACTGAAGATGACGTTGCGAAATTTTTTCATAAATTTTCCAACAATCAGCTCTAACGTGGCCATCGTTTGGCAAGTATAACGACATAAAATTCGAAAGTTTAGACTTAACGGGACGCTCTAATACACATGGGGACAATTCATGGATTTATGGTAAAGCCAAATCATTATTTATTTTCCTTGAATTAAGTTAATTTTCTCATGTTTTAGCTCATTTTCTTTTTAAGTTTATCTCGGTAAATATTTCCGGCACAAAAAAGTCCAAAAGCATTTTTGTAGCTCTCCAAATAATAGTTTTAAAGTTATCCGGTTTTTAAGATTCGCAAGACCCTATTGTGCCCCTAACTAAATTCACGTATTTCAAAAACTAAGCAAGGTAGATCGAAACGGATAAAAATTTTGGATCAAAAACTATTACAATCGTTATGAGAACCAACTGGGTCTCGACCCATTGTGTTTGAACCAAAAGTGATCTGAACCCAAAGGGGTCATATCCCGATCGGGAGATAAAAATAATTTTCTTTTTTATTTTGTGTGGTTGGAGGGTATAAAAAAATTAATATTTAAAAAAAAATTATTCAAAAATTACAATAAAAGTAAAACTAATTCTTCAAATTTATCTGCATAACTAATCCCAAAAAAGTGTTACAAGCAGTTTGTAAAACTTATATTACCCTGAATCGTATTACAGTCAAACAATATGACATAAAACACATTAACACTGAATTCCGTTTTATTCTTCATACGTCCAATGGATTTGATTGAAGTTTTGAAAGTAAATTTATTGTCTTATTGTTGGTGGCTAAACAATATTTAACTTTGAACATTAAACATTTCTGTTGGTTAAAGTTAACACCCACTTCTTTTGTTTGTTATCGGATTTAATGTTTTTTAAAGAAAAG
Organism: Pegoplata infirma; assembly: GCA_963921195.1. Classification (NCBI taxonomy): domain Eukaryota; kingdom Metazoa; phylum Arthropoda; class Insecta; order Diptera; family Anthomyiidae; genus Pegoplata; species Pegoplata infirma. The sequence goes on along the minus strand of OY992537.1, from coordinate 183,131,903 downwards.
AAAAAAAAAAACAGCTTTAAGCAAATATTTTTGTTAAATTATTTTTGAAATTAAATTTTTCATGGTAGAGAAATTACAAATATTTTTCTTATTTTTTTTTTTGCACAATTACATGTGATTTTTTATTTTTATATAATTTTTTTTTATGATTTGATTTGTTAAACACGCATGCGCCCGATACAACTTTTTTACACATTCACTTTTTTTATTAATTTTTTTTTGGGTTATTTTTTTTTATACTCAATTTTTTTTTTATTTTTTTTTAGTGAAATTACTGATTTTTTTTGTTGTTTTTGGAAATTTACTTAAACTAAACCGACCACAATTTTTATTTTAAATATTTTTATCCACGTCATTTCATGTTTTTTAAATTTTTTATAAATATTTTTAATAAATATTTTGCTTAAAGGCGATGAAACTTTAAACAGAAATTCAATTAAAATTTTTTTTATTTAGAAATCTTTAAGAATCATAGATTTATTAAAATATTTTCTCTAAAACAAAGAACAGAACTCACACTTTGTTCGTTTGTGTATTGTTTAAATCTTAAACTTTTTTAATTATTGGAATTTGTTTAATATTTTTTTTTTTTTTATGTTAAATAAACAAATTTATTTGTATAAGTTTCATCAATTTCATTATGTTTTATTTTTATTATTCTTCACTTTATTTTTGTTGTAGTTAATCATTCTTCTCTTAATCTCTTTTTTGATCATCTTCTATTGTTCGACCTCCCCTCTTACATTTTGCTAATTTTTTTTACTTCATTTATTTTCTTGCACTCTTTACCGTTTTCTTAATTTACCACTTTTTTTTATATGTAGATTTCTTTCAATTCTTTCAAGTTTTCCGTTTTACCGTCCGCAAACGCTGAAAGTCCGTTAATTACTGAATGTTTGTTGGAGACTTGAGTAAGCTTGGAGCCATCAAACAGCTGAGTTCAAATATTGGTTTGTTGTTCGTTCATGTAGTGCTAAGGAACAAAAAAACAATAACTGCTAAAAACCGGTGTTTATTATGTTATCAGTGAGACTCAATCTTTTGTTTTGAAAAATCCCTTAAATGTACAAAAAACTGGGATAAGCTCCTCCATACACAGAAAGAATTTGAAACTAATTTCAATCAACAAAAACGCGGATTCAATTAATTTTTTGATTTAAATTCCTTCAATAAAGAAAATTGTTATACCAATTATCAAGTTGTAGGTAATTAATTGAATATTTTTTCAATCAAACATTTTTTTGATTTTGATCACAAAATTGATCAATTTTTATTTATATTCAACCACAATAATGATTGGTTTAATTAATTAATTTTAGCTTATAACAAAATTATGAAAAAAATCCATCTTTTTGCTTTCGAATATGTTTTTTTTTTTTTTTTGAATTAATGTATTCAAATAAATTAAAGCGAAAAAATAATCTAGTATGTTGAAAATTTGTAATTCGACAGTAAAAGAAAATTTTTATCAAAACAATGATTCATTTAAATTTTTTTGATCAATAGATTTAATTAAAACTTTTTAGACAATGATTTTTTGTGTGTACGAAAAGGGTTGGAACACCACAATTAGAGAGTTTTTTTTTTTTTTGGCTCCTCAAAGTAAGGGGACTTAAGAACTTATATGTGCTGATATAAAGCGTCAAAAGCCACTTTTACCTAAGGGGAATACATGATTACACATGATTTACCACATTTTATGTTTTATTTTATCAGAAGTAGAAAAATTAAGTAGCCAAAAAGTAGGTGCAGACCCCTTTGGGGGTGGACCCGAAGGGTTCAGATTAACAAAAAAGAAAATTAGAGCTACTGTTTTCATTTTCTTAAAAGCAAAAAATTTTAGTAACTAGAGTTTGTAACTGATAATAATTCACCTCGTGGTAAATAAAAAATATTCACCAGCTGGTGAATAAAACGTAACATAATTATTATTTTTCATAATTTTTTTTTTCATCAATAATTTTTTTAATCAATATTTTTTTCATCAATATTTTTTCATCAATATTAATACCCTACACCACTATGTGGTACAGGGTATAATGATTTTGTGCTGATGTTTGTTACTATCCGAAATATTGGTCCTAGACCCGCCTTCAAGTATACCGATCGACTTAGAATAACTTTCTAAGACGATTTAGCGATGTCCGTCCGTCCGTCTGTCCATCTAAACGTTGTAAGCACGATGCAGGTTGCAATTATCAATCGATTTATACACACATAAAAAAACTTTATTAAATTACTAGGAAAAGTCTCGTAATCCCATTTTACCAATATTTGACAGTTTTCCTTGTTTTTTTACAAATCGAAATTTACATTTTTTTTTGTAATTTTACAATTTTTTTTTGTAATTTTACAAATTTCCAAGGTAGTTTTACAAAAAAAAATCTAGTAAATTCACGAGAATTCCTTGTAATTGTAATTGCGTCAATAAATTGTAAATTTACAATTTTATTGGTAAAATGCTTGTAAAATTACAAAATTATTGGTAAAAAGATTTTAAAATTACTAGGAATTCTCGTAAAATAGGAGGTAGCAAAAAATTTAGTAAAATTGCGAAACCTCTTTGTTAATTTTATCGTGTCCAAAAATTTGTAAATTTACAATTTTATTGGTTAAAACCTTGTAAAGTTACAATATTATTGTAAAATTGCTAGAAAATTTTGTCAAATAAGAGGTAGCAAACAAAAAAAAAGTTACAATGTTTTTTTGGAGTGTAAGAAATATAAAACTTAAGCTTTTCTTGGCCCAAGGACGAAGCCTATTAAAATTGGAAAAAATCGGTTCATGTTTAGACCTAGCCCCCATACATACGTGACTTTATAATTTGGATCAAATGACTCTTATACCCATATTAAAATAGGTATAATTTCGAAACTTAGCAGGAAAACATATTTTGTATTCACAAATCGTCATTAAATTTTAAATGAATCAGACTAGTTCTTCTTGTACACTCAAAAAAAAAAAGTTTGTAAAATGACATAAAATCCCCGTGATTTTACGGGGCAGGTTTTGTAAAATATGTACTAGCAAGAATCCCCGTAATGTTACGGGGATAATTTGTAAATTGATTTTACAAAAAAATTACGGGAAGAAAGTGTAAATTTACATTTTTTTGTAAAATATTATTGTAGACTTACAAAAAAAGTTGTAAATTTACGAAATAAAGTAGAAAATCAAAAAATAAAATTGTAGATTTACAAATTTTTTGGTTTAACTACAGTTTTTTATGGCAAAAAACTTGTATATTTACGGTAAAAAGTGGTAAATTTACAATTTTTATTGTAAATATACCATTTTTTCTTATTTTTTTGCCGTAAAAACAGTAGTTTAACCAAATAATTTGTAAATTTACAATATTGTTTTTGTATTTTCTACTTCATTTTTGTAAAATTACAACTTTTTCTGTAAGTATACAATTTTGTTTTCTAAACTTTCATATTTGTTTTGTAAATTTACAAAAAATTTGGTATATTTACATATTGGTTTTGTAAATTTAAAGGTTTTTTCCATTGATATCTTATTTTTCCTACTTCGGCAGCTGGAGTAGCACTTTAACAACCTGAAATGATTTTTTTTTTCACTTGAACACTTTTAACAAACTTTTTAGAGTATAACACTGCACTTTTTTATTTTTTTTTCGGAATTTCGTTTTTCTTAAGTAGAACATATGAGAATTGCGAAGGAGGCTACACAAGAAATTTCTTATATTTTCAAGAAAAACTAGTCAAAAAATTATCTTTTTTTTCGAATTTTTAATTATTTTAGCAAGTATTTTTAAAAAATTATAAAAAAAAAACTTTGGATATTGTAGATTGGACGTCTAAGTACCTGATAAAATAAGAAAAAACTTAATTTTTCATAATTGACACCTTTTGATTGACATTTTAGTGCCAGATTTAAAAAAAAAGTACCAAAAAAATATGGTAAAATTACCAAAAAATGGTAAAAATACAAAAAAAAAAAACTAGAACAATAATATAGTAAAAACATATAAATATTGTGGTATTTTACTTAAAGCAAGTTACCAAAAAATTGTCTTGATATTCAATTCTTTTGATAAAGCTTACAACTAATTGAAAAATGTTTGTATCCGGAACTTAAAAAATTTTCAAAATTTTTTTATGAAATTTTTTATTTATTAGAAAATTTAGAAAATTTTTGCGTCTCCTATTGTTGCATAATTATTTTTCAATACAAATTTTTGTTTAATTACATTTTTTTGTGTCAAAATACGGAAAACCTTGTAAACTAAAAAATCTTGAAAAAAAAAAATTTTGTAATAAAACATTTTTTGGTAGAAAGACTAAATACTATCAAATAAAATGTTGTTGTACAATTACAATTTTCTTGTGTAAAACAACTAAACACCTTGTAATTTTTTTTTAATTTGTAAAAAATTATTTTTTTTGTTAATTTACCTAAAAAAATTGTTAAATAAATTTACCAACATATTATAGTAAAATTACAAAGCGCACGGTAGTTTTTGTTTTATTAAATATACAACAATTTTTGTAAAAAGACAAAAATGTTAATAAAATAGATTTACAAGACCTTTTACTTGTAATTTTACAATTTTTTTTTTGAGTGTAGACTCCTGAAAATTGAAACAAATGTGCCTAAGGTTAAAGGCCAGTTAAGTTCGGAAATGGGTAAAATTCTATAAGGGGCAAAAAAGTTTCCCCTTAAAGAACTAAAAAAACCTTTAAAAATGCAATTTTTTACAGCTTTTTTTTTTGCATTTTTGTTAAACAAATGAAACCTTTTTATATCAGAAAAAGTTGAAAGTCACACACTAAGACCCCGGGGTGTTACAAAATTTTGTTTTTTTCGTCCCGCCCCCTTTTGTGGGCGTGGATTAAAAAAACTCATAAAAATTTTGAGAAAATGGTATAACTAAAGTTCAAAAAGCATAATAAATAATTTAAAAAACATTTATCGCGATGGGGGTGTTCCCCCACAGAGCCCCCCCCCCAAAAAAAAAAAACTTCTGAAATTTTTTTTTAAATATCTAAACATGCTTTTAAAAACTTACTTTCTTGTAAGTTATTAAGATTAATAACACAGTTAAATATTTAAGTTAACAATAACCGCATCAGTTTAAATATTTGTTTCAAATCTTATTGTAAGTAAAATGCATATTTATTTTAACAGTAATTAAAAATTTAGTTTTATTGTAAAAAGAAAACAAATATTTAAGTGTTAAACCAAAATTAGCATTTTGTTTTTAATCAATATTCAGAAAAACCCACATCACTATGACATCAGATTTTTAACAGTTTTATGTCAAATTAAAACAAAAAAACTTTAATTAAAAAAAATTGTCGATCACTGACAACAACTACTCATAATCTATGACAATTAGCTACAACAAAAGAGTGGAGCGGCAAAATTGTATGTGCAAGACATTAACAATACGTCTCATAGTTTCAAGTTTGTTTCTTAAGTCTTTTGTTTTATATGCATACTTTTACTCACAGCTCTCATGAGCAAAATCTCTGTTTTTTGTTATTTTTTATGTGAACTTAATACAAAATATTCATATTTAAAATAATTGCAAGGGTTGCAAGGGTAATAATATTACTTATGTGACCCATTCGGGGAATTTATTTACCCGAAATTCCCTTGTGGAAATAGGGGTTATTTGAAGTACATTATTAAGATTTGCAAAATCATGGTACACAAAAGGATTTTTTTTTCTTAGAAACAAATAAAACTAATGTGAAAATTGTTGAACAGCATTAGACTGTGGATAGTCTAATATCAAAAACTAGGGTCATCTATTCTACTGTTGGATATTTTGGGAATACAAGTTCCCTGAAATTGGCTTATAGTTAAAGTTAAACGACTCACTTTACAGCCAAGGAGGCAATTTTCTGATTGATACTTTTTTCACATTTCAAAATATTTTTTCCCACAAAAAAAATGTATGTCCGTTTTTGAGCTGAATTTTGCGAATGTGGTAACACTGACTAAACATTAACAATGTGTAGTAACCAGGCACAGTGGGAGTGAAATGTTTGTAGTACAATGATACTTTTATTAAACGCTATGCAGAAAAATTATACGGATTTATGTACATAAATTGATTTCTAAAAAATAATACTACACTAAAAATTGGTTTAAAAAGTCTTTTAACAACACGTGTTTCGAAATTTGTCAGATTCCATTGTCAAGACCAATCAATTTAAAACAAGCAACTTTGTAAATAGTTTCTTGAAAATTGTTTCTTTGACAATATCATCATAAGGATTAAAAGAAATACGACTAGAATAATCATTCTCAAAATAGAATTTTAAAGGCCGAATAATAAATAATTTTTATTAATTTAAAAGGAAGTTGTTGAAATTATTATTTTGTGTTCAGACAGATTTTTTATGTATTTTAATCAAGGTGGAAGCAGTTGACGCCTGATAAAAATTAATTCAGAAAATGTTACTGATTTTATATGAGTCAAATATAAGTTTGTGATAAATTGCTAATCTTTGTTTTTATGTTTATTTTTGTACTAGTTTTAAGTCTGACTGATTTTTTATGTTTTTGTGACTATTTTTTTTTTTTTTTTTGACTGACTTTAAAATTACTGTTCTTTCCTTTACATCGTCTATTATTAAACTTAAATCAGTTAAACTTAAATCAGTTTAATAATAGACGATGTAAAGGAAATAACAGTAATTTTAAAGTCGGTGTTAAATATAAATAATTTTTTACAAACCCAGATGATGATACTAAAAGAGTATCGAAATATCGGCAAGGAATAAAAATAAAATCTATTTTCTATACTGGCCTCGAGCTCGAAATAAAACGCATTTTTATTTATAAATAGAATGAAAACTACTTTAATTCATAAAAATTATTTTTTATCCAAATTGGTCTCAAAAGTTGGAAAATGTTAAATGTGTTATCTAAAAAATATTTAAAAAAATACAAAGACACGATTTTGGTCCGAAAATGCTGATCAGCATCTGAGGACCAAAATCGCAGATCAGTATTTTTTAGCTAAAATCGCGTTTCTATATTTTTTTTTAATATTTTTTATATAACACACTTAACATTTTTTAACTTTTGAGATCAATTTGGATAAGCAAATCATTTTCATGTTAAAAAATCAGCATCTGTGGACCAAAATCGCGATTTCGGATGTTTTTAAATATTTTTCCAGTAAAGTACGCAAAATTTCCGAATATTTCAGCCAGATTTGGTCAACAAATTCGGACATGCATTTTGGTCGAAATACGTAATATATCAACTTTGACCGCTGGTTGCCGACTGAAGATGACCTTGTGAAATTTATTCATAAATTTTCCCACAATCAGCTCAAACGTGGCCATCGTTTGGCAGGTATTACGACAGGAAATTCGAAAATTTAAATTTGACGGGACGCCCTATTGTACAAGCCTAAAATAAGGTAATTTTTTGTCAAGTCCATGGCACTCAGACTTAAAATAGTTCATTGTACCATAAAAACATGATGCAGTCAAGTTTGCCACAAATATGTCTCATACACAGAAAAAAATAAAAAAAATATTAAATTAAAAAATTCGTAGATTTAATTAAAAAATTAATTAAATCAAGACCAATCACTAAAATGCGCAAATAAATTAAAAATATTTGTATGTCGTTAATTAAAAATAAATGGATATTTATTTAATTAAAAACTTAATACTATAAATTAAAAAATTTAATTAAAATTTAAAAAAAAAAATAATAAAAATTTTAATTGTATAAATTAAAAAAAATTAATTAAAAATATTATATTAAAAAAAAAATAATTTGTAAAAACATTCTTTTTGAATAAAATAGTTAAAAAAAAATATTTCTTCAAACTTTACCAAATTTATTTATGCCGTAAAGACATAGTCAGTGAGATGATTTTATAAAGTTGATTATAAACCTTTCATATACATACACATAAAACTATAAACAAAATGAGAATTCAAAAACCTATGTGAAAAATAAAAAAAACTTTCAACAAACTTTTTATACTGATGTATTTTTTTTGTATGTAAAACAATGCAAGAGAAAAATACACACTCGCACACACGCGGAAAACAAAACAAAAAAAAATAAGTAAAGCTAGAAATTTAATTAAAGATTTAATTATACAAATTAAATACTTAATTAATATTAAATTTGAAAACAATTAAAATATTAATTAAAATAAAGTTAAAAATTTAATTAAACAATTAATTATATTAATTAAAAGTTTAATTAATATTAAATTAAAAAACAATCAAAATTTTAATTAAAATAAAATATACGATATTATTTTCTGTGTAGGTAGGTTAAGTTCGAAAACGGCCAAAATCGCTGAAAAAGTGCCCCCTTGAATAACAAAACCAACCTCAGAAAAACGTTATTTTGTTTACATGTTTTTTTTTGTATTTTTGTTAAACAAATGAAACGTTTTTTCAAAATCCTTCATGTGGACCCAAAGGATTAAAAAACATCGGTCTGGTTTTCCTACCCCCTTTTGTGGGCGTGGATTAAAAATATATCAAATAATGATAAAATTGTCTAATAGAAGGTAATATGTGTATCATAATAAATGACTTAAGTAACTTTTCTTTATTTACTTTATTCCCCATCGCAATAAATGTTAACTAATTTAATTAGTATGCTTTTTGCACTTTAGTAATACCATTTCCTTATTATTTTAGGATTTTTTTTAACTCACGGGCGGGCCGAAAATGACGAAATTTTATAACTCCCTGGGTCTCAGTGCAGGAGTTTTAACTCCTTATGATATAAAAAAGTTTCATTTGTTTAACAAAAATTACAAAAACAGATTTTAAAAATGGCGTTTTTAAGAGGTTGATTTAGTTCTTTAAGGGGCAACTTTTTTGCTTCTGCCCCGGTTTTGCCCATTTCCTAACTTAACCGGTCTCTGAACATGAGACATATTCGTTATTCATAGAATGACTTAGAATCGATAACAGATCAATAATATATATACTTTATGGGGTACCCTACCGCCATTTTAATGCATTACAAACGGAATGACAAAGTGAGTATACCCCCATACCCTGGTTGAAGGGAAAAATAGTGTTTTTTACATTTTTCCTTTTTTACACCCAAAATAATAACTCTGTTAAATTACAGAAAAACTCTACTAATTTAACAGAGTACACCATACTTTTCCAGCTAGCAACATTTCTTGGTAATTTTACTATATAACTCTGTAAAACGATTTTGACAAAAAATCTGTTAATTTGCAGAGTTTTTAGTAAAATATTGGTTAAATAAAAAATCATTTAGCAAAGAAAAACTCTGTAAATTTACATATATTAGTAAAATGGGTTTGATGCAAATTTACAGAAAAAAACTTTGTAAATTTACAGAGTTTTTGTAAAATACATGTTTTTTTGTAAAACTTTTATAACATTTTTGAAAAGATTTTTTTTGTACTTTTTTAACATTTTTTCAAAAAATCACAGATAAAATTTAGGTGTTTTAAAAAAAAAAACTCTGGTTTTAACTAAGAAATTAAGATTAAATAGAAATAAGTAAAAAGACAGATAAAACTTAGGTTTTTGGTTATAAAAAATACAGAGTATTTCGCTTAAATCTGTATTTTAGCAGAAAACTCTGTTAATTATCTGTAAAATTAAGATTACAAAGTTAAAAGTAATATAACAGATGAAACTTTGTTTTTTTGTCACAACAAAATACAAAGTATTTTCTTTAAATCTGTATTTTGACAGAAAACTCTGTCAAATATCTGTCGAATTGAGATTACAGTCATTTTACAGAGTATTTAACAGAGTTTATATTTTGAGTGTAAGCATCTTACGTATAAAGCTCAAACATAAAACCTTTGACGGCCCCTAGTAAAACTTGATGTTGAAAATATTCGTAAAACATTTTAACCCTTTAAATGCACATTTTAGTGGTCTTATACATAAGAATAATAAAAAGTATATTTTAACAAAAGTTTTACTTTAAATTTCAAATTTTTCAAAATGCTACCCAGTTCGTCTCAAAATTGACAAATAACTTTAAATTTTGAGACTTTTTATGATTGTGTTTACAACAAACACAGTTAATATGAAGTTTGAAAATAATAAAATTAGTCATAACCAGTCATAACTGTGAATAGGCCTGTTATTTTATCTTTCGATGGTAAGGCTGACAGTTTTTGAAAAAAGAACTAAAAAGTCCCCTTAAAATGAGCAATTGGGGGTAAATATGTTTATTGAAAAGAAGCACCATAAAATTTTACTAAAGACATTTGTGCACATTACTTATTGTTAGCTCAGAAGTGTATTTACATCATTTATTTAACTTATTCTACATGCCTTTGAAAAAACTTCAGTGGACCGTAAAAAAACGCTGTAAGAACGTCACCAAATTCCATTGGGGGTTTTAGTTTCGCTTTCATTACTTTTTGGTATCAAGCCAAATACATTAAGTCACCTCAAATTTTGTTGAACAGTGTTATTAAAGAAATGTGACCTTGAGCAAGAGTAATCTTTCGTAAAATAGAAATTAAAGCTCAAGCAATAAATAATTTTTGTTAACCTAAAAATTAAAACACATTTAATCTTTTCATTTAAAAAATCCTATACTTTTTGGGCATATTGTAGTTTTTATTTACTTAATGATTGGAAAATCTAGCTTAGGAACTGTGATTGTTTAAATAAGTTTGTATATAAGTAAGTAACTTCAACACAAGCTTTTAAAATTAAGTTGTTTCAATCGAATAACTTTGTTACAATTTCTTTGCATTTCGCCACCAGTATTTGATCAGGTATTCCCAACATCCTTAGCGGATATTGATAAATATTTCTTTTTGTTTTTATTGACAAGCTGGGAATTTACAGTGTTAATGATGTCGAACAAATTTAATTTAAGAACAAATTAAATTTTGTTTACAACTATTTTTTTTTATTTAACGTTTTTGGCAAAAACACATTATAAACAGCCAGAGGTCTTAATAATCCGTAGAAAATCTGTTTTAATTTGATAGCTGGTATTCACAAAACAATACAAAAGAGCTTAACTGACTGCTCTAATATCATGCAGTTTGCTACAGATTTAATTTAACCCTTGAAAGTACTAACATTTTTACACTCAAACAATTATGACGGGAGATTACACTACAAAAGACAGTTAAAACAGAATTTTTCGTTGGTAAGGCGTCCACTACATTTTACGCTAAAATCAACCAAAAATTGTTATTGTTTTTAACTATTGATTAACATCTACAAAAAACTGTAAAAACTACTTCAAACTACACTTGTTTTTACTGTAACTCAAATTGTCTTAATTTTTTATATGTGACGCGCAAAATAGAAAGGGACCTAAGGGTAAAAACCAGTTTTGTTCAGGAGAGCCATTTTAAAGATTTAAATACGTGTATTTTTGGTGTAGAATTGTCGAATTGTTTCATAAAACGCGCATATTTTTGGGAGGGAACACTTTTGGGGCATGGGATCGGTCTCATTCGATGCTCAGGTGTTGTCCACATAAAAAAAAAAAGTGAAAAATGATTTTTTTACCCTTAGGTCCCTTTCTCTATGCGCTGTCACATATACAAAAAAAAACTCTAAACGTCAAAAACGGAAAATTATAAGTTTTTTTATAGACTAAGAACTTCTACATAAAACAACTGTTACTACAATGTAGTAATTTTTTGTATTTGTTTTTCAAAACGACTACAAAAAACAGTTGTTTGAGATTTTTTATACAAAAACAAGTGAAATTGTAGTTGAAAACAACAATTACTACTTACTGCACAAATAACCGTCATTTAGTAACTGCAATAATTTTCTAAGTATAGTGAAACTATTAAAGGCATCTATAAAATCTGCTAGTTTTAGATTAAAATGGGATTTTAAATCCAAGCAGCAAATTTTTGTCAGTTTGTTGTGGTGACTGATGAACAACTAACTCACTTTTGGCGGGATTATTGAATTTGAAGATTTGAAATTAAAAGTCCTTTACGTATTTAAAGGACTTTTAAATACATTTTTTATAAAATAATAATAATTTTTTGTAATGCCTCAACATTGATCCTGTACTAACATTTCAAACATTTAGAAAAAGTGGTTTTTAAAAAAGAAAACAAAATCTTCATATTGTTTCCGATTTTTACGGCAACATTTTCGATAAGAAAAATTTTTAAATTAAATAAACCCGCCACCAATTTCTCATCATTTTTAAAGTATTTAAGTAAACCACCGTATAATTCCAATAACTTCCCACTAATTGCAAGTAAAAATCATTTTGGCCTCCAAGTTATTTCGCCAATCACAAGTATTTACTACGTCAATCCAACTTGCTGTTTTTCAAAATGCAATCTTTTAAATTTCTTATAAATATTCATGATTATTACTATTATTAATTTATTATTATTTTAATTGCTACAGTTAAACCACATTTTCATAGTGTTAATTATCGAAATAACCACGATTCTTATTAAAATTCATTCGGAAAATATTTGTGTCAATTACCAGAAACTAAAAGCATAATGAAACAAAAATCAAACAAATATTAAAAAAAAATAAATATTGTTGATCATTTGTTAAATTTACTACAAAAAAAATATATTGAACTCAACTCAATGCTGCATCAATAAGCATTAAATCAAAATTCTTAACACATTCGCCACAAAAAAATATGTGTGTGAGTACAGTGAAGTACGGTTATGATAGGCAATATCTAGAAAAACTAAGCAAGGTATGTAGAGCGAAACAGACAAAAACTTTGGATCAAAATCTATGGCGACCCTTAAATTATCCAATGGCGTCTGGATCCAACGGTTTGGTCCGAAGATATTTTTGTTTTTTAAATAGTTGAAAATTTGAAAAGTTAGCAATAACTCAAAAACTGTTCTATTTTTGAACCTTTGGACTTCAGTTTTGGATTCAGCCCAAAATTTTACATGGAAAATATATGCAAAATGTAGTGGATTGCAAAATTTATTTTAATTTTTAAACTTGTGTTATGCAAATTCCAGAGCTTGTTCGGAAAAAAATCACTCTTATCAGTAAAATTTGTATTTTTAATTTTGTTTAAATTTTGGGTTATGAGACTTTTTTGTATAGAAAAATTTGCAGTCTGGAACATTTTTCCTATATAAAAAGTGTTAAAAACGAACCCACTTTTTATAGAATAGTTATAAGAATTTAAGAAATTTCCTTTCCGACGTTTTTCCGATTCTGAGACAAACAAACTTTACAAACAACTTTCGAATTCTAATACAGAATTCGTTGAGAAAAAGTTGAATCAAAGGCATTCTCCAGACCTAATCATTTTTTATAACAAAATTTTCAATTCAAGGAATTTTCTTACGAAATTTTTTGAAATTCTATATATGTAATCATTTTTTTATTCTTTTCCTTTTCCTTTTCCTTTTTCTTTTCTTTTCTTTTCTTTTCTTTTCTTTTCTTTTCTTTTCTTTTCTTTTCTTTTCTTTTCTTTTCTTTTCTTTTCTTTTCTTTTCTTTTCTTTTCTTTTCTTTTCTTTTCTTTTCTTTTCTTTTCTTTTCTTTTCTTTTCTTTTCTTTTCTTTTCTTTTCTTTTCTTTTCTTTTCTTTTCTTTTCTTTTCTTTTCTTTTCTTTTCTTTTCTTTTCTTTTCTTTTCTTTTCTTTTCTTTTCTTTTCTTTTCTTTTCTTTTGTTTTCTTTTCTTTTCTTTTCTTTTCTTTTCTTTTCTTTTCTTTTCTTTTCTTTTCTTTTCTTTTCTTTTCTTTTCTTTTCTTTTCTTTTCTTTTCTTTTCTTTTCTTTTCTTTTCTTTTCTTTTCTTTTCTTTTCTTTTCTTTTCTTTTCTTTTCTTTTCTTTTCTTTTCTTTTCTTTTCTTTTCTTTTCTTTTCTTTTCTTTTCTTTTCTTTTCTTTTCTTTTCTTTTCTTTTCTTTTCTTTTCTTTTCTTTTCTTTTCTTTTCTTTTCTTTTCTTTTCTTTTCTTTTCTTTTCTTTTCTTTCCTTTTTTCTTTTGTTTTTATACCCTCCACTCTAGTGATAGAGCGTATATGTATATAAGTTTGCCATTCCGTTTGTAACACATCGAATTATTGGTCTAGTACCCCATGGTTAGGTAAGGTTGTAAGTGGCTGCTGACGTTTTACGTCAACACACGTAGACTCTGAGGTCCATTGTGATACCACGGGACCGCAATAGGTTTCCCTACTAGTCCCTGTCGTTAAACCAGTTTGAAATTCTTATGAAACTCCTTAGATATTGAATTTTGACATCCGACAAATCAGAAAGATCGTACAGCTCCCTAGTTCCCAGTGAAGCAAGACTCTGACCAGAAAGTGCCGGGCAATGGCACTTTCATAAAGAATATATATTCATAATCCTCGATCGATTTTAAGTCGATCTAGCGACGTCTGTCTGTCTGTCCGTAGAAAACACGCTAACTTTTGAAAGACTTTTCAGAGGCTGCTAAAGTTTGGCATATGAGTCATTTCACACCAACTGTTCCACTACAGAAAATCCATAGTGGTTTCAATGGGCTATCATTTGCAAAGTATTCGCCCTTAGGGCTCTGTTAAATAACAAAAATAAAATTTAAGATTTTTCAAAAACCCAGTTGGCAACGTCCTCGAGCCATCCTCAGTGACGGAGCGATGACATGTCAGAGTCACACCTGACATCCACAAGACATCTCTATGTACTGGGTTGAGGACAGTTTCATACAAATTTTCAAAATGTCCTCACTCAAAGTCAGCAGTGGTCAGGGCTGACCTTCTGGGGACATGTCACCTAAGACTTCTTTGGGGAAATGTCTGACATAGGTCATGCGAAAATACAAAAAATTTTCGTATTTCCTTTACTTTTTACTTTTATCCATTTTCCTTTATAAATTATCTTTCTCATATTTAGAAAAAACTTTTCGCCTTTTTTAGTCTCAACTGGATTTGAACCTGGAACCTCCAGTTTATTAGTCCCACACCTAACCACTTGTTCCAAACTTTATTTTTAAAATTGTTTGTCTATTTATTACTTTTATTCTACTTGTTAGATTTTGATTTTATTTTAATTAAGACGATAATATTGCCATCTTTTTCTGGGAAATTGAAGAGTTGCCCAGATTTAAAATTCTAATTCAATATACTGCTATTCTGAAGACATTTCCTTTTAGACGTCTTAGAGGAATTGTCCACACTCTTAAAGCAAACATTCAGTGCTGACAATGTTAGGACATGTCATCAAGGATTGCCTATGATTTGTCAGAACCTGAAGACATTTCCTCAAGGAATCACTGTGGAAATTTCCTCAGTGACACATTTTCCAACTGGGAAGTGGGCCTTGGAGGCATGGTCAAAAATTGAAAATTTCAGCATTTTTTGCCTAAGTATCTTCATTTCAATATTTATGCCAATGAAATGAAACACAGTGATGTCTTACAATAATGGGGTATATTACGTATGCGAATGAGTAATATTAACTCTTAAAAAACATTTAAAATAGAGATGTGATCGTGGGTAAATTTTTTTTTACCATCACGTCCATCACATCAAGTTATTTTAATCACGCATGATCATTAATTTTGCTCACGCTCAGTCACGCTCACGCGAGTATCGTGCCCGTGAAAACATTTTTTTCTACTCACGTGAGCGTACGTGAACGTGAGGAAAATTAAAAATCGTGCGTGACTATAACTTTTCCTTCGTGACCGTGCGTGATCGTCAAAAAAACCCACCCACGAAAACATCTCTATTTTAAATGTTTTTTAAGAGTTAATATTACTCATTCGCATACGTAATATACCCCATTATTGTAAATTATACACTCAAAATATTTTGTAGGCAAAAACAAATGAAAAACACAATTAAAACCAGTGAATAAACAATTGAAACCCATCCCAGTAATTATTCATTTGTTTTAACAAACATCAACATTTATTTTTTACTGTTGATAAAATTTTCTAAAATAAATAACATTAAACATTAAAAAAATTACGTTTTTTCACTTTTTTTTACCAACAAATTCGAAAAAAATAACCAACGAAAGCATTAAAAATTAATGATAGTTCTGTTATTTTTACCAACAAATTTCAAAAAAAATAACCTACGAAAACAATAAAAATTAATGATTTCGTAAGTAATTTTTTATAATTTTTTATTGAAATATTTTTTTAAAAATTTTTAATAAAATTTTTGGGGAATCGATCCCGCAATCAACTACATGCTCGCCAGACACTCTACCCTTCGTGCCAAAGTCACTTGATACAAACATGTTTTTATATTTCTATAAATAATTTTTTGATTTTCTTTTTTACAAAAAAATAACTGACTTGTGTAGGTAAAAACTAATGATATTTCATTAAAAAATACCAACAATTAAAAAAAAAAAATACTCACACAAATCATTAAAAATTTAAAGAATAATCAGTAGTTTTTACTTACAGAACAAAAATAAATGACTTTAAAAATTAAATGTTATTTTTTAGTGTAATATTTTTGAAACAAAGGACTGAAGTCGTCATTAATAAAAACTGAACATGAAACAAATGTTTTTTCTTTTAAAAACGACTAAACGGAAAACTTTTTAAATAAACTACCAACAGTTAATGACATAATTTTTTGAGTGTAAGCATAGTGCAATGTTCAATTTTTTTTTTCTCGAAAACAAGAAAAAAACATCTCTGAAAATTTCAGAACAGATTGATTGATATGAGCAATTGTCATTAACTTTTAATATTTAAGAAAAAAAAATTGCGATTTTTTTTTCGTGGCACTTTGATAAGACTTTGTAGGTAAATAACATTATAAATAAGTAATTCAAATCCGTCCTCGTGCATTAATTTGAGCGATCGCACCCAAAACTATGGCGGTTTAAAGTTAAAAATTTTAAAAAAATTGTCAAAATTACATTTTTTATCCGAAGTTAACCAAACGTACCATTTTGTATTATGCTTACCCAGAGCTAAAATACATATTCAAACATGCATAAAATCTTTGCTAAATATTAAGATATTTGCATTTAACCAATTTTTTTTCGGCACATTTTCCAATATTTTGGAAATAAAAATGTTTCCAGCGGTTTTATTTTTTTTAGAAAAATATTACCAAATGCATTAACAAAATCTCAACAAATTCTTAGTTAACACCATTATTCTATCTCTAATAGGTAAGAAACAGCAGTGGTTTGAAGGGAACATTTTTGAAAAAAAAATTTAATAACTTTGATTTTTTTTTTTTTTTTTTTAATATTAAATGTCTGATTTTACAGTGTTGTCCTTCACTGAATATTGAAACTATTCAAAGTATGATTAATAATGCTAATATTAGGTTATTACGAAATATTTTAACGTTATTACTAATTTTATCAAGGTTATAAAAAATTTTAGCGATTTTTCGCGATTTTCGCGACTGCAAAAATCAATGGACTAATTTTGAAATATTATTTGAATAAGACATGTCAAAATCTATCAAAATACATTTCTTTTCTACTTTATTTAAGTAATGTAAGATTTTATATAACCATTAAATTTAAAGGTATCAAAAATTTAAAACCACCGAAAAACCGCTTAAACGTTAAAATTTTTCGGGTGCGAATTAATTGAAGATAGAGAATTAAAAAGACTACCAAACGCGCCTTTCACCGACCAATTTCTATAAGCGGCCTGGATGTGCCTTACAAAAAAGTGAAAACTGAAAAACACCGCGGAATTCGCCAATATTAACTTTTGATCACCATGATTTATTATATTTGCATATACCATTGTTTCTACATGTTCAACTTTCAGCCATGCACATTTGGCTGTCAAATAATGCAAAACTAAAATATCGAAATTTTGCAAAAAATTTAAAAAGTTCATAAAATTTTTGCAATTAAATATTTTTTGGGAGCGTTTGTAAATCAAGTGGGAAATGGTAAATTATAAAGTTCACAAAGCATTCGGAACCATTCGGAATAAAACTGGGAGTGTGCCTCGCAAAAAACAGACTTTTTAAAAAATTCACGTTTTTTCTTCCCATCTTTGGAGAGCTGCAGCTTCGTAACCATTGCGAGCACATCACTCGAATCAGGCTCAGATTGTGCATATTTACAAGGGCTTTTACCATGTGTATTTGAATTTTAAAATTACAGTTTGCACCAAAAGCTACAATCAAAAAACCTCGAAAAATTTAAAATTGAAAAAAGTTGGTATCAAAGATTTAGGTCCATGTAACTTTTTTCTTATTGATGGCACATCCACTGAACCTACACGAAATAATTGCCCAAGTCTACTGATTAAACGATATTAAATTTGGAGCAATAGCTTTAACGCACCCAACAATATGGAACTTTGAACGAAAAATTTCATGAGAGTATCAAGCGATTTTTTTACATTTTTCAACTTTGCACGTTCCTTACCATGAGATAATGAGACTATTTGCGCTGTGCCTTTGCAGAATTACTCATTATGGTTCCCTTAACATATCTACATTCACAGGTACCACCTAGTTTACAAATAAAAATGTTATTGCGAAATTAGTAAAATATCACAAGCGTTAAAAGTTAATGACAAAAGTCCATATACACCTTAACTAATTTTTAAACATTAAAAAAAGAAATAAAATTGTGGCATGTTTTTTGATAAATAAAGTTTAAGTTTAAATTTAAAAAATTCAGAACTTCTTCTGAAAATTTTCCAATTTTTATTTTTTTAAACGATAGCCCATACAAAAATCTATACAAAACTTTTATTTTATAGGCTTCGCTGTGTTTCACTAATTTTGTATAAATATTTAAATAAAGGTACTAAGGCAAAAAATTCAGATATTTTCAATATTTGACCATGCCTACAAAGCCCACTTTTTGAAAAAATTGAAAATTTATTTGTGTTATTTAATAGTGACCTAAGGGCGAATACTCTGCAATTGATTTCATATTGACACGACATCAGTTTTTTTTTGCTGAACATTTGGTGTGGAATGCCTCATATATGTTGGTCATTTACCTGGTCAGGTTGGTACTGCAATTCAGTGGTTCGAAAGTTATGAGCAAAAGAGTGAATTTCGGTTTTTAAGTCATACCAGATGAACCCGATGTTATGGCGGCTTTAAAACAAATCGAGGTTGAATCTGGAAATAAGACATAATTAATAGACAATTGGTGCCCTAAGGGTTAAAGCGACTGACCAAATGAGTTCAGCATCCTTAAGAGCAATGCTTAAGCCTTACCATCGACTTGTGTTGAAGTCGCTATCACATCGAGTTCATCCGCTATGAGTTGTCAAAGAAAATTGAGGTCAAATTTTTAACTTTGACCTCAATTTTTTCAAAAACCTAATGTGATGAAAAAGTTTAAGGTAAGGTAGCGTCCCAGTCGCATCAAGTTTTTCTCAAAATGTTCAGTAGTGTAATTATTTGACCCGATTAATCTGTTAAAATGGTTCCATTAATCGGTTAATATTATAATCTCAATATTCTACTATAATTTGTTTTTTACAAACACTTCCGAAAAAAACGCAAAAATTTAGAAAAAAAAAATCAGATACCAGTAATTAACAGTTTAGAAAAGTAAAATTAAAATTTTGAAGACACCAATGGAAATTCAAAAATCCCATTCGAAATTTAAAAATTGAAAATCCCATTTGAAATTCAGAAAATCCCAATTGAAATTTAGAAAATCTCAAGTGAAATTCAGAAAATCTTATTTAAAATCAGAAGTCCCAATTAGTGCCTACGGTCAGTACCGTAGTACCGGGAATACCGGTATTCCCGGTTCTCGGTATTCCCGGGAATTGGTACCGGTTTCCCGGTTCTTAATTCATTCCCGGTATTCCCGGGAATACCGGTATTCCCGGTTCCGGTTCTGACGGTATTCCCGGGACTACCGGTATGTATATTTTGTAATATTTTGTACAATTAAAATTTTTTCTTTACTTTTACCAAAAAAATACAAAACTTGTGAAAAATACCATTTCAATTTTATTTTTTGAATTTAAGAAAAAATAGTTACATGTTTTTCAAATAATTTTACAAACACAACTAAATATTTCTGAAATACTGATTAAATAGTGTAATTTAAATATTTTATGGTATAGTAATTTTTTGGTTTTTGAGAACCGGTACCAGGATCAGAACCGGGAATACCGGTATTCCCGGGAATATATCTAGTACCGGGAAACCGGTACCAGAACCGGGAATACCGGTATTCCCGGGAATACCGAGAACCGGGAAATGGGGGGCACTAGTCCCAATTGTAACTCAGAAATCCCAATCGAAATTCAGAAACGCCCAAATTTATAAAAGCATTTTTATTCAGAAACTCACACTTTCCCAAAATTAAAAAGCACCATTAAAATTCTGAAATCCTAATTGAAATTCACAGAAGCCTACTGAAATTCATCAATTGAAAAATTTCAATTGAAATTTAAAAATTTTAATTGAAAGTTTCAGAAATCTTAATTGAAATCCCAATTGAAATTTAGAAAAGTAAAATCAAAATATATGAAATCAAAATTGAAATTCTGAAAAGCACAATTAAAATTCAAAATTTACAATTGAAATTCAGAAATACCAATTGAAACTTAGAAAGCCATATAAAGTTCAAAAATCTCAATGGATATTCAGAGTTTGAAAAATTAAAATTTAAAATTAAAAATTACAATTATAAGTAAATTGCGTAAAATAATTTTAAAGAAATTAAACACAGCAAATTATAAATATTATCCGCTAACTCAAATATTTTACACACATGTTTAAAAACTTAACCCCCAGATAAAAGTACAAGCTTACAAGGGAAGTCTTCCTAATGTCACCCGCAGATCTTTATGGAATGGGTTCTATTTTGTAGATCAGAAAAATTAAAGGGACACGTATTTTTTTTTAGCGGCCCAAATTCATATTAAGGGGCAAAAAAGAGGGGGGAAGACAAGGCCATTTTTCAGTTTTTTTTAGTTTATCTCCTATATTATGCAAAGAACCCTAGTCATGTTACATACCAAATGAAAGGTCTTTGGAAAACCTATCTACGTGTGCTTAGAACGTGTCCAAACATGCACAACTTTTCGTCATATTGAAATAAAATACCAAAATATTTGGACATTTTTGTTAATAAGTCTAAAAATATTAACTTCTTTGCTTCATTGTTAGCACCACGAGATAGGTATTTTTAATACCTTTAATCTGATACCACACCAGCCTATATTAATTTTGTTAAAATAGGCGTAAATCGTAAAAAACTGAAAAAGGTTAATTTCCCCACATACAAGTAAAAAGGAGTTTGGGCCGCTAAAAAAAAAATACGTGTCTAGTTAATTTTCGTTCTTAACAACATATCCAAATTTCATGAAGATCGGAGGGTGACACCAGGGAGACTTCCCTTGTTAGTGGTTAAGTAGTGTTGTTTCAAATCTGAAGGTGGCGAGTTTGATGCTGGCTGGCGCACTAGTGGTTAATCTATTTAATTTACACATCCGGAGTAAAATTACCGAGTTTATAGTAGGAATCCATGTTCCAACTATAAATTGGAAAAATTTCAACAAATTTTGATTATAGTTAGATTAGAGAGTGACCGTTATAAGTGATTAGAGAGTGACCGTTATAAACTGGTCACGCGAACGACCTATAAAAATCTGCGTGGAGCTCTGGGACAACCAGATAAATTAAGCCTTACTTTAACGAAGCTCCGAGAGTAAGCATTCACTTCAAATATAACCTAACTAGGCTCTGCTGTATACACATTAGCGTGTCCCGAAAATGAAAAATTTTAGGGCATACCCCTAGAATGATGCTTAGTAAAGAGCTGATTACGGGAAAAAATATTTAAAAATTTTTAGAGGTCATCTTCAGGGCGCAACCAGCGCTTAAAGTTTGCATCCTTAGTGGATTTGGTGAAAAAAAATATTTATTTTTATTTTTCAAATTGGTGCCAAAAGTTTCGTTAGGTAGAGTACATTCTGGAAAAACTATTTATAAAGTTTTCATGGAACAATTTTGGTCCAGCACAACGTTTTGAAATTTTGAAAAGGTCTAATTTATTATATATTTTTTTAAGTTTTTGTAAAAAACGGAGTTTGTAAGAGTTCCTTTAAGATTTTGTATAAAACGGAGTTTATGTTAAAGCCTTTGTATAAAAAGCTTTTTACAAAAACTTAAAAAAATATGTAATAAATTAAGCATCTTTGAAGTTTCAAAACGTTGCGCTGGACCAAAATTGCACCACGAAAACTTTATAAATATTTTTTCCTGAATGTACTCTACCTAACGAAACTTTTGGCACCAATTTTAAAAATAAAAAAAAATATATTTTTTTGACCAAATGCACCACGGATGAAAACTTTAAGCGCTGGTTGCGCCCTGAAGATGACCTCCAACAATTTTTTAATTATTTTTCCCTTAATCAGCTCATCAATAAGCATCGTTCTGGGGGTATGCCCTAAAGAAATTCCAAAATTACCTGATTTCGGGACATGCTAATACACATATATGTTTGCTAATGTATGGAGAAGGTATTTTTCAAATATACCAACTTGTTACCAACACGTACTCACACACGATGCGCTTAAACATAAATAAGCATTATGGTTGCTAAATAAATGAATGGCAATGATTAAAGATGCAATTACTTATTTATGAAGAATTCAACTAAAACAAAAAAAAAAAACTCTATCTAAAAAATCCAATAATAAAATATGTTTAGTATGTATGAATACTTAGAATTGAATTATTATTGGAAAATTAATTTCATGCTAAAATTAAATGATTTAAAATATTTTTTTACTATCTTACTAATATTAGTTTTAAGAAAAAAAATATTAGTTTGCGAAAGATTACTCAAGCTAAAGATTCCGACAAGATCGAAAAATGTGGCGTGTAAGCCTTGTAAAATGGTCAAACCAATCGATTTATAAACATTTTCTTAAAAATTGTTACTTTAATTATATCATCGTAGGGTCAGTCTTAGTGAAATCAATCAAAAATAGCTAAAAATTTTCGTGACCCCCTCCGATTTTGATGAAATTTGGTTTAGTTGTAACACTAAGTGATAAACTAATGCACACTTATTTTCAGCCCTCTAAGTAAACAGTGGGCGAAAACACGGAGGGTCAAAATTTCACCCAAAATCTCCCAGTCGCGACACTTTGCACCGTAAAAACTTAATATCGTTGGTTCTATTACAGCTAGAAAGCCCATTTTTGGTTTGTTTTGAAGCTCATAATATGCTCTACAAGACCTACCATAACCAAAAAATTTGCGAAAAAATAAGGGTTACCTCCCTTATTTTAAGGTCGAGATATACGGAGGAGAAAATGGGGAGGATGGTATCCCCCGATTTTTTTTTTACTTGATAATCTTATAGAGAAAGTCCTAAAGAATATATTCTAAAATTTTTAAGTTGGGACAACAATGGGATCGCTCAAAATCAAAATTTTTCACAATTTTCCCCAAAATCTCCAAATCGCAACACTCTTTAACCTTAAAAATTTAATATCATAAGTGCTTTTGTAGCTACAGAGCCATTTTTTTTTGTTTTAAAGCTTATAATACGCTCTACAAGACATACCAAAACCAAAAAATTTTCCAAAAAAAGGAATTGGTGCCCCCCTTATTTGAAAGTCGTGCCAAAAGGTGGAGGAAATGGGGGGAAAGTATCCCCCGATTTTTTTTTTACTTGGGATTCTCAAGGTGCAAGTCCTAATGAACATAGTCTACAATTTTTATGTTGGGACAACAATGGGATCGACCAAAATCAAAATTTTTCAAAATTTTCCCCCAAAATCATCAAATCGCGACATTCTTGCGTCTCCCATTGGAGTCCCAAGATAAAAATTTCAGGATATGGTCTCTAGAACTTACTCTTTAAAAAAAAAAAAGTAAAAAAAAAATTGGGGGATACTATCCCCCGATTTCCCCCACCCCTTGCCACGATCTTATAATACAAAAGGCACCCCTAATTTTTTTTATTTTTTTTTTTTTTGTAATAGTAATATTGTAGGGCATATTAAGAGCTTTAAAACAAACCAAAAATGGACTCTGTAGCTACAATACAGTCCACGATATTAAATTTGTAATGGGCAAGAGTGTCGCGATTTGGAGATTTTGGGGGAAATTGTGAAAAATTTTGATTTTGGTTGATCTGATTGTTGTCCCAACATAAAAATTTTAGGATATGTTCATTAGGACTTGCACTTTGACAATACCAAGTGAAAAAAAATCGGGGGATACTTTCCCCCCATTTTCTCCACCCTTTGCCACGACCTTTAAATAAGGGGAGCACCCTTCCTTTTTTTCTAAAATTTTTTGGTTAAGGTAGGTATTGTAGAGCGTACTATAAGCTTTAAAACAAACAAAAATGGCTACAATAGCATATATTATATTAAATTTTTAAGGTTCAAGAGTGTTGCGATTTGGAGATTTTAGGGGAAATTGTGAAAATTTTTGATTTTGAGTGATCCCATTGTTGTCCCAACTTAAAAATTTTAGAGTATATTCTTTAGGACTTTCTCTATAAGTTTATCAAGTAAAAAAAAAATCGGGGGATACCATCATTCCCATTTTCTCCTCCCTTTATCACGACCTTAAAATAAGTGAGGTAACCCTTATTTTTTTTCGAAAATTTTTTGGTTATGGTAGGTCTTATAGAGCATATTATGAGCTTCAAAACAAACCAAAAATGGGCTTTCTAGCTGTAATAGAACCAACGATATTAAGTTTTTACGGTGTAAAGTGTCGCGACTGGGAGATTTTGGGGTAAATTTTGACCCTCCGTATTTTCGGCCCCTGTTGACTTAGAGGGCTGAAAATTTGCATTTGTTAGTTTTTTACGTAGTGTAAGAACTTAACCAAATTTCATCAATATCGGAGGGGGTCAAGAATATTCATGATTGATTTCACTAATAATGACCCCGTAATGATTAGAGTAATCTTTCTCTCTAGAGAAAGAGTAATCTCGAGCTAGAGTAATCTTTCTCAAAATAGAATTTACAGCTTGAATAATAAATAATTTTTATTAATTAAATGATTTAAAATATTTTTTTACTATCCTACTAACATTAGTTTTAAGAAAAAAATATTAGTTTCCGAAAGATTACTCAAGCTCAAGACTCCGACAAGATCGACACATGTGGTGTGTAAGTCTTGTAAAATGGCCAAACCAATCAACTTATAAACATTTTCCTAAAAATTGTTACTTTGATTATATCATCGTAATCAGTGGCGTATACAGGGGGAAAAGATTTCACAAATTTCAGGATTTAGTATCAAATAACAAGTACAACATTAAAAAACTTCTTAAAAAACGAGACTATTTCTTTAAAAAAATGTCTCAAAATCTTACACTTTTCTAAAAAAATGTCTCAGAATCTAAAACTTTCTATAAGAAAAATGTCTGAGAATCTAAGACTTATTTTATAGGAATATGGTCTTAAAATATTGGCTCTTTTTTTAGAATCTCAGACTTTTTCTATAGGAAAAATGTCTTAGAATCCGAGACTTTTTCTATAAAAAATTCTCAGAATCTGAGGCTTTTCTATATGAAAAATGTTTCAGAATCTGAGAACTTTCTATAGGAATAATGTCTCTGAATCTGAAAAATGTTTAAAATTCTTAGATTTTTTCTATAAAAAAATTCTTAGAATCTGAGGCTTTTCTTTATGAAAAATGTTTTAGAATCTGAGAACTTTCTAAAGGAATAATTTCTCTGAATTTTTTTACAATATAGGAAAATATCTCAGAATCTTATACTTTTTTTACGAAAAATGTCTCAGAATCAACGAATTTTTCTTAAGGAAAATTATCTCAAAACCTAAGATTTTGTGTATAGGAAAAATATCTCAGAGATTTTTCTGATTCTGAGACTTTTCTGAGACTTTTTCTATTTTCTATATAAAACTTTTTCTATATAAAATATATTTTTCTATAAGAATAATGTGTCAGAATCAGAGTATTTTTGTATGGGAAAAATATTTCAGAATCTGAGAATTTTTCTTTAGGAAAAATGTTTCAGAATCTGAGGCTTTTTCTATATGAAAAATTTTTCAGAATCTGACAATTTCCTATAGGCAAAATGTTCAGTATCTGAGACTTGTTCTATAGAAAAATGTCTAAGAATTTGGGCCTTTTTTTATAGGAAAAGTGTTAATGCATCTGAGACTTTTTCTATACAAAAAGTCTCAGAATCTAAGAAATTTTATGTAGGAAAAATGTCTGAGAATCTGAGACATTTTCTATAGGAAAAATGTCTCAGAATTTGGAACATTTTCTATAGGAAAAATGTCTAAGAATCTGTGACTTTTTCTATAGGAAAAATGTATAAGAATTTTAGACTTTTTTTAGGAAAATGTTCTCAGAATCCGAGAAGTTTTCTTTCGGAAAAAGGTTTTAGAATCTAAGGCTTTTTTACACTGTTTTCTTTTTAAAAAGGTCTCAGAATCTAAATTATTTTTCTTATAGAAAAACCGAAGATTTTCTCAGAGTCTAAAACTTTTTTTGTAGAATGTTTCAGAATCTGGGAAAATGTGCTAGACTAGAAATATCTCAGATTCTGGGAAAAAGTATTTTATGAATATGTTTATAGAATCATTTTCTAACATGACTTTTCCCCGAGAAACGTTTTCCATTGGAAATATGATTTAGAGTCTTTGACTTTTTCTATAACAAAAACTGTTTCAACTGGAAATTGTCATAGAATCTTAGACTTTTCTTTGAAAAAAAAATCAGATTCTGATAATATTCTTTGTAAAAATGTATCAGCATCTGATACAATTCACACTTTAAAAAAAGACGTAAGTCTCAAAAATTTTTTTTCCCCCAACAGTTTTAAACTTACACAAAAATGAAGAATCTGATTGTGTTACATTCAGTTCAAGAAAACAATCGAGAAAAATTCTTAAATATGTGCTGTTATGTAAATTTTTTGTAAAAAAATGTTGGGCCCCCACCGAAATAAAATCCTGGATACGCCCCTGATCGTAATGATTAGTAAAGAAATGTGACCTCGAGCTAGAGTAATCTTTCTCAAAATTAAATTTACAGGTTGAGAAATAAATAGTATTTATTAATTTAAAAATTAAAACGCAATTTAAACTAAAGAATAGCCCGCCTCACCCCTTATTTATATTATGGAAAAAAGGGAATACAACAAAGCAGTGAACAGTGAATAGTGGGCCTGACAACGTACCAAGCTGTATACTTACAAATTGTGCTCCAGCTGTTGCTATACCTTTATCTATTATTTTTAACATTTCAATAAAGCATGGTTATTTCCCCAAATTTTGGAAGGAATCTTACATCATTCCCCTTTTTAAATCTGGAAATAAGTCTAACGTAATTAACTACAGAGGCATTGCTAAACTAAGTACGATTCCAAAACTTTTCGAAAAATGTATTACTGATTATCTAGTACACCCAGTATCATCATTACTCACACCTTTTCAACATGGTTTTCGTAAAGGCCGCTCAACAATGACAAATGTTCTACAACTAACAACCATAGTAAACCGAGGATTTACAAATGGACAATTTACCGATGTGATCTTTACGGACTTTAGCAAAGCTTTTGACAAAGTCAATCATAAAATTTTGCTCGAAAAATTGCACTTAATGGGGTTTACTGGTCTTGTTTTGAGTTGGTTAAAGTCATACCTTCAATTTAGAACGCAATCTGTCCGATACATTAATGCTACTTCAAGGAATATTTTGGTAAACTCTGGAGTACCGCAAGGTAGCCATCTTGGACCTATTTTATTTCTATTATACATTAATGATCTGCCAGAAGTTATCAATTACTGCAATGTGTTAAGGCCCAGGCACTTGAGCGCTACTGTAGCGGTGCTGTAGCATGACGGGCTGTTGCATCGTTTTAAAGTTCGGCAGCTACACCACCGCCACGTATTCGTTTAAGTACCTATTTCCATTTATTTTAATACAAGCTAACGTATCAGCTGACACGTCTCCGAACCGTATTCGCTCAAGTAATTATGCCTTTAATGTATGCTGACGACGTAAAACTTTTTCTAAGCTCTAAAAATTCATTTGATCAAGTTCTTTTACAAAGTGACCTTGATAGTTTCTTTTCTTGGTGTAATATAAATTTAATGGATTTAAATTTAAATAAATGTAAACACATGCATTTTTCCAGGAGATGTGATGCTTCTAATTACTATGTGTTAGGTGGCTACCAATTGGAATTAGTTGATGTGTTTTTAGATCTTGGAATTTTATTAGATGCCAAACTTAATTTTATCCAACACATTGAAATGACTGTCAATAAAGCTCGAGGTGTGTTAGCTTTTATAAAACGATGGGCTAAAGAATTTTCTGATCCGTTTGTTACCAAACAGCTGTTTATAACACTCGTACGACCTATCTTAGAATTTGGTTCGATTATATGGGATCCCCAATATAATAATCATATAAGTCGTATTGAATCTGTACAAAAACAATTTCTTTTGTTTTGCTTAAGGGACTTATACCGAAACGATCCGTTTAACTTACCTTCTTATGAAACAAGGTTATCTAGAATAAGATTGCCAACGTTAAAAAGTAGAAGAACAATGTTAAATGTGACATTTTTGATTAATTTGATAAATGGTAATGTTTGTTCCGAGTTTCTTTTAGAAAATTTATCATTCAACGTACCTCAACGTACTCTACGCTACTTCAGTCCGTTATATATAAAATTTTCCCGCACAAATTACGAAAATGCTGATTCATTTAGGAGGATGTGTAGTAATTTTAACGAACTATATAATTTTATAGATTTTTCAACTAACATTGATCAAATAAAACGCAATATTATCATGTTTTTAAATAATTAGTTAATATGTAACTTTTATGTTTTTCTAATCATTATGTTAATTATATTATTGTAAGTTGTATTATGTTTCTGGTCTGTAAGGATTTATTCCATAGACTTAAATAAATAAATAAAAAAAATAAATTAAAAACATATTACTTGCGTAAGAGAAGTACTGTATGTATGTTCAAATGGTTTGTAATACAGATCTTTGTACGGTGGTATAATTTTTTTTAACAGAGATTGTGTGTTCGGACATTTCGTTTAAGATTCAGAGCTGTATTATATTTTATTTATCATAATTATCCACGGTGTGGTTAAACAAGTTTGATTAAAAACAGGTTTAAAATTTAAATCAAATCTAATTTGAAGACAAAAATACAAGCTTTAATTTAAGCCTTTAACGAAGCCCCTAGCTAGTCGATGTCCTTTTTTACAGGGTGTTAAAAATGACAAAATCTCGATTTTTTTAACGCGATTTTCTCAAAATTGAGACGTCATTGAAACTTTTGGTAAAGGATTTAGTTTCAGGACATCAACCTTTATTTATCATATGTTACACTTTAACACAAGTTGTATCGTTTTTCTGTAGCATCAATAAGATGAAAATTTTATTATCTCAAAAACCCCACTAACGATTTTTTCAAATTGGGCTTAAACTGTTTGTACGGGTGCCAACTAACATAATCTGCAATAAAATATCATATGCAACGAACTTTTAATTAAACTTGTTCAACCACACCGTGCATATCTTTCTGATATGTATAGACCAAATCACACACATGAAAGTCCCTATCCTTTTTCTATCCAAAACAGCTAAAAAATTGAAAATCGGTTAAAAAGTTTCTAAGTTACACGTGATTTAGTGGGAAAAGTAAAAAAAAAGTTTTTTGACAATAACTTTAAAATTTGAGGGTGTTTGGCAAGTTTGATGGGAATTTTTTGATCTTTACTACGGGACCTACAACCTTCACTTGCACATTTGAAAAGTATATTGGAAAAAAATCATTTGAAAGAAAATTCCAAAAATATCAGTTGATCTTTGACGAATTAAAATTAATCTTTCATGAAGTACGATTGATCATGAACGAAATTTTAATTGGAACCTTCAAATTAAAATTGATGTTTTATGAATTTCAATTGATTTTTAAAGAAATTTACAAACGGAATATTTGAAAATTCGAAAAATGTATTTTGACCGAACAGATCGCGGTCATAACAACCATATTTGTTATGAGGACTTTAATCACTTTCTTAACGGTCATAATACCCATAGGGATTATGTCCGTTTTTATGGAGATTATGATCAAAATAATCTCCATAGAAGGATCGGTCATAATCCCCAATAATATAGGGATTACGCATAAAAAAATTAATTCGTATAGGTCTGCTACCCAAAAAAGCTTTATTTTGCGGAGAGGATTGGGTTGAGGCATGGAGTTTGTAGTTACTAAAATTATACAGTTAATAACTCCAGCTCTATTAGGACGTTGTCAGTAAAGGTCTGCTACCCAAAAAAAGGACTTTTTAAAGAATAATATTTTGTAAATATTTGTACTTGTCTTATAATTTTTTTAAATACTTGTACTTGTCTTATTATGTCAATATTGATTGCAAATGAAAGAGGAGAATCTTCGCTAATTTTAAAATTTTTTTGCCATATCAAGAAAAAGGATTTAAATAATGTACTTTCAAAAATTTATCAAAATATTTTGTTAAAAATTTTAAGTGATATTTAAGGACAAAGTTTTGAAAGGACATTACTTACCTCCTTTTTCCTAATATGTAAAAAATGGAAAAATTAGCGGAAATCCTCTTCTTTAACAAATATTTAAAAAATATTTTGCAAAAATTAATCCTCTAAAACTTTGGAGTTCATTTTCAAGGAAACAGGATCACGAAATGAAACACTGTAAATGTAGTTTTACTTCATTTATTCTCTAGTTTAAAACGTATATTGTCTAGTTAGTGTTTATCGAAATTTTTGTCTTTTTGTTGTACGGTGTTATAGTAGTCATAATTCCTGTAATAGGGAACCCTTTCGGAAGCCATTATTTTTTACAATTTAGCCAAAATCAGTTTTCAAATCTCCATCGATTTCTAAATTACCATAAATCCTTGAATTATCTCCATGTGTATGTTTTGAAAAATGGTTTCGATTTTGCAACTAAATGGTTTGTTAAGATTAACTCGAACCTTTTAATAAAAAACAAAATCGTTTTCTTAATCCAATAAAACAATCATAAATATCAGGTGCACATTGCATTAAATATATATTTTTTCTCGATAGTTTATCGTGTAGTACATTCATCAAAAACCAGTTGAAATCAATTAAAATTTAGATTTACTAAGATATAAAACATTATGTTGATGTTGACAACTGATTTAACCTGTACGCATTGTGCTATTGACAATATTGAAAAACACCAAAAAATTCACATAGACAAAAAAACTTGTGCATTCAATTCAATTAAATCAAATCACTTTTAAGATACGCATCAAGTTTTACACTTTGAAATCAATATGAGGAGTTACAAAGTTAGCAGCACAATTTTTTTTGTTAGTACTCCTGTCCTTCAATTAACAAGGTAGCTTTAAAAAGATTACGTTTCTACACGGCTTTTTGCTGGTGTTCCAGTAGGTCACGTTGGATGGGTGTCCGCCATTTGGCAAATTATGCACGGGGTCCTTAAGGTCCATTGTGATTGCCCTAATTATCATTTCCATACTTCCCCTCGGTTACAAAGTTCTAGTTCTTAAGCCACCCCGATATTCATCCCTAAGAGATTCTTTTAGAGAAGTCAATAAGACATCATTAAGGCATTCCAGGTCATCGAAAAAATGTTTGCCCCATATACTTAAGCCTAAGCTTTATCAGACCTGTAGATTCAAACTATAAGCGCTTCACTGACTCCTCTTCCTCCACTTCTCTACAACTCATTTAATAGTCCCGTCAAAGATTTCCAAACGCACATTTGGTCGATTGCACAATTTCCTGTCAGTACTTTTACCAATAGGATAACCGTCGGCTTACTAAAAGTAAGAGGGCAGAAGTCCTCATTAGATACCTATTTTTAATTAAAGTCTCTGAAATACTGTCTATTCCGTTCATCAATTCCACTATAGGAACTGATATATCAGGTTCAACCTGTGCCCCCACTGATTCAGAGTCATACCTCGCACATGCATCAGCCACTTTGTTCCTAGCGACAGCACTGTCTCTAGGGACTCAGATTATCTTGACTGTGTGCTAACTGATTCGACGGAGGTATTGTTTACAGTACCTAACGATTTCCAATTTTACAGTGTTGGCATCCCTTTGCCTTCAATCGCAGCCACCGTTAGATCGTCATAACTGTAATGGAACAGAAGATATAAATTAATGCCCTTTCTGCACAAAATGCTGCTTCGAAACCTACCTTCACCGGTTGGAGAGGGAAGTATGAATTTTGGAGACATTAGACCTCGAACCCTATTTAAAAGCAGCAAGGGCTCTTGAATCAAAGCCTCGTCTCTTCCACCCCTCTCCATGAAAGTCATCAATTAGTTCGTCGCTGTTTCACAGTGAAGTAGATTAATCTGCACCACCTTCACGAAGCTAGGTGTTATTTTTGCGCTTCTACTTTGGGGAGAATCATCTTCAGATGGTTCAACCCGAACTTCCTCTTTGGGAAGAATCATCTTCAGATGGTTTAACCCGAACATGACTTCTCCTTTGGAATGCTCAGAAGACTCAAGGACCGTTAGTTGATTTTTAGCAAGAGATCCTTTCCACCTTCAATCATCAGAACCAAGCACCTTGGTGTTTTATCAGCGTTAGTATGATTCGTTTTCCTCTTAAAGTGGAGGAGGAATCCATACCTTCACTGTTGCCTGATAAGGAGACTGTACTTTCTTCAGTAACGCAATCAATTGTTTCTCAATAACACAGGCCGACAAAATTTGAAAAAAGTAAAAAATACTGTCTATTTCGTTCATCAATTCCACTAAAGGAACCGATATATCAGGTTAAACCTGTGCCCCCACCGATTCAGAGTCATACCTCGCACATGCATCAGCCAATTTGTTCCCAGCGACAGCACTGTGTCTAGTGACCCAGATTTTCTTGACTGTGTGCTGACTGATTCGACGAAGGTATTGTTTACAGTACCTAATGATTTCCGATTTCTGTGTGGGCATCCCCTTGCGTTCGCAGCCACCGTTAGATCGCCATAACTGCAATGGGACAGAAGAAATAAATTAATGAATTTCTGCACATAATGCAGCTTCGAAACCTACGTGCACCGGATGGAGAGAGCAGCATGAATTTCAGAGACTTTAGACTTTAAACCCTATTTGAAATCAGCCAGAACTCTTGAATCAAAGCCTCGTCTATACCATCCATCTCCATGAAACACAGCAATTCGTTCGTCGCTGCTCTACATTGAAGCAGAATAATCTGCAACACCTTCACGCAGCTTGGAGTTTTTTGCGCTTTCTCTTTGGGAAGAATCATCTTCAGATGGTTCAACTCGAACTTCCTCCTTGGGAAGAATTATCTTCAGATGGTTTTACCCGAATATCACGTCTCCTTTGAAAATGCGAAGAAGACTCAAGGACTGTGAGTTTATTTTTAGCCAGAGATATTTTCCTCCCCCCTTGTTCCCTGATGATTCTCCAATCATCAGAACCAAGCCCCTTGTTTTGGTGTTTAATCAGCGTTGGTATGGATTTGTCTTCCTCTTTAAGTGGAGCCTGTTGCCTGCAAAGATGCCTGTACCTTCATCTGTAACGCAATCAATTATTTCTCAATAATTGATACTTCCGTACAATAAAAATCCACTTTGTACAAGCTGTGTAACATTTTCTTTCATGCTGAGAAGAGGTATAACTAATAATTGTGTTATAATTTGATTAAAGCAATAATTTTATGGATTTATCTCATATTAAACTTTACACAGATTCTCCGCGTATCAATCTACACTGCCAACCTAGTCATTAGTTTAAAACGATGATGACTTCACAATTTCTACAGTAACGCCATCAACAACGAAAACTGTGATTAAAACTGTGATATTGACAGCATACATACAAAAACAATTGCAGCTCTTAACTGTGGCAACAATCACCCAAGTTACCACTGCCGCTACCAAATATATATAAAAAAAAAAGTTGACAACCAACATTCATCAATAATAAAATGACATTAACTGCAATGATTACTACAATTTGACGTTCAAATTTAACTTAGGTTAAACATCCATGTTGTCCAACCTTCTTAGAAAGTGAGACAATAGAAACATTCAAGATATAGTTTGGAAAACTATTTTGAAATCGTTTCCCTAAGCCTCCACCGAAGCATCTTTAGACTGTTAGGAACTGGTATGCCAACGCCTGATCTCTTGGATCCTAATAAGGCATGATTTCTCGGATCCTAATCAATTAATGTTCTGACTGAGCTCTCAAATCTTTACAGTCTCTATAGAAATCATTTAAATATTAGTTGAGTTAAGTTGAAGGTGGGTTGTACAAGCCTAAAAGAAAACTAGGCAAGTCCATGACGCTTAGACTTAAAATAGTCCATTGTACCGTACCCTGGAAAGAAAACATTTAGTAAAGGATGAGAGAAAGCTTAAAGAGAGTGAATGATGCTTGCTTAGAAGTTCTCAGTTGCTTTCTCAAACCTGTGCATGTCAGACAAGGAAAGTCCATGGACCATGAGGATGAGAGAAAGCTTAAAGAGAGTGAAAGGTGCTTGCTTAGAAGTTCTCAGTTGCTTTCTCAAACCTGTGCAAGTCAGACAAGGAAAGTCCATGGACCATGTTCATTGACAGAATATCAGATCCCATTGTTCGCAGTCTAGCTCTTGAGAACGCTGGGCAACAACAGATGTAGTGTTCTGTTGTGTCCTCATCCTCAAGACACACAGTGGGTTCGATAAGACACTCAATCTCGTCAGATGACGAGCACAGGCATTGTGTCCCGTAATTAGGCCAGTAAGTTTTCTACAGTCTCTTCTACTCACACTGAGTAAATAGTTTGCCACTTTCTTGTCTGGTATTATTAAAAAACCTTCAGTATTCTTGCATGTCAACTCATTTGACCATCTTTCCATGATAATTGATTTCATGAGAGAGTTGATCCAATACATTATCCATGTCAAGCCTTTAACAATATAAGGCTCCAGATTGCGAGGAATTGTATCGGAGGAAATGTTTGTTAAAGAGTTGGCAATATCATTTCCTCGTATTCCCCTATGACCCAGAACCCAAAAGAGAAAGACCACGTTGTCTCGTTCTTGCACAATTTAAGATGCTGTGACTGAAGAATCCATTGCTATAAGCGCAGCTTGACTGTCACTACATATACTGATTTTCCTATCCCTCCATCTATATTTAATTATCCAAGTCGCTGCGTCAAAAATAGAAACACTCCAGTTTAAAAGACTATTGACATTTTGCCCATATCATGACGGTACTATATTTGATTTCGTCATCCAAATACCAACTTGATGCAGAACCAACTGATTTACAAGAAGTTTCTGATAAGTTTATGGGGATCGCACCAGTCTTTCCCTATCGGAAAATTTACACTGAACTTCCTACCAAACTCTTTGCAAGGCGTCATACTGTCTAAAGGCATAACGAACATCGGAAAAAGTTCTGAAAGCCCATTTAACCGTTAACCATTTCCTGCATTGTAGTCTCCTTGCCATGATTAAACTTTACGGAGTCTGCACCGATATTTAATGGCTACCCCTCCGATATGTAGATCCAAGGAAAGTAAATTTAACCACTTTTCTCGGCCACCAGACCAAAGCAGCATGCATCACAACAGTTCTAATAACTGCTAGGTACATTCAGTGCACCCCCGCAGGTCTTAGATACCATGTCTTCCAAAAAGCTCTCCGACACTGCCAGAAAATATGATGCGCCCGAGATACTTAAAGGCCAAGATGTTTTGTTTACATTACTTAACTATCCAGAGTGATCTCTAAAAACTTTAAATCTGCGAACAGTTGAAGAGTAACACCCTTCAGCGTAGGAAGCTTAAACCATATGGTTTGGTCCTTCGCGTAAACAATACGATCGTTGTCTTAGCTGGATTCACACACAACCCATGCCTGTTGCACCAGTTGTACATCAAGTCTATATCAGTCTGCATTTTATTGCAGACCATTGAAAGAGACTTTTCGGCAGCATAGCGGATTTCGTTCTCTGTGTTACGTCTCCTGGTATTGTTTAGTCGACCTCTTCTTCTGCTGCCTTAAGGATTGAATTCAGCGCCCTTCTTGCAATATTGGTAATTGGTTTGCGAAGAGTATGACCAAGCCATCGATATTTTCGTGTATCGATGGTTTCAGTTATTAATGGTTTGCTACTTCTTATCCAGAGCTTATCACTGCTGATAGCGTTCGGCCAAAAAACTTTAATAATGCGTCGAAGACATCTCGAAGACATCAAAATCTTGAATTTGTTTGGCGTCAAATATTGGGAGATTCCATGTTTCGCATCACATAACAAATACGGTTGCAACAACCGTAAATATTTCAACCTCACAACCATACTACGGTTGTCATAACTGTGTCCAGGTACGACCGGTAGTAACAACTTCAAAAATGAGGTTGTAATATTTACGGTTGTAGCCACGGGATTTGTTATGTGATATTAGAGTTGACGCTTTTTTAGAGTTTGGGGAGGGAAATCTGCACATTTATGAGCTTTTGGTATAAACCGGTTTTGGCAAAAACGGTTAAGGAAAAGCACCTGCCAACATTGGGGTACATTCTTCAGGGCACTCTAAAAGAGCGGCGTAAATGGTTGAGAGGCGGTGCTCTGAGAGTGAATTCCAGTTAGAATGAATGAATAAAAAACAAAGATTCCTGCTCTGGACGGCAATGAACTCGCCTTTCCGGATAGAGCCAAGTATCTTGGAATGTTTCTGGATAGCGAGGCTAACTATTGAGGAACTGGTGAGAAAAGCAGCGAATGCGGTATATTCCTGTAAAAGGGAATGGGAAAACGATCGCCATTTTATCGTTAAGGTACAGATAATGGCTTCATTGAGAATTACTGAGCTCTTCATACCAAGCTGGAAAGACTGGAAACAAGTTTTTACGGAATTGAAATGGAATTGGAATCCAGGGATTTGTTCTCCGGAAAAGACTAATCAAAAATTGGAAGGTGAATGTGTGGATTATATTGTTAGATCTCTGGAACGATGCAAGATCGAACTTCGACTTTATACCGCTGGGATAAGAGATAAATGACATCGTGTGAATCAAAAGCTTATAGGAGCATTGTGTCCATGAATTTTAATGATTTCTCCTTTGTCTCACATTGTTTTTTCACAATTCTTACATTTTTCCCAAATTTTTTCATTGTCATTTACATTTTTGGCGACTTACATTGGACAATACTGTTTGAATTTTCTTAACATTTAGCAGACACATCAAATTGACAAGACATACAACGTGTTCATATACCATAAATGTTAATTAAATTAATTAAAGAATTTTTCATTATCGCCATCATTTTAATCCTTGACAAATCAAATTTCCTTTTGTTTAACGAGTTTAAAATGTTTTGATAAATGTTATAATTTTCAAAAACAAAATTTAAGTGTTATTTTAATAAAGTCTTAAATGTTTTTATGTAAAAACTCCCAATTTAGTAAATTGTATTTAAACAAATTTTAATGAATTTGAAATATTTAAAAAAAACAAAACTAGTTTTTCCTTAAAGAAATAGTTATGTTATGTGTTGAATCAACGTTTTAAACAATTTAAGATTTAAATAGTGATACTTTAAATTCCCTAGAGATTTTGTGAAATATGTAGCATAAAATGTGCAAACAAATTTTCAAGTTGTTTTTAAACTAAAATGTTGTTTAAAATTTGTAAAAGTAGACTTTTTACTTAAGTATTTTCGAAACAAGTAAATATAGACTCAAATTTTTGTTTAATAGTAGTTTTTAGTTTTTTTGAGTTAAATTGGAAAAAATATTTGTGATAAGTCAAATTTAATATGCAAAACTTTAACTAACTAGGATAAGTATTTTCGGATTATTATACCCTCCATTCCAGTGATAGAGGGTAAAAAATTCTAAATAAAAACTTCAAAAAATCTAAAAATAAAAATTTAATTTAAAAAAGATCTTAAAGTAATGACAAGTACACTAAAAAAACTATGTCATTAACTGTTTGTAGTTTATTTAAAAAGTTTTACGTTTTGTCGTTTTTAAAAGAAAAAACATTTGTTTAACGTTCAGTTTTTTTAATGACTATTTCTGTTCTTTGTTTCAAAAATAAAGACATTCATTAGCATTCAATTTTAAAGTCATTTATTTTTGTTTTGTAAGTAAAATAAGTATATATGGGGCATTCCATGTGAAATCGGACACTTTGGAAAACTTTTTTTTAGATTTTCCCAATTTGCTTTCAGTTTTCAGTACCTTTCGAAAACTCCTTCGTGGTAAATTTTCAGATTTTTTTGATGACCCGTTCAAAAGATATCGAATTTTGAAAAATTGGTAGTTTGTTTCTTTACTCAAACTTCTTTTAATCATAACTTCTTCAATAATGGTCCAAATTTCTATTTTTTTTTCTTCAAAATTTTTGTTTTTTACGTACTTTTAATAAAAAAATCCCAAAAAATTATTAAAAGCGCTCTAGTATGCGATTTTTAAGTTTTACAATTTAAATCTCATTTTTGAAAATGTTTGTACTCTTCGATTTTTTTTAAATTTTTTTGTGTAAAACTTCTATCAATTCTACAAATTTTTTGCCCAGGAGGATCGTGGGATAACGATTATTACTATTTTTTTAAATTTTTTTAAAAAATTTTATTGTAATTTTCCAATCTTAAAATCATTTCTACTGCTCTAATGGTGCGTCATAGAGGGGTCCTTTATAAGACCGACCCCCATTAATTTTTACGTCTTAACATTTCTTTGGAACAAACTAATACCCAATCTCCAATTTCTAAGGGGGCTCCCACACAAAACGGCATTTTTTAAAATTTGTTCCAAACGCTCTAACTGCCCTAATAGTGGCCTTAGAGCAACAAAATGTATGACCGACCCACAATATTTTTTTAGTCCAAACATTTTCTCTGAACACACCTACCCTCTATCTTTAACTGTTAAGGCGGTCCCCATACAATTTTTTTTATTTTTTGTAAATTTGTTTTATTTAATCAGCTTCTACCGGTCCAATGGTGCGTCCGAGAGGGGTCATTAGTGAGACCGACCCCCATTTATTTTTACCCCACAACATTTTTTCAAAATATACTTACACCCTATCTCAACTCCCTAAGTAGGCTCCCATACAAAATTACATTTTTATAAAATTTGCTCCAACTGTTATTTGTATGGGAGCCTACTTAGGGAGTGGAGATAGGGCATAGGCATGTTTTGAAAAAATGTAAATAAAACAAATTTACAAAAAATAAAAAAAATTGTATGGGGACCGCCTTAACAATTAAAGATAGAGGGTAGGTGTGTTCAGAGAAAATGTTTGGACTAAAAAAATATTGTAGATCGGTCATAGATTTTGTTGCTCTAAGGGCATTAATAGGGCAGTTAGAGCGGTTGGAACAAATTTTAAAAAATGTCGTTTTGTGTGGGAGCCCCTTAGAAATTGGAGATAGGGTATTAGTTTGTTTCAAAGAAATGTTAAGACGTAAAAATTAATGGGGGTCGGTCTTATAAAGGACCCCTCTATGACGCACCATTAGAGCAGTAGAAATGATTTTAAGATTGGAAAATTACAATAAAATTTTTTAAAAAAATTTAAAAAAATAGTAATAATCGTTATCCCACGTTCCTCTTGGGCAAAAAATTTGTAGAATTGATAGAAGTTTTACACAAAAAAATTTAAAAAAAATCGAAGAGTACAAACATTTTTAAAAATGAGATTTAAATTTAAAAACTTAAAAATCGCATACTAGAGCGCTTTTAAGAATTTTTTGGGATTTTTTTTTTTAAAGTACGTAAAAAACAAAAATTTTGAAAAAAACAATTTGAAATTTGGACCATTATTGAAGAAGTTATGATTAAAAGAAGTTTGAGTAAAGGAGCAAACTACCAATTTTTAAAAATTCGATATCTTTTGAACGGGTCATCAAAAAATCTGAAAATTTACCACGAAGGAGTTTTCGAATGATACTAAAAACTGTTAACAAATTAGGAAAATCTAAAAAAAAAAATTTTCAAAGTGTCCGATTTGACATGGAATGCCCCATATATATATTCCCGTTGTTTCATTTAGGAGCATAGGGCCTCAAAGTAAAATAATTGATTCTTCTTTAATTTTTAATGATTTTTGCAAGTTATTTTTTTTTTTAAATTGTTGGCATTTTTTAAGGAGATATCATCAGTTTTTACCAGTGTTGGCTACCGTTACCCTTTCAATACCGTTACCGATTAAAAACCCTTTAATATTGACTACCGTTACCGTTACCAATACCGAAATACAAAATTTTAAATACCGTTACCGATATAAAACCATTACCTTTATTCGGATTTTTACCGGTATTATATCGGTTTTGTTTCGGTTGTCTTAATATTACTTATTTTAAATTTTTTGCAGATGAAAAACAAAGTTAAATATTTTAAATGTACTTAAAATAAAAAAACAAATTTTTGTTCTTGTAAATCGGATTGGAATTTGGGGAAAAACAATGAAAAAATCTGTCCAACCAATGATCACATTCGAAATTTACTAAATTATATGGAAATCGGTCCAACCAATTATTCGCAATTTACCTAAAAATTTCTGAAGAGAAAAGTAAGTGCCAGGTAATTTAAGTATTTTCCAGCTGGAATATAAAAAAGTGACAAGCCTGGCGTAATCATCCACGCAGGTAAGCGTGGAGAGGTGAGTTAAATACATAATGAGCCCAAGTCGTACAGTCTAAAGAAAAACGCTGTCCAAAAATCTGTAAAATAACTTTCAGTTCAAATTAGAAAACTTTTACCAGATTTTTCAGCTAAAATGAATACTTTAACTTAAATTTCTTTCATTAAATTTTAAAAAAATCTTATTTAAAAAAAAATTTAGCAGATTATTATTTCAAAGTTTATTGAAGAACTTCGCTTCTTTTATAACAGTTTTTAACAAAAAAAAAGTATTTTTTACTTAAATAAAATAAAATTTCGATGTTCAGACTGTTTATCTGAAATCAGAGGAGTTTTCAACCTAAATCAGTAGATTTGTCTGCAGTCTTGACAGCTTTTTCTGTAAACTTTTCCTGGTTTATCCAGACAGAAATTTAGCAAACCGATTCAGCTAAAATCGGCAGATTTCTAAATGGCTCAAAATGCAGAGATTTCTGTTGATTGGACAGAAACATCTTGTAAACACGTAAAAAATCAATAATTTATTTGTTGAATTACAATATTGCGTAAATAGTATAATTAAATTCTGTTAATTAATAGTCTATATAATTATATGTTAAAAATGCATTAAATTTATCAGTTTTTATAATTTTATTAAATAAATTTTTGAGTTTTTACGTGTTTTTAACAAATTTGTGACTTTTTAACATTATTGGTAAATTTTATTAATAATACCGGTACGTACCGGTATCGTTGTTTCGGTAACGGTTAACCGTTACCTAAATAATCAAAAATACCGTTACCTTTACCGTTACCGATATAAAAACTATGTAATACCAATACCGTTACCAATACCGTTATTCGTTTCGGTTGCCAACCCTGGTTTTTACGTACTTGTGTAGAGTGTCTGGCCGGAATGTAGTTGTTTGCGGGATCAATTCCCCAAAATTTTATTAAAAAAATTTTAAAAAAGTAATTCAATAGAAAAATTGTTAAAATAACCTACGAAATCATTATTTTTTTTATGTTTTCGTAGGTATTTTTTTTTTTAATTTGTTGGTAAAAATAACACAACAATCATTAATTTTAAATGTCTTCATAGGTTAATTTTTTCGAATTTTTTGGTAAAAAAAAATTTAAGTGACGTTATTGTTAATGTTCATGTTATTTATTTTATAAAATTTTATCAACAGTAAAAAATAAATGTTGATGTTTGTTAAAACAAATGAATAATTACTGTGATGGTTTTCAATTGTTTTATCGCTTGTTTTTAATGTGTTTTTGTCTACAAAATATTTTGAGTGTAGAAAAGTTAAATTCGACTTGGCCGAATCTATGAATACCCTCTACAATGGTCTTTTTAAAGGACAGTAAATTTTCTAACGTGAAAAAAATTAACAATTTTAATTAGAAATATTTTATTTTGAGTAAAAATAATTTTGTTTTTTAAAGCTCATTTTTTTCAACACGTGAACTTAAGGTAAAACCAATCTGAAATTCATGGTTTTGGTAATAACTTTTGAACCATTGGACCGATTTTGCTTTAATTCAAAGCCAACTAGACCAGGGAAACGACAAATATATGTGGCAAGCTTCATTAGCCTCAGAATTGTCTTTCGAAAGTTATCGTAAATACACGAAAAACCTTTGCCGCAATTCACACGTTTGCTTTTAACTTTTGAACCTTACTGGACCGATTTCGCTGAATTGCAATAGCAACCTGACCAGGTATAGATATTTTTTTAGTGTACGAACGAACCGTTCGGTCAAAAAACGACATTTAATCAAAAATTTGGTATTTGGGAGTACTTTTGACAAATTTTTTTATATGGGGTAGAATTGTTGAGGCGATGGAAGACGATTCTGAGTGTAAAATTTAAGAACGAATACGAAGTTAAGCCACAATTTCGAAGTTCGGTAACCAACTTTTATCAATTTGGCCAAACGTTCGGTTACCGAACATCTAAATTGGTGCTTAACTTCGTCCTCGCCATTAAATTTGAAGGTCAGAATAGTCTTCTATCGCCTAAACAAACAAACGGCCATCTGAAAGAGCTGATAAAAATGCTTGCTTAAATTAATTTTTGGCCAATACCATTTTTTGGTCGAACTGTTCGGTCGGACACTACATTTTTTATGGCAAATAGCGGCACGGGTTAATATTGTCCGATTTTGCTAAAAACTTAAACATAGCGTTTTAAAACTAAAACGAACCATAATTTTCCTGTCAATCTAAGAAACTCGAAAAAAGTCATTATTTGAGCCACGCTTCGAAACAGCGGTCTAGGACCCGATACATTATATTTTTTTATTGATCAGTGATTGAAATTTAGCATAAATATGTCTTATGTTTATAGGCTGGTTATGTTAGAAAATGGTAAAAATCGGACCAAGGAAAAATTTATCCATTGAATAACTGAAACAACCTCTGGAAATCGCAATTTTTTTTTAGTTTTCTTATACTTTTGTTAAGCAAATGAAACATTTTTATCTCAGAAGAAGTTCAAGATCCTCCACTCAGGCCCAGGGGATAAGAAACTGTTTTTTTTTTTAGTTCGCCGCCTCTTGAGGGCGTAGATAAAATTTAAAAAAAGATATGGGGCATTCCATGTCAAATCAGATACTTTGAAATTTTTTTTTTTTGATTTTCCCAATTTGTTTGCAGTTTTTAGTACACTTTGAAAACTCGTTCGTGGTAAATTTTCAGATTTTTTTGATGACCCGTTTAAAGGATATCGATTTTTTAAAAATTGGTAGCTTGTTCCTTTACTCAAACTTCTTTAACTCATAACTTCTTCAAAAATGGTCCAAATTTCATTTTTTTTTTTTAAATTTTTGTTTTTTTACGTACTTTAAAAAAAAAATCCCAAACAATTCTTAAAAGCGATCTAGTATGCGATTTTTAAGCTTTAATATTTAAATCTCATTTTTGAAAATGTTCGTACTCTTCGATTTTTTTGAAATTTTTTTGTGTAAGACTTCTATCGATTCTACAAATTTTTTGCCCAGAAGGATCGTGGGATAACGATTATTACTATTTTTTAAAATTTTTTGAAAAAATGTTATTGTAATTTTCCAATATTAAAATCATTTCTACTGCTCCAATGGTGCGTCATAGAGAGGTCATTTATAAGACCGACCCCCATTAATTTTTACGTCTTAAAATTTCTTTGGAACAAACTAATACCCTATCTCCAATTTCTAAGGGGGCTCCAACACAAAACGAAATTTTTTAAAATTTGCTCCAACCGCTCTAACTGCCCTAATAGTGCCCTTAGAGCAACAAAATGTATGACCAACCCACAATATTTTTTTAGTCCTAACATTTTCTCTGAACACACCTCCCCTCCGAATTGTTAAGGCGGTCCCCATACAATTTATTTTATTTTTTGTAGATTTGTTTTATTTAATCAGCTTCTACCGGTCCAATGGTGCGTCCGAGAGGGGTCATTAGTGAGACCGACGCCCATTTATTTTTACCCTACAACATTTTTTAAAACATACCTTAGCCCTATCTCCACTCCCTAAGTAGGCTCCCACACAAATAACAGATGGAGCAAATTTTATAAAAATTTAATTTTGAATGGAAGCATACTAAGGGAGTGAAGATTGGGCGTAGGTTTGTTTTACAAAAATATTGGAGGGTAAAAATAAATGGGGGTCGGTCTCACTAATGACCCCTCTCGGACGCACCATTGGACCGGTAGAAGCTGATTAAATAAAACAAATTTACAAAAAAATAAAAAAAAATTTATGGGGACCGCCTTGACAGTTAAAGATAGAGGGTAGGTATGTTTAGAGAAAACATTTAGAATAAAAAAATATTGTGAGTCGGTCATACATTTTGTTTCTCTAAGGGCACTATTAGGGCAGTTAGAGCGGTTGGAGCAAATTTTAAAAAATGTCGTTTTGTGTGGGAGCCCCCTTAGAAATTGGAGATAGGGTATTAGTTTGTTCCAAAGAAATATTAAGACGTAAAAATTAATTGGGATCGGTCTTATAAATGACCCCTTTATGACGCAAAATTGGAGCAGTATTAATGATTTTAAGATTGGAAAATTACAATAACATTTTTTCAAAAAATTTTAAAAAATAGTAATAATCGTTATCCCACGATCCTCGTGGGCAAAAAATTTGTAGAATCGATAGAAGTTTTACACAAAAAAATTTCAAAAAAACCGAAGAGTACAAACATTTTCAAAAATGAGATTTAAATTTTAAAACTTAAAACTTAAAAATCGCATACTAGAGTGCTTTTTAGAATTTTTTTGGATCTTTTTTTTAA
Source organism: Pegoplata infirma (assembly GCA_963921195.1). NCBI lineage: Eukaryota > Metazoa > Arthropoda > Insecta > Diptera > Anthomyiidae > Pegoplata > Pegoplata infirma. The sequence goes on along the minus strand of OY992537.1, from coordinate 183,087,124 downwards.
AAGTACGTAAAAAAACAAAAATTTTGAAAAAAAAATTTGAAATTTGGACCATTATTGAAGAAGTTATGAGTAAAAGAAATTTGAGTAAAGGAACAAACTACCAATTTTTAAAAATTCTATATCTTTTGAACGGGTCATCAAAAAAACCGGAAAATTTACCACGAAGGAGTTTTCGAAGGGTACTAAAAACTGTAAAAAAATTGGGAAAATCTAAAATAAAAAATTTCAAAGTGTCCGATTTGCATTGGAATGCCCCATATACATATATAGAGTTTGAGAAAACATCATAATAAATGAATTGTTAACATCTATCGCGAGGGTGAATGTGCCCCCAAAGTAACCCACCGACGACATCGCCCGCCCAAAAAAACTCCTCAGTATTTTTATAGTTTTTATATTTTTTGCATTTTAAAGGGTATTAAAGATTAAGCACAGCCGAATTTAACACTCTAACGAGACTTTATTTCGATTGCTGGCGAACATAGGCGTACTGGAATTGATAAGGCCTTTTTTAGAGTTTTTTTTTTCGCCGAAATTTTTTAAAGCAAAAAAAATTTTTGGCTTAATTTTTTTTTTGACAAAATTTTATTTTGGCAAAATTTGTTTTTGGCAAATTGGTTTTTTCAAAAACTTTTTTTCTAATTATTATTTTTTACAAATTTTTTTTCAACAAAATTAACTGAATAATTTGGTTGCCGTAACTAAATTCTGACTACAACGAATATGTTTTTCTCTGTGTGAAATTTTATGAACAAATTTCATAAATATTTTCTGCTTTCCAGAAGTGTAGGGTACATTTTTGTTAAACATTAAATTATAAATTTTGCACTCATTGCTTGTTAAATAAATCAATAAAGTAATTAATGAACTTATCTAAAGTGATTGACAAAAATTCTTAAGAATTTTAAACGACTTTAACAAAAAAAGTACTCTAATATTTAACTTACGCATAAATTAATAAGTAATTTATTAAAAACAAATAAAATTTTTTTAACAAATCTAGGTCAATTAATTATGAATCACAACAATACAAATAAAAGGTGGCAATTGCAACAATATGATTTTCATAAAAAAGCTAAAAAAAACTTGTAATAAATATATGTAAGTAAAAAAAATGCAACACGCATGTGCACTTGTATTAACTTCATACATATGAGCTGTCGATTATAAATATATTCAGAATGCTCGTATATACTTCAAAATATATACAAGTGGTTATTAATTCCTTGAATATAAAATATCTGTTGCATGAAGGATGAATACAACAAAAAAAATCATTGCCAAAGTCAATGCTGACACTGGTATTAATTTAGTTATTTTTATAAATTGTCTAAGGTACCTACGACTTACGATTCTAATTATATAATTAGAATGTTTGTTGGGTAAAAAAATCTCAAAATTTAAAATTCATGAAGGAATTTAAAGGAAACAATGGGAATCTATTTCGATTCTTGGTTTAGCGAAGTAAAAAAAAAAATATTTTAAAAATCTTTAAATGTAAATGAAGAAAAATTTAAGATCATTTTCAAAAATACTTATGTTTTTACCCCTAGGTGTTCCAACGTCACTTTTACTTCATAAAAAACAATCGAGAAGAGTAACACTGTGCTACAGTGAAAAAATACTTCTGATGTGACATAAGCCCTGTTTTCGCATAACCGTATATATGTTAACATTAATCGTTTAACCGAAAACGCATCCACGTTTAACAAAATGTACTTGGCATCACTATGGTTGGTGTCTAAATTTATTAAGGTAAACAAGAAAAAATAGGTGTATGTCTTTGCTATAACAAGAAAAAAAGGGTTGTGTCTATGCTATTTCATTAAAAATGTGAACTTGGCTTCACTTTTTATCCACGCTTTAAATTAACACCGATAATTATGCACGCTAAAAATAAGCGTGGATAATTTAAAATTTGTATGGGTAAGCGTATATACGTTTATTAGCCCTGTTTTCGCATAACCGTATATATGTTAACATTAATCGTTTAACCGAAAACGCATCCACGTTTAACAAAATGTACTTGGCATCACTGTGGTTGGTGTCTAAATTTATTAAGGTAAACAAGAAAAAATAGGTGTATGTCTTTGCTATAACAAGAAAAAAAGGGTTGTGTCTATGCTATTTCATTAAAAATGTGAACTTGGCTTCACTTTTTATCCACGCTTTAAATTAACACCGATATTTATGCACGCTAAAAATAAGCGTGGATAATTTAAAATTTGTATGGGTAAGCGTATATACGTTTATGCGAAAACAGGGCTATAGTATAGGTTGTTGGTTTTGTCGAGTAGATCACAAAAATGCCCATTTAACTTGCCAGACACCCTCAAATTTTAGAGTTATTGTCAAAAAACGTTTTTTTTGGGACTTTGCTCACTAAACCTTGTGTAAATCAGAAAATTTTCAACCGATTTTAAATTTTTTAACTGTTATAAATAGAAGAAGGATAGGACTTTCCATGTGTGTGAATTGGTCTACACATAAAAGAAAGATGTCCATTGATTTTTTCAATAAAATCTAATTTTTTTTGTTATTTTTTGAAAATTTTTCGAGTTTATCGATTTTTTTCTGCTATAGTTCGTTTAACAACCTTTATATTTATAAACAAATTTTTAAAGAAAATTTAGCTCTGAATTCGATGAGCATTATCCTGTAAAAATCAGATAAGAATTGACAGTTGTGATAATTTTTCTAAAAAAGAAAATTAAGATTTTTCAGAAAATCGATGTTCAGACAACCCAGGCAAAAAAAAATAAATTTATCATAAGAGGTCATGTACAATTTTTTAAAGGTTTTTGGCGCGCAGAATCCGAATCTGGCCTTTAAATTGCTCTATCGCGTCAGGTTTTTGAGATATTAAACATAAATTGATATATCAAAAACTTAATTAGATAGCGCAATTTCAAGGTCAAATTCGAATTCAGGCGGCAAAAAACCTTTAAAATAATGATATGCGACCTCTCAGTATGTTCGTTTATTTTTTATTGTTTTTGCCTGGGTTGTCCGAACGGCAATTTCATGCAAAATCTTAATTTTATTTTTTAGAAAAATTATCACAACTCTGTCAATTGTTATTCGATTTTTTCGGCATAAAGCTCATCGTATTCACAATTAAATTTTCTTTAAGAATACGTTTATAAATATAAATATTGTTGAACAAACTTTAGCAGAAAAAAATCAATAAACTCAACAATTTTTCCAAAAATAACAAAACAATTAGATATTGTTGAAAAAATCAATACATATCTTTCTTAAATGTATAGACCAATTCACACACATAAAAAGCCCTATATTTCTTCTATCCAAAACAGTTAAAAAATTGAAAATCGATGGAAAAATTTTTAAGTTACACGTGGTTTAGTGAGAGAAGTCCCAAAAAAACGTTTTTTGACAATAACTTTAAAATTTGAGGGTGTCTGGCAAGGTTAGGTTAGGTTAGGGTGGCGGTGCCAGATGGGCACTCCGCATAGACCAATTGGTCCATAGCGATACCACAAAACTTTTTCCGCTTATCGATGTAAACTAAATACATTGACCTTCATTGCGAATTGTTTCAAGCTCTTCAGGTCTATCCTCGTAATTTCCTCCAAAGTCTCGAACTGTGAACTTCCTATAATTGATAGTCGAGTTCGTGCCAAAGCCGGGCAGTGACACAGGATGTGTTCAATGGTCTCTTCGACGCTTGGTGTCTCGCACCTTTTACAGTTTGCGTCCGTAATAAGATTCATGTTCTTGGCATGTTTTCCGACAAGACAGTGTCCCGTTATTAAACCTGTGTCTGGGTGTCTGGCAAGTTTAATAGGCATTTTTGTGATCTTTCAGACGAGACCTACAACCTTAACTACCTCATTTCAAAAGTATATTCGATTTTGTGTTTTTTGTAGCACAGTGTTATTTGCTACCTGACTGAGACCTTTATTTTTATTACTTTTCGAGTTATCTATATTTATCTCAAAACACTTTTGTCAAATATATACGATTTTGCCAATTTTCAAGACCCCATATCGCGGGAAGAAAAACTATCAGAAGTCCAAAATTTTGGCACTATGATTTTTTTGTAAGGGCCCAACTATATTCCAAGTTTCATCAAATTCGAAAGGGATAAGGTCAAAAATGCTTATTTTTTCGGTTGAATTGAGGTGTTTTAACTCTATGGATAATGTCAACTTTCATTTGCTTTTGGTTTCATCTTATTCCGATTCGGAAAGTTCGATTTTCTATCACTGTGATCAAATCTAAGACATTCTATGAATGTCTGCCGGTCTAAAGATATAACGATACAGTCCTAACCAAAAGAACTTGACTCCTGAAGCTTTTCACGAATATGTCCTATGTTCATAGGAAATGAGCAAAATCGAGCAAGGGAGAAACAAAGAACTAAAAAAACAACAACAAGTAAGAAAATTTTAGACCATATGATACTCTACACCAAGGTTTTCCAGAAAATTGGTTCCAAGTTCAAAAATGGACCGATTGGATACACGAAAATCAAATTTTAATTAAATCGACTGATATTCGTGGAAAATAGACCGATTTATCGAAATATCAGACAAATGGCCTGATTATAATCAAATTAAAAAAATAAAAAAAAAAAAATACCAAAGTACACATTAAATTCCTGCAAACACAATTTTAGTCAAAAATTTTCCATTTCCTAATATTTTGAGTGAGTTATATAAATATCGGGAGGGGGGAGGGGGGTTTACCTAGGGACTATCAGTGAAAATTGTCCGATCTAGTTGAAATTAAAAATAAAGGTAAATAATTATGAACGTATATAGGGGGTGGGCACAGGGAGCACCTGCCCCCCCTTTTCGATTTGAAAATTTTTAAAAATTAATGCACAACAATGCATTATACAAGAAAAATACACAAGTTTCTAAATATTTTGGTTTTTAAAGAAGCGATTTTAGTTTTTTATAAAAACTCTAGTGTTTAAGCAAATTTGGTTTCTGAAAAGTCATTTTATTGAAATATCTGAAAAATATGTTTAAAAAACGCATAATATTGGCTTTATCCAATAAAATTTATGCATCAGGATCAACAAAATATATTTTTATCAAAAAAGTTCAAACTATTAGATTTTAAGACACTATTGCTATATTTAAATCTGAGATTCTCAGCTTTTATTTTTATAGGAAATTTTCCGGTTCTGAAAAGTTTTTTATATAAAAAATTGTTAGATTCTAAAATATTTTCTACATGGAAATGATGATATATTTTCATATCAGATTCCGAAACAAAGTTTCTATAAAAACTTTTTGGGTGCTGAGACTTTTTTCTATAAAAAAACTTAAATTTTTAAACATTTTTTATAGAAAAATCCTCATATGGAACCATGGAACAAGCTTGGGATAAAAACATGAGATAAAAAACTAAAGTTTTCAATCTACCACTTTTTCCGGGTTTGAATTGCACAAATGCAATTTCGAATTTTCATGAAAACTATACTCAAAAATAAACCTCAAAAATCTGTTGAAAATACACCTATTTTTAGCCATAGGAGGAATTTTTTGAATTTGTTGAAATTTATCCAATTTATTGTAGGAAACTGGACTCATTTTTTAGGGTGTAGTTGTGTGGTCCTAGACTAGGACTCCTAGTTTGAAATAAATATAAATCGGCGATGACAAAAAATAATTTAAGGCTCTCGCTGTTTTCTTGTACTTCTTTTAAACATGTTGTAACGCCAAAAGTCGGCCTCCTCGTTTTTGGCTCCATGTCTTATATATTATATATTTACCATAACTTTATATATGAATTTAAATTTAACGTATTTAATTTTAGTTTAGCAACACCCTCTAGTGGGGAGTAGTAGTATTATATTTATTCCTCCTAACGAAATACGACACTGCAGTAGTTAAACAACTACTAGTTGATGCAACTGTGTTGCTGTCAAAAATATGTGTGTCAATGTATTTGTGTATACGTGTGTTGGGAACAGCACTATAAAAGAAGGTGCTTTGAAGAAAATTGGGGAGTTCGTCAGAGGACGCGTACGAGGTAAGACTCATTTTGGTTAATAAAGAAGTTAATCTTCTAACACTAACCACAATGAGCTCCAACTAACAAGCCAGTGTGTGAAGTTAATCTTTCGACTGGGGAATAATATTTCGGCTAAGCAGAAGTTCGGCCACAGACTCGACAGTAGAGTTTTATAAGAAAAAATGGGGAAAAACTAAGCGATTTTAGGAGAAAACAGAGCGGTTTTTAGTCCGTTTTACGCTAACATGGCAACACTTTCTACGACTTAGGAGTGAGTGAAACAACAAAAACCGATCTGGCATCCATTTTTCTTATGGCGCGTTATATCAGTTGTCTTTTTCTCACCTAATTCGTAGAATAATTTGAAAATATTAACCATATGGTTAAAGAATACTTTTTTGACACCTGTCACTTATGTCGAGTCTGTGGTTCGGCGTTAGCGACGACTTCTCTCATTGCCCTTTTGAGACCGACGTTAATCGACGGTATATCTCAACTGCCCAGAAGTTTCGCATCAGCAACTTCATGTATTGCTCCTTTAAGACCGACGTTAAGCGACGGTTTTTAGGCTGCACAGAAGCTTGGCATTCGCGACGACTCCATTTATTGCCCTTGTGAAACCGACGTTAACCGACGGTATCTCAGCTGCCCAGAAGCTCGGCGTTAGCGACGACTTCACACGCAAACCGACGTTAACCGACGGGAACTCTAGCTTGAAAGTCGGCGTCAATCGACGACTTGGCAGTCATTTTAGGCAATTTCGCGTATAGGGTGGTTATATTCTCTACTTATCGTATACTTCAGCCTACTGGTTATAGATTTAGTGTGCGCGTATTGTACCGGGGAATATTTAAGTTCTAATTATAAAGTGAATAAATTTTATAACGTTTACGAAAAACCCTTTGTGTTTCTCTCTCTCCGTCTAAATATAAATTTTTGTAACGAACCCTGGGTACGATGAGCTCTGCCCCAGCTTAAAGGTGAAAACACGTCGTTACAATGTGAATAATCTCAGGACATTTAAAACGATTCGGAATATCCGAAATTAAAACTCTGACTTGGTTGTAATTTGTATTAGTTAACTTAATTTAAGTTTGAAGAAATTTTTTTTTTATTTTTAACGAGTATGATTTATTTTTACGTTTTAAATTTCAAGAGTTGGCACATTTTAGATTTTTTCTACCAAATAATTCTCTTATGTGTAGCCTGTCCCCTTAAGACAAAATCAAAGATTGGAATGTCTTGGGAAAATATTTTACAAACAAAAAATTATATAAATAATTTTACTACATAAATACAATTAAAAATCTATTTACAAATTATTTGCAAATAAACATGACATTTAAATCATTAGGGGGTCTAAATGAGACTGTGATGTATTTTAGCCTCATTACAGAATGGCAGGGGCGTATCCAGGATTTTATTTCGGTGGGGGCCCAACATTTTTTTTCAACTTTTTTTTTTACAAAAAATTTACATAACAGCACATGCTTAAGAATTCTCGATCTTTTCCTTGAACTTCTCGATCTTTTCCTTGAACTGAATGTAACACAATCAGATTCTTCATTTTTGTGTAAGTTTAAAATTGTTGGGGGGAAAAAAAATAAAATTTTTTTATTATTTTAAAATTTTTTGAGAGGCTTAAGCCTTTTTTAAAGTGTGAATTGTATCAGATGCTGATACATTTTTACAAAGAAGATTATCAGAATCTGATTTTTTTCAAAGAAAAGTCAACAAGAAAATTTCCAGTTAGGACAGTTTTTGTTATAGAAAAAGTCAAAGACTCTAAATCATATTTCCAATGGAAAACGTTTCTCGGGAAAAAGTCACTTTAGAAAATGATTTTGTAAACATATTCATAAAATAATTTTCCAAAAGAAAAGACTCCGATTGTAAGACATTTTCCCAGAATCTAAGATATTTTAGGCTAGAACATTTACTCAGATTCTGAAACATTCTACACAAAAAGTTTTAGATTCTAAAAAAATCTTCGCTTTTTCTATAAGAAAAATAATTCAGATTCTGAGACCTAGATTCTAAAACATTTTTCCTAAAGAAAAATTCTCGGATTCTGAGAAAATTCTGATATATTTTTCCTATAGAGAAGTCTCAGATTCTTAAAAATTTTTCCTATAGAAAAATTTTCAATTTCTGAGACATTTTTCCTATAGAAAAAGTCTCAGATTCTCAGACATTTTTTCTACAGAAAATTTCTTAGATTCTGAGACATTTTTTTATCGAAAAAATTTCAGATGCTTAAACACTTTTCCTATAGAAAAATTTTCAAATTCTTAGACATTTTCCTACAGAAATAGTCTCAGATTCTGAGACATTTTGGCTATAGGAAATTGTCAGATTCTGAAACATTTTTCATATAGAAAAAGCCTCGGATTCTAAGATATTTTTCCTAAAGAAAAAGTCTCATATTCTGAAATATTTTTCTCATAGAAAAATACTCAGATTCCGAGACATTATTCTTATAGAAAAATATATCTTTACAACAGAAAAAGTCTCAGATTTTGAGCATTTTTCTAAACCAAAAGTCTCAGCTTGTGTCTCTAAAACATTTTTCCTATACACAAGATCTTAGTTTTTGATATAATTTTCCTTAAGAAAAATTCGTTGATTCTGAGACATTTTTCGTAAAAAAAGTATAAGATTCTGAGACATTTTCCTAGATTGTAAGAAAAATTCTGAGAAATTTACCTATAGAAAGTTTTCAGATTCTAAAACATTTTTCATATAGAAAAGCGTCAGATTCTAAGAATTTTTTTATAGAAAAAATCTCAGATTTTGAGACATTTTTCAGATTCAGAGACATTATTCCTATAGAAAGTTCTCAGATTCTGAAACATTTTTCATATAGAAAAGCCTCCGATTCTGGGAATTCTTTATAGAAAAAGTCTCAGATTCTTAGAGATTTTTCCTATAGAAAAAGTTATAGATTCTGAGAAAAAGGCCAATATTTTAAGACATTATTTCTATTAGAAATATTTCATTTTTCTTATAGAAAGTTTTGGAATCTGAGAAATTTTTTTTTTAAGAAATAGTCTCGTTCTGAGACATTTTTCTAAAAGACCAAGTCGCATTTTAAGATTTGACTACCTTTTACTTACAATTAGGTCCATTTTTTGTCTACATAAAAGTTTAGGTTCTAAGATATTTTTCATTAGAATCTTAAGTTGAAAAGTTTCAAATTCTAAGAAAAAATTTTCAGATTTTGAGATTTTTTAACAGAAAAATTTTCAGTTTCAAAACTTTTTTCTTCAAAAAATTTTAGATTCTTAATGTTTTTCGATTTTTTTTAAAAAGTTTTTTAATATTGTACTTGTTATTTGATACCAAATCCTGAAATTTGTGAAATCATTTCGGGGGGGCCCGGGCCCCCGGGCCCCCCCCTGTATACGCCACTGCAGAATGGGGTCTGTGAATTCTTAAGGGGATTTCATGGGGATTTACTTACTATCCAACTGTGGCATGTTTGATAGTTTTTTTTTTATTGAGCAAAAAAAGGTAGCATTTTGTTTAAATTGCGTTTACATTGTCTAAAAAATTCTAATTTTGTTTTAAAACTTTTGTAAACTACTTTTTAATGCATCCGAATATCGGACCCCTAAAATATATCCTTAACCAATTCTAAGACATTTTAGTGATGCCCCATTGTTTGTGAAAAGCAAAATGCAGTACAAACCAAAAGAGCTAGACTGTTAAAGTTTGGGGCACATATGAGTTATGGTTATGATCGTAAATTGGCATAATGGGATTACAGGGGCAGAAAATCTCTCCTTGAAGAACTTAAACAGCCTCTGAAAAACAAAATTGTTTACAAGGTATGTTTAGTTGTGTTACACAAATGACACATTTTTATGCCACAATATATTTAAAGCTTTGCATTTGCTCAAGGGGAAAAAGCATTTTTGCCACGCCCCTTTATAAATATAAATAATTATACAACTATAATATTTAAGCGTAAATAACATAATAGATTAAAAAAAATTTTGCGAAAGAAAATGAAGCACAACCCAGCAAAACTTTGGTAATGGGTAGTGATTATATAACACATTACCAGGTAATGTATATACCTTATTTGTAGCATTATTTTAGGATGTCTTACCAAACATTTGTTCCACAAAGTATTATTTTCAAGTGAAAAATAATGCATTACTAATAATTTGCTACGTAATGCATGATTATTGGATAAAATGTATTTCATATTTATTATTTCTAAACATTATATCATGGATGACTTATATTTGGTTACATTATGTATTATTTGAAAGTTTGAAATAATGCATTATTTATAATTGAATGCATAATGCATTACAATAACATTAAAAATAATTATTTTATAAAAAAATGCATAAGTTAAAACTAGAGATGGGCTCACGACAGGAAATTTCTAACGACACAAACTCATGAGCATATTTTATCTACTTACACTCACTTACAATCACGTGAGTAAATTTAATACAAAATTACTTTTTCACTACTCGTAACACCTTATATATTATCTTCTGGTATGCTATATTATTTCATTTCTCGTAACCTATAAAATATCATATATTTTACACCTTACTCGTATTCTTCGTTATGACTTATTTTATACCTTACTGGTATTCTATGTGATAATGTGGATGCATTACTTTGAGTCTCATCGCCTGTTAAAATCATCAATGCTGCAATGTATAAAATAAGAGATCCTATACCATATTTTATACCTTATTTGGTAATCTAAGTTTTGCTGGGAATATTATTTACTCATAAAAATATAACAGTGAATAACTTAAGTTGGTTTGCATTGCAGTCTAAACGCCCTATTAAACATTTTTAATATTTTTTTTTATTAAATTACTTCGATAAGTTGAAGACATTTTTGATTATATTGTATTTATTTCAGTAGTTAATGAATTTGTTATAAAAATATTTTATATTGTGGTTTTCTATCTGTTTGTTTATTAGATTTGCAACCAGTGTTTTTTAAGTAGTTTTTGTATTTTTTTTTAAATTATTAATGATGCCAAAAGTGAACGCACACGCGTCATAAACATAAAATATTTTTAAAATAAATCACTTTTTTGTAGATTTTTTTTTGGTTGTTAGTTTTGGCTGTTATTACTTGTATGACTTCTACTGTATGAGTAGTACAGTGGGCGGAAACAAACATTTGATGAATTACAAAACGTGACAGAGCGATAAATTTAAATGTTTTTAATATTGGTTTTAGAACCAACATCAATTAAATGCGTATTAGTTGTAAAATTAATATTTCCTCAACAACGGCTTTTCTTAAACATTCGTTTAAAACTTTTATGTGAGCGCAGTAAATTCTGGGAGTGGCATATTTTCCAAAAATTGCAGCAACCATCTTAAGCGATTACTACAATTCCGAAGGGGGGGTGAAATAAAGCCATAGGCAATAAGGCCATATGGCCTTATTTCTCAATTCAATGGGAAATAAGGCCATATGGCTTTATTACCAACACGATTGAGCAATAAAGTCATATTGATTTTGCAACCAAAGTGGAAATAAAACCATATCAGTTGAAAATGTGGAAATATATTTCCCCGTAAATCCTGCTACCCCAAAAAAGAATATTTAGCGAAGCCGCTAAATTAATTTATGGATTTTGTAATCCCTAAGCCCGGCCGAATGCCGGCTACGAACCACGTAGCCTCTAGACCCCTCTAAGTTCCGAACCTCGGAACTTAGAGGGGTCTAGAGGCACCAATTTTTTATTGGCAGGGTTTTTAATTTAAAGATTGTTTAACAAAAAAAAATTTTCAGTGTAGCCGGCCTTCGGCCGGGCTTAGGGATTACAAAATCCATGCATTAAACCCACCCTCTCCGCAAAGTAAAGTTTTCTAGGGTAGCAGGCATTTGCGCTATCAAATTTGTTATGCCTCAAAAAGACCTGATAACCAAAATAGCTTTGGTTTGCAGAGAGGGTGGGTTTATTGCATGGAGTTTGTAATCCCTAAGCCCGGCCGAAGGCCGGCTACGCAGAAAACCTTTATTACAAAAAGACAAATCATAGAAGTCGTAATTTCGACATTTCGCCCAAAAAAATATTTTGGATTTTTTGACAATTTTGTTTTGGGAGAAATAACATTTTAAACCTATATGTCGCAGCTTGGGCGATATGACATTTACGGTTTTGGGCGATAAGACCTTGACTTTTTTTGTTTAACTTTCTTTAAATTAAAAACCCACATTCCAGGAACCTCTGAACTCAGAGGGGCCTAGAGGCACCTTTTTTTGTTAGCAGGATTTTTAATTTAAAGATTGTTTAACAAAAAAGTTTTTCTGTGTAGCCGGCCTTCGGCCGGGCTTAAGGATTACAAACTTCATAAATTAATTTAGCGGCTTCGCTAAATAATTTTTTTTTGGGTAGCAGGATTTTAGTGGAAAATTTTTTCCACATTTTCCCCTACACTCTTCGGAAATTAATGATGAATACTTTTATAAATTTTCAAGTGAGTAATAAAGCCATATATGGCTTTATTTCCAACAGTGGTTGGTAATAAGGCCATATGGCTTTATTTCTCAACTCATTGGGAAATAAGGCCATATGGCCTTATTGCCTATGACTTTATTTCACCCCCCCAATTCCGAAAATGTAAACCCATTTTAAAATTTTGTATTTTCAGCCCACTCTAAGCTACATAATGTTTTTGAGTTGTTGGTTTTTCAAATTACCTGTGCGGTAAGTTTACTTAACTTGAACAGCATTTAATGTGAGTTCATAAAATAGTCCAATTAAAGTTTTATTCGATATTTTTTATTTAATTTGATTTGTTATTTTTTTTTTATATTTTGTGGGTCTTGTGAAGTTACATTTCAAAAAAAAATATACGCAAAACTAAATGATATATTTGTAAGTTTACAGTGGGCTCATGAGGAAAACTATTTGATGGTAACCCTAAAGGATTTGATATGGCTGTTTGGTATTTAGGTTAATTTTTAGGCAAATTTTTCTAAGTGTAAAATTAGAACATTTTATGACCACAGAAAAAAATGTGAAAATTAACTAAATGGGAAAATTAACTAAATTCAAGGAAAAATAATAATGATTCAGCTGCATTGCCATATGTTGCTGCTTTTTAGTTCAATTTTTTTTTTTTTTTAAATAAGGGGAAAAAATATTTTATACTAGCTGCTTAGCACCCGGCGTTGCCCGGGTTAAAAAAAAAAAATTGTATAATGAATGACAGTTTGTAATGCCCTATGGTTACATCCTCGGTTAGCACTACATCTGGTGAAAATTTCAATTTCGCATCATTTTACAACACCTCTGTCCGACCGCGCGCTGATATGGCCCATTGTTCCCGTCTCGGTTAGTACTCGACGTTTAAGCGTGATTACCGAATAGGCAGAAATAACTTTCAATATATTACAAAAAGGGGTGTGGCAATTTACGTCCCTTTGTTTGATCGCACGCTGATATGGCCCCGCATCGGTTAGTCATTTATTAAAAATCGGATCAGCCGTTTTTGCGTGATTGCGGAACTGGCAAAATTAATTTTCAAACAAAAGAGCATGGGATTTTACACCCCTTCGGCAAATCGCACTCTTTTATGGCCTATAGTTCCCGCCTCCGTTAGTACTATCTTTCAATGTAATACAAAGGGGCGTGGACTTTTACGCCCATCCGTCAGAGTGCCCTCCTATTATAACCTATAGTGCCCGCCTGAGTTAGTACTATGTGTGGTGAAACTTTAATTAAAATCGGTTTAGACGTTTAAGCGTGATTACGAAACAAATAGAAGTAACTTTCATTGAATACAAAGGGGCGTGGCATTTCTGCGCCTTTGTCTGAATGCCGTCCTATTAGGAACTATATTTTCGGCTTGGATTAGTACTATATGTGGTGAAAATTTCTTTAAAATCAGTTCAGCCGTTTAAGCGTAATTGCTGAAAAGGCAGAAATAACGTTCAGTATAATACAGAGGGGCGTGGCATTTTAAGCCCCCTTGGCCGATCGGTATTTCTTATGGCTCATAGTTCCCGTCCGGTTAGTACTATCTGCGGTGAAATTTTCATTTAATCGGTTCAGCCGTTTATCCGTGATTGTGGAGCAGATAGGAAGAAAAAACAAAAGCATGCCACGCCCCTTTGTGAGGATATTATATTTACAAAAATTGGGCGTAAAAGGAGACGTGGCTTCCATTCAATATACGGGATATCCTATATTTTCTTGCAAAAAAATACCCTATCAGTATGCCGAATTTCATGCTTATCTGTAACAAACATCCAAATATAAGCCTTGTTTTCGCATAACCGTATATATGTTAACATTAACCATTAAACCGAAAACACATCCACGTTCAACAAAATGTATTTGGCATCACTGTTGGTGTGTGTCCAAATTTATTAAAGCAAACAAGAAAAATAAGGTTTATGTCATTGATATAACAAGAAAAAATGGGTTGTGTTGCTATTGCATTAAAAATGTGAACTTGGCATCACTCTTTATCGAAGCTAAAAATGAACGTCGATAATTATACACGCTAAAAATAAGCGTGGATAATTTAAAATTTGTATGGGTAAGCGTATATACGGTTTGCGAAAACAGGGCTATAGTAACAAACAACCAAATATATTGAAAAACCTGAAATTCACAAAAAGTGGGCGTAAAAAGAGGCGGAGCATCCAATCGAGATGCCTCTTGACCCATTTTTCATTCCAGAAAACGCTCAATCTACATGCCAAATTTCATTTGAATCGGTTGCGTAGTTTTCTTCTGAAAGCGACACAAAAAAACAAACATACACAGAAAATAAAATTGTCAAATCTAAATCAACAATCATCAATTGTAAATCAATCAAACATGATATCAACCAAACATTTAGTTAAAACGGCCGCCTGTTAGTCCATAATACAAAATTTCGATATTGTTTTCAACAAACTTAGTCAAGTAATTTTATTTCCAAATTATTTTATCATGTCAACAAATAGTTTTTGTGTTTCTTGAATTTCTTTGTTGAAAAAAAATAAGATTTTTTAACGTTTGTCACATCAACAAATTGTGTTTGTGTTTGTTGAATTTCTTTGTTGAAAAAAATTTAAGATTTTGTACGTTTGTCAATACAATTAATAATTTTAGAGAACTATTGCAAACTCGTTTATCAATTTTTTTAAAAATTTTTTTCAACAATCAATATCTACAAACGTTAATTGATATCACAAATTTCCGTATAGGAGCACTTTCAGTGAAAAAGTTAATTGTATTCACAAATATGGGGGTCAATATAACAATTCGTTTTTTTTGTGTACAAACAAACAAACTAGCATGACATTATACCCTACACCACACTGTGGTACAGTGTATGATGAGTTTGTGGTGATGTTTGTAACTACCCGAAATATTGGTCCCACCTTTAAGTATACCGATCGACTCAGAATCATTTTTTGAGTCGATTTATGTCGATTATGTTTCAATTTTTTGGATAAAATCGATTTGAGCGAGTTGATCTCGACCTTCCAAAAATCTAAGTAAAAAATTCAAAAATCTTTTAGGCCATAAGAATTCATATTCCACTTCAAGAGTTGAAAAAATCCAAATAAAGTTTTTGGTGAAACGCCCCAATATACATGCATACATTTTATATTATTTGTTTTAAATTTTCTAAAATCAAAATTTTTGGTGGAATTTTTCAGAAAATCCAAAACTTTAATTGGATTTGGCTTAAATTAAATTTAAATAAAAGTTCGTCTCAAGCTCTATGAAAGTGTGAAGGACAAAAAATTTTTAGATTTTTGTAAAAAAATTCATGAACGTAGGAAAAAACTGCCTTTTTGCAATTTTCAAATACCGATATCTCGAAAACCGATTTTAAAATTGTTTGGCTATAAATATAACGTATTGCTAGAATGTTTTTCTAAAAATCCAAAAGTTTGATCGCCGCACTGTGGTCAATATTTTGAGATAGCGGCCAAAACTCCTTTTGGTTTTTGTTCTCCGATTTTAAAGTTATTAGACTCATATGAAAGTAGACAGTAGTAAACCTCGGGAGCCAAAAAATTAGAACTCTATTTCAACTATTTCACTAAGAACAGGGTGGTCCAAAATGGGCTTTTTCAGAATTTAGTAAATTTATGATATTTTTAGTTAATTTTTAAAGTTTAAATGATCATAACTTTTTTGTTTTTCAAGATTTTTGGACGAAATAAATTTTGTGTTGTAACTTAACTTATTTCCTATTACTGGTAAAAAAATTGAAGCTCTACTGTTTTCAGAACAATTTAAATATTTTTTTTAAAAAAGGTCAAATTTCTCGGAAATTTCCTACTTCATAGAGCACAACTCCTGTGAGTCAAGCTGAGTCAAAACACAAATTTACTATTTTGTAGTCCAAACTCTCCCCTTCATTCCTATATATACATGTCCATGCATCGGGACTGCACTTTTTGAGCTACAGCAATTTTTCTGACCCATGGTAAGATATTCGGTACAAATGCACGTCATATTTTTTGAGAAGTTATTTGTATATGAAAGTGGCTATTATGCATATATTTTGATGAAATTTTGTGCAAGAGTTCTTATTGACCCAAAAAATAATTCTGTTGAAATTAGGAGAAGTTGGCCCATATTTGGACCTAGTCCACATAGAAGGGTGTATTAAACTTTTGACAAAAATGACAATAGAACTCTCAAATTATGTGGTATCTGGCAATTCATTTGGAAAAGGTAAAAATGATTTTATTGCCATCTAATATTACATAACTTAAATACCTGTAAATTGCAAATAAATTTAAAACCAATGGAAATAACCTGTGGATCCTTGGACCTATCAAAAAGACCTATCCTTGGACCTATCAAAAGGACCTATCCTTTTACATATCAAAAGGACCTATCCTTGAACCTATCAAAAGGATCTATCCTTGGTCCTATCAAAAGGACCTATCAGAAGGACCTATCAAATGGACCTATCCTTGGACTTATGAAAAGGACCTATCCTTGGACCAATCAAAAGGACCTATCCTTGGACCTATCAAAAGGACCTATCCTTTGATCTATCAAAAGGACCTATTCTTGGACCTATCAAAAGGACCTATCCTAGGACCATGATCTATTAAAAGGACCTATCCTTTTACATATCAAATGGACCTATCCTTTCACCTATCAAAAGGACCTATCGTAGGACCTTTCAAGAGGACATATCCTTGGACCTACCAAAAGGACCTATCCTTTTACATATCAAAAGGACCTATCCTTGGACCTATAAAAAGGACCTATCCTTGGACCTATCAAAAGGACCTATCCTTTGATCTATCAAAAGGACCTATCCTTTTGCATATCAAAAGGACCTATCCTTGGACCAATAAAGAGGACCTATCCTTGGACCTATCAAAATGACCTATCCTAGGACCAGTCAAAAGGACCTATCCTTGAACCTATCAAAAGGACCTATCCTTGGATCTATCAAAAAGACTTATCCTTGGACCTATTAAAAGGACCTATACTAGGACCTATCAAAAGGACCTATCCTTGAACCTATCAAATGGACCTATCCTTGGTCCTATCAAAAGAACCTATCAGAAGGACTTATCAAAAGGACCTATCCTAGGACCTATCAAAAGGACCTATCCTTGGACTTATGAAAAGGACCTATCCTTGGGCCAATCAAAAGGACCTATCCTAGGACCTATCAAAATTACCTATCCTTGGACCTATCAAGAGGACCTATCAAAAGGACCTATCCTTGGACCTATCAAAAGGACCTATCCTAGGACCTATCAAAAGGACATATTCCTGGACCTATCAAAAGCATCTATCCTAGGACCTATCAAAAGGACAAAGGACCTGTGAATATTGAGACTAAATAAATGTCAGGGGCCAAATGTTGGCATTTTCTGATAAAAATTAAGTTTAGGAATAATAAATAAGTATTGGTTGTAAAATACGATTGAAAAAAATAAGAAATTATAAAAAAAATACCTATTAAAAATGTCAAAATATTCAACTTTTACATGGAAATTCAACAAAAAATTAAAATGCATTTTTAACTCCACTTTACTTACGTTCCTATCAGTCGATTTTTACGTTTGAACACGCAAATTGAAGCTTAAAGTCCCTCCTATTGAACAAAACAAATTGCGTAAAAAAATACCAATCCGGTCAAAAGTTATAGAGTTTTGACCGCTATCTCGCGAAATTGACCACTGTGCGCCGGTCGCCACGGGTTCATTTAATCCTATAGGCCTCAAATTTGTTCCACGAAAGTTATGTGTCTAGGAGAATTAAAATTTGTCCGCATGTTCAAAATGGAAAGAAAAAAATACTTATGGTTGACATCGTTTGGCCAACTATACTTCGAAAAGAAAGCCTGTAAATTTAAAGGAAAATAAGCTGTTTATTGTCCTAAAAATGGTACAAGAATCCGCGAATATTATGTCAACTTACTTTATAATAAATTTTAAAGTTTCTTAAACACTGTAATTAAACACTATGTAATTCTTAGACACACAGAGAAAAGTATTAAAAATAAAATTTAAGTAACTATTTGTTTAAGTTTCAATAAAAAATTAAAAAAATAATCAATTTAATAAAAATCAATTTAAAAAAATTAAAAAATATTTAATTTTTTTAAATTGATAAATTTTTTAGTTAATTTTTACCTTCACGTTTAAAAAATTACTTAAAAAAAAAAACGAAAAATTTCGAGTAAAATTTTAATTGGTTAACATTAAAAAACTTTTTATTAAAAGTTTACTCATTGCAATTAATATGTTTACTGCCACAAAATTGCTCAATACTATTTGAAATTAAAATCAATTTTATTTTTCCTGTGCAATTAGACACATTTTTACTATTTTAATTAAATAAAATGGTGCGTATCTAGCTCTACTTTACTAAAACAGCGCAGAAATTATAACACTGCTCTACACGGTTTTTGCACAGGCTTTTTGAATACATTTTCTAAAGTATTTTGGACTCCTTAATACGAAATTGTACTGAAAAAAAGAAATAAATAAAATTTACACGGACAAAAATAAAAAAAAAAACAAGTAAAAAAGTTAAATTCGGCCTTGCCGAATGTAGTGATACCCTCCACAATTTCTTTAAGATTATTGCAAAAACTTTATTTAAAAGGAAATTACGTTTGAAAAAATTTTTTTTTTTTTAAAAAAAATGTCCGCAAAAAAAAAAATTTAGTAAAAAAATCCGCGATTTTTTTCTTTTCTTGTCCAAAAATGTGTTTGTAGTTTTTTAAATACCATTTGGTGTTTAATTATGTTCACATAAGTCAACCAGCAGCCGAATTAAAACATTTTGCATTTTTAGGTTATGTTGAATGCTTTTGAACCGTTGAACCGATATCGCTCAAATGCAATACCAAACTTCTCGGGAGAACTTCCAATATATTTGTTTAATAACAGTCACCTTTCTATTTTGGTGATCGCATTTTCCACAGACAGACAGACGGACATCGCTAGAGTGTCTTAAAATCGATTAGGCATCATGAATATATGGGGCATTCCATGTCAAATCGGACACTTTGAATTTTTTTTTTTTTTGAGATTTTCCCAATTTGTTCACAGTTTTTAGTACCCTTCGAAAACTCCTCCGTGGTAAATTTTCAGATTTTTTTGATGACCCGTTAAAAAGATATCGAATTTTTAAAAATTGGTAGTTTGTTCCTTTACTCAAACTTCTTTTATTCATAACTTCTTTAATAATGGTCCAAATTTCAATTTTTTTTTCAAAATTTTTGTTTTTTTACGTACTTTAAAAAAAAAAATCCCAACAAATTTTTAAAGGCGCTCTAGTATGCGACTTTTAAGTTTTAAAATTTAAATCTCATTTTTGAAAATGTTTGTACTCTTTGATTTTTTTGAAATTTTTTTGTGTAAAACTTCTATCGATTCTACAATTTTTTTTCCCAGGAGGATCGTGGGATAACGATTATTACTATTTTTTAAAATTTTTTAAAAAAAATTTTATTGTAATTTTCCAATCTTAAAATCATTTCTACTGCTCCAATGGTGCGTCTTAGAGGGGTCATTTATAAGACAGAACTCCATTAATTTTTACGTCTTAACATTTCTTTGGAACAAACTAATACCCTATCTCCAATTTCTAAGGGGGCTCCCACACAAAACGACATTTTTTAAAATTTGCTCCAACCGCTCTAACTGCCCTAATAGTGCCCTTAGAGCAACAAAATGTATGACCGACCCACAATATTTTTTTAGTCCAAACATTTTCTCTGAACACACCTATCCTCTATACTTATCTGTTAAGGCGGTCCCCATACAATTTTTTTTATTTTTTGTAAATTTGTTTTATTTAATCAGCTTCTACAGGTCCAATGGTGCGTCCGAGAGGGGTCATTAGTGAGACTGACCCCCATTTATATTTACCCAACAACATTTTTTTAAAACATACCAACGGCCTATCTCCACTCCCCAAGTAGGCTCCCATACAAATAACAGTTGGAGCAAATTTTATAAAAAATTAATTTTGTATGGGAGCCTACTTAGGGAGTGGAGATAGGGCGTAGGTATATTTAAAAAAAATGTTGTGGGGTAAAAATAAATGGGGGTCAGTCTCACATATGACCCCTCTCGGATGCACCATTGGACCGGTAGAAGCTGATTAAATAAAACAAATTTACAAAAATAAAAAAAATTGTATGGGGACCGCCTTAACAATTAGAGATAGAGTGTAGGTGTGTTCAGAGAAAATGTTTGGACTAAAAAAATATTGTCGGTCGGTCATACATTTTAGGGCACTATTAGGGCAGTTAGAGCGGTTGGAGCAAAAAATGTCGTTTTGTGTGGGAGCCCCCTTAGATATTGGAGATAGGGTATTAGTTTGTTCCAAAGAAATGTTAAGACGTAGAAATTAATGGGGGTCGGTCTTATAAATGACCCATCTATGACGCACCATTGGAGCAGTAGAAATGATTTTAAGATTGGAAAATTACAATAAAATTTTTTAAAAAAATTTTAAAAAATAGTAATAATCGTTATCCCACGATGCCCTTGGGCAAAAAATTTGTAGAATCGATAGAAGTTTTACACAAAAAAAATTAAAAAAAATCGAAAAGTACAAACATTTTCAAATATGAGATTTAAATTTTAAAACTTAAAAATTGCTAACTAGAGCGCTATTAAGAATTTTTTGGGATTTTTTTTTTTAAAGTACGTAAAAAAACAAAAATTTTGGAAAAAAAATTGAAATTTGGTCCATTATTGAAGAAGTTATGAATAAAAGAAGTTTGAGTAAAGGAACAAACTACCAATTTTTAAAAATTCGATATCTTTTGAACGGTTCATCAAAAAAATCTGAAAATTTACCACGAAGGAGTTTTCGAAGAGTACTAAAAACTATAAACAAATTCGGAAAATCTAAAAAAAAATTTTTTCAAAGTGTCCGATTTGACATGGAATGCCCCATATACAAAAACTATAAACTTAATGAGCATTAAAAAAACTAAGAAAATAAAGTAAAGTTAAAAAAAATATTAAATTTTTATTAAATTATTTACTCAAATATTCTCAAAAACTTTTGAGTAAATTTTTAATTGTGTCAATTAAAAAATTACTTAAATTTGGTTGTGAAATTTAAACAAGTGATTACACAAAAATTGTTTCACCTTATTTTTTTCTGTGGGTATTACAGAAATTATCAATTGTATTTATGAAAATATTAATTGTATTTCAGAATTATCAAATGTATTTCAGAAATTATCAATTGTATTTCAGAAGTTATAAATTGTGTCTTAGATATTATCAATTGTATTTCAAAAATTATTAATTGTATTTCAGAATTTATCAATTGTGTTTCGGAAATTATCAATTGTATTTCACAAATTTTAAATTTGTATTTCAGGAAATACTAATTGTATTTTAGAAGTTATCAATTGTATTTCAGAAATTATCAATTGTATTTGAGAATTTAACAATTAAAAATTTCTGAAATACAATTGATAAATTCTGAATAAAATTGATAATTTCTGAAATACAATTTATAAATTCTGAAATAAAACTTGCAATTTCTGAAATATAATTGATATTATCTAAAAACCATTGATAAATTCCGAAAAACAATTGATTATTTCTGAAATACAATTGATAATTTCTGATAAACAATTTATGACTTCTGAAATACAATTGATAATATCTGAAATACAATTGATAATTTCTAAAATACAATTGATAATTTTGAAATACAATTGATAGTTTCTGAAAAACAATTGATATTTTCTGAAAAACAATTGATAATTTATGAAATTTCATAAGTTCTGAAATCCAATTGATAACTTCTGAAAAACAATTGATTAATTTTGAAATCCAATTGATAAATTCTGAAAAACAATTGATAACTTCTCAAATACAAATGATAATTTCTAAAATACAATTGGAAATGTTGTAGAAGGCTATGCAAAAAATAGTTAATTTTTGTAGAGTAGTGTAATATAAAATCATTTACAGTTTAATCGATTAAAAACTTTATTATCACACGTCAAATTCATATCGCTTGCAGGCACATAACTAAGTAATGCTTAAATTTATTTGAAATAAAATTTGGTATGCATAATAGCAAGGCCAATTAGTTTGGCTATAAAAAATATATAGCAGTTTGAAAATTTCGCCTATAATTAACTTATGAGGAGAATTCGAAATAAAATAATGTTTATCACAAACTCAAAATAACAAATTTAAAAGTTTGAATAGATCTTAACACTGCATTATTAGCAGTTGAAATCAAAAATCAAAACGATTTCCCGATAGTAGTAACAAGCTTGTGAAGAACGGTCTCCGACAATTAGTTGGACAACTCTGGTGTAATCAATATTTTAACATATTCCATAGAAACACGTGTCATACAAAATACATATGTTAATTAGAGTAGGCTGATACACGAAATCTTATTTGAAACCACAATTTGTAAACTAGAATTTATGTTTCAAATAGTTACAGACATCAAATTAAAGGCATTTCTGGTATTCCCATACCAGTTTCAAACACTTCGAGTTATAAGTGTTATCTTCAGTAGGTTATGTTTAAAAAAATAATTATATGGCCACATCTCAAAAACTAAGCCAGATAGAGCAAAATAGAGGAAATTTTTAGTTCTTAGGATTACCATAATATCACGGATCCACATATGTAAACCCTAATGGGTACTAGACCGTTTATAGCATATGAGGCAAAAACTGAAAGTTGCTGCGATCCTCGATTGCTTGGCAGAAAAAGTTTCCATTTGGCCTACACGCCTCCAATAAAAAATTTGGGGCCGATCGGATAACGCTAAGGTCTGCCCAAAGTTCATTGAAAATTTAAAACTCACTTTACAAGGGGAAAATATGACTTTTTATTAATTTTCTCAATTTTTTTGATATTTTGAGATAGGTTTGAATTCAAATGGTTACAGAATTGTGATTTGGAGTTAAATGTTTTTCCAATAAGGTAATAAAAATTAAAATCGGTTGAAAATTAGCCGAGTTATTAAAACTTCCCCGGGCAACTAACATGTGTCAGACCACTTGATCAAGGAATTCAAGCCCCATTTTTGAAATTTATTGAAATTATCTACTGCAAGAACATTTTTTTATTCTTCAAGCTTCAAGCTTCAATGATGAGTTTTTATCATATTGTTCTTTGCTACCTTGTTTTAACTTTATGCCTAAAAGGTCTGAATTTTTAAGCACGGTTTTCAAATCTCCAATTTAATTTTTTTTTTTTTTTGTTAAAGAAATTTTAAAAAATCGACTATTGGAGTTTAAGGATTTGTTAAGCACATATAAAGGAATAAAAACCCCAAAAATTTTATGGTTTGCTGTTTTCATTTGGATATTACAGTGATGTAATTTCGGCGGATTTTGGGAAAGTAGTGATTTTTGGCCGTTTTTTATCTTTTATTTTTTTTTTATTTTTTTTACAAACTTCATATGTTTTGGACCGAGTAATATCAACACGAGATAGAATACTTCAATTCGCAAAATTAGGGCGAAATTGAGGTATAAAAAATTGCCCCTGTTAAGGGTCAAAGGTCAAATTTTATTTTTATTTGACCTTTAGTTGGGGCAATTTTTAATTTCTCAATTTTGCCCTAAATTTGCGAATTGGTGTATTTTATGTCGTGTTGATACAATTCGGTCTTCACTGTAATAGCCAAATGAAAACAGCAAAGCCTAAAATTTTTGGGGTTTTTATTCCTTTATATGTGCTTAACAAATCGTTAAACTCCAATAGTCGATTTTTCAAAATTTCTTTAACAAAAAAAAATAAAAATTTAAAATTGGAGATTTGAAAACCGTGCTTAAAAATTTAGAGTTTTTTGGCATAAAATTAAAACAAGGTAGCAAAGAACAATATGATAAAAACTCATCATCTTAGGACATTGAAGCTTGAAGAATAAAAAAATGTTCTTGCAGTAGATAATTTCAATAAATTTCAAAAATGGGGCTTGAATTCCTTGATCAAGTGGTCTGAAACACGTTAGTTGCCCGGGGAAGTTGTAATAACTCGGCTAATTTTCAACCGATTTTAATTTTTATTACCTTATTGGATAGACATTTTACTCGAAATCACAATTCTGTTACCATTTGAATTCAAACTTAACTCAAAATATCAAAAAAAAAATAGAGAAAATGAATAAAAAGTCATATTTTGCCCTTGTAAAGTGAGTTTTAATTTTTCAATGAACTTTGGGCAGAGGTTTTTTATTGGAGGTTTTTAGGCAAAATGAAAACTTTTTCGGCCAAGCAATCGAAAAAAAAAATTAATAAATGGTCCAATGGGTACTTATATAAAATCTAAAAATGTAAATTCTCGTTTAAGAACCTATTGGGCGCGTAAAAAATGTCGAATCAAAAACCATGATGAAATGTATATCAATTAAACCAAAATGACTGCTTCCCATTTTCTAGTTCATATTGGTAAAATATTAAATATTTTTGACAATGGAGCTAAATCTGTGGCAAAAAGGAAAAACAGCGTAAGTGTTTTTTTTTAAATTTACCTCGAGATTACTTTTGAAATATATGTATATTTTAAACCAAAATCACTGTTAATTGACATTTTCAATAAAAAATATGCTGTAGATTATTTCTAAACTCAAAATAAATTCTCTGTCCAATCAGCAGAAAAATCTGCTGAAAATACACCCATTTTGAGCCATATGAGAAATCTGCTGATTTTAGCAGACACGGTTTGCTAAATATCTGTCATAAGAGGTGAATAAATATAACAAGAAAAAAAAAAAAAACATACGCCGCCAGCCAGCATCGAACTCGCCACCTTCCGATTTGAAAGCACACTTCTTAACCACTACGCTACGGAAGCTTATACTTTTATCTGGCGTTTTAGTTATTAAACATGTGTTATTAAACATGTGTGTGAGAAATCTGATTTTAGCAGAAATATCTGCTGATTTTAGCAGAAAAATCTGCTGATTTTAGCAGAACAATCTGCTGATTTCAGCAGAATAATCTGCTGATTTCAGCAGAATAATCTGCTCATTTCAGCAGAACAATCTGCTGATTTCAGCAAAGCAATCTGCTGATTTCAGCAGAACAATCTGTTCTGCTTTTTTTTATATAAAAAAATTTCTTGAAAAAATAATGAAATTCAGCAAACAAAATCAGTATAAACATAGTAAAATGTCTGTTATTTTCTCAAACTGAATGACAGAGATTTTAGTAAAAATATCCTTCTCAGCAGAACAATCTGCTAAAAGATTGCTAATTCAAATTGAAAGTCGTTTTACAGATTTTTTGACAGAGTTTTTCTTTTGAGTGTACAATAACACAAGACAACACTTTTTTTGCCCGGGTTCTGATAGCTAATTTTGGGTAATTGGGGTACGCTGATTTCAAATCTGGCTGTCGTTTTTTTGGGTCATCTCTAGTTTTTGAGATATAGCCTAAGGAATCATTGAAAATAGGCTATTTTTGGAATGTTTGTTAGTCAATATTTACCAACACTTGTCTTACATCCAAAAAGTGAATGACGATTTTAGGTATGTTGGATATGCTGATTCCAAAAATGCTCTTACTTTTGATGAGTCATCATTAGTTTTCGAGATATCGCTAAAATAAATTTTTTAAATTTCTGCCCTC
The DNA here is from genome assembly GCA_963921195.1 of Pegoplata infirma. Taxonomy (NCBI): domain Eukaryota; kingdom Metazoa; phylum Arthropoda; class Insecta; order Diptera; family Anthomyiidae; genus Pegoplata; species Pegoplata infirma. The sequence goes on along the minus strand of OY992537.1, from coordinate 183,061,060 downwards.
TTGAATTTTGTCTGAATATTTATGCCCTTTTTAATAACTCGAAAACTGAAGCTGTCAGAAAAAGCTATAACCAGTTTTGGAGTTCTCGCATCCAATATAATTAAGTTCGCGTTTAAAACTGAGGCTCTAAAATTATTTTTGGAAACTATAGCCAAGCAAAGTTGGTCAAAAACGTACTTTTTCGACTATTTAACAGCGATTTGCTCGCGAACGCGAGCTGATGGAAAAAATTGGATAACAGATTCGGAATCAGCACACTAAAATCCATATAAATCAGTTGTCAAAGGTCAGGCAAATTGAAAAAGTTCAACTTTTGTCAACCTGTGTAATGATAGGGGTTAAAATTTAAAGAGTAGGGGTTAAAATGTAAAAGTTAAACTTGATATAAGGCATTCCACACCAAATGTACCGCTACAGAAAAACATGTGTCCCGTAAATTTCTGAATAGGTTGTTTGGATAGCCCTATATGAAACTAAGAAAATTGCGTTTTTGGTTTTTCAAAAACTGGGCTTAGGAAGCGTGGTCAAATATTTGAAAAATGGTCAAATTTGTGGTGAGTTGCCATGATTAAATATTTATCACATTAAAACGGAATGCACCACAATCTCAAAAATTTACATTCTTATATAGTTTTGTATGGGCTACCGATTAAAAATTTTTTTTTGGAAAATTTTCAGAACCCATTCTAAAATTTTCCATTTGTTAAAAAAGTCAATTTATCAAAAATCCGGCCACTTTTGTTTCATTAATTTTTTTTTTTAAGTTTAGATGTTTGCCCATCCACACAAAAAAAAATCAGAAACACGTTTTTGTTTTTTTCGAGAAAATCGCATTTGAATTTTAAATTTCATAACAACTTTGAAATTAGCTTGTATTTTCTTGTTTGATCGTTGCGAATGAGTATTATTAATTGCATAAACATTACTCATACGCTCTGTTGAAACAAGAAAATACAAGCAAATTACTAATTTGTTATGAATTTAAAATTCAAATGCGATTTTCTCGAAAAAAACGAAAAATATGTTTCTGATTTTTTTGTGTGGATGGACAAACATCTAAACTTAAAAAAAAAAAAATAAAAAGAAAAAAATGTGGCCGGATTTTTGATAAATTGACTTTTTAAAAAAATGGAAAATTTTAGAATGGGTTCTGAAAATTTTCCAAAAAAAAATTTTTAATCGATAGCCCATACAAAACTACATAAGAATGTAAATTTTTAAGATTGTGGTGCATTCTGTTTTAAAGTGATAAATATTTAATCAAAGCAACTCGCCACAAATTTGACCATTTTTCCAATATTTGACAACGCCTCCTAAGCCCAGTTTTTGAAAAATTGAAAAACCAAAAACGCAATTTTCTAAGTTCCATATAGGGCTATCCATACAACCTATTCAGAAGTTTACGGTACACATGTTTTTTTTTCGCTGGACATTTGGTGTGGAATGCCTCATATGCACTTCTTCCTTTTTGCCTCAGAAATCAGTACCAATTTTCCTCGAATTTGGTTAATTTTCTAATTATTAATTTAATTTTTTTTGAAAAACTTTTTCAATGGTAAAACATTTTCAATTGAGAACTTTAACCACTTTTTTTTGCAAAATCAAGTTTTTCTAATTATGTCACTATTTTAGTAAATGGGCGATATATGTTTAATTTTTCAACAAGTTCACTTTACAATTTTCAGCCAATCCTAATGTACATACATAATGAGCATTTTAATAAAAATCCCTTCACTTTTTACAGAAATTTAATAAATAAGAACAAGTAGTTTTGTGTTAAAATGTTGTTAATTTCTCTATCTCGTGTTGTCAGATGTAACAGGTTTCAGGTTGTTTAATAAAACGCTTGAGTAATACAATTGAACAGTTCATGCGAATAAGAATGAACAGACCATTTGTAAACTTTAACAGGGGACAATAAAAACGCAGGAAACGGTTAAAAATTTTTAATTTTGTCAGCTTTTTGCATTAGCTTTGAGATTTAACTCATTTCTACCCATATACAAAGTTTTAGTAAGGTATTCCAAAGATAAATTGCCAAAAAGTTGACTTAAATTTTCGCTTAAATGGAAAAGAACCTATATCCAATAAAATGTATTGCAATTTGAATAGAAATGTGTTATTTTGCAGCAGCTTTTGACTACATTTTTATGAGACTTGAAAAACTTGAAGAACTGTTGTTCGTATTTGCTTGTGTATCCTTGTGTATCCTTAAAATGTGTATCCTCAAGGATACACATTTTAAGGATTGCAAGGACATGCAAAAAAGTTTTTTTCTTATTTATGTTTTATTCCTGCAATTTGATGCAGTAGAAATACTATATAACACAAAATATGTTTTTAAGAATTATAATATTAACCCTTATCTGAATATTTCGGGGTAACATTACAAGGACATGCAAAAAAAAAAAAATTTAGTGACACAAAATAATTTTTTAAGAATTATAATATTAACCCATACTTGCATGGAACTGACATTACCAATTTTTTGTTGCAAATGTGTTAAAAATTTTTGTATGTGTAAAGATTGTTTGTGTGGTGTATAATTTAAAATTTTTTATCTAATATCGTTTTTAAACTTACATATCGTGAACCTATATTCAAAATATGCCAACCCTTGCGAAATAATGTAAGAGACAAAAAAGTTGAAAGAAAGTATGAAATGAGGTTGAGATTGCTAGAAATAGAATTGTAGTGTTGGAAACTGTCAAAATTTATTCTGTAGAAACTATAAATATTCACATATATAAAAAACAGTTTTCATTAACAAGACAAACCGACATTTAAAATCCTACTGATGATGACACTAACTGGGGTGTTTGAAACCGGTATAGGAAATACCAGAAATGTCTATAATTTTTAGAAATTCAATTTTTCTTCTGCATTTTTTCAACTTGAACCTTATAACAAATAAAATTAGAGCCCGTGCTCGATCTGTACTTACAGATAAAATCAAATAAAATTACTGACAAAATATGTCGCCATTAGGGACGTCTCCGAAACAGAAAATGCAAATTCCTCCATTTGTGTCTGCAATTCCAGATCATGTTGGTAACCCTTGCAAAATAATGTAAGAGACAAAAAAGTTGAAAGAAAGTATGAAGTGAGGTTGAGATTGCTAGAAATAGAATTGTAGTGTTGGAAACTGTCAAAATTTATTCTGTAGAAACTATAAATATTCATATATATTAAAAACAGTTTTCATTTACAAGACAAACCGACATTTAAAATCCTACTGATGATGACACTAACTGGGGTGTTTGAAACCGGTATAGGAAATACCAGAAATGTCTATAATTTTTAGAAATTCAATTTTTCTTCTGCATTTTTTCAACTTGAACCTTATGCCAACTCAAATTTGACCGAAATGAGTTTCCGATGGCAAAAAGCTCCCATATGCAATATCCATCTGTGATAAAAATTTCAGAGCAAAAAATAATTGGTTGTCGTTTTACATCCATTTTTGTTACTCTGCTATCTCAAAGTACATTTTTTTTTTGGTGAAAATAAATGCCAACTCCCATTGTAAATTTCCAAAAATTTTTCAAAAATTAAAAAAAAAAAAAAATTAGACTACACATTTTATTGCATTTGCCATGCTGACCACGAATCTGGTAAAGATTTTGATACCTAATAGATAGTTTTCGAGATATTGCCATTTTGAAAATATCGGTAAATAATGTTTGCAAAAAAAAAGAATGCTTATATAGATGTAACTTTCAAACTATTTATCAGATTGAAACTTTCAAAGTATCTAGTTTAAAGTGACCCTTTTACAACAGAGTACCAAAGTTGACCACCCTGAGATTAAAAGGATTTCGGAGCTAGTAACTTTTAAAAATATGCAAAGATTTTTAATTTTTTTTTCAGTTTTTGCAATTATCGTACTAAGGATAACAAAAACCAAAAAAAAAAAAAATTATAAAAATTTTTTCAAAAAAAATGTTTTTTTTATTTTCCGACAAAATATGCCAATTCTAAAAAAATATTTGTTTTTTGATATAGTAATAAATGCCATCTCTCAAAAATACGCAATTACTTAAGTGCAAAATATAAGATTTTTGGCATGGGTAAAAATTATTTAGAATATTTAAACCATGTTATGGAAGGTACATTGTTAATTTTTAGAATAATATGCGAAATAACTAGTTTTTTAGCTCTCCTGAACAGTAAGCTTTTTCGAGTTGGCATTTATTGAATATAGTTCGACGATATGTTAGCTAAATAACTATACCCTACATCAACCACGGTGGGGTTTTCATGATTTTAAAAAAATTTCCGATTTCTTCCAATTTGAAAAGCAATTCTGTTTCTAGGTGACGTAAGGAAAAGAATAAGTCCAAAAACAAACAAAAAAAGTACTAGGCACTTTTTTTGGCTGCCAAAAGAAGATTTTGAGCTCAAAAAAAAATAGTTAACCATTTTTAACAACTTTTTTCGCTTCAAATGTGAAAATTGTTGTTTAAGGGAGTGAAGTGTAAAATCCTTAACCACTTTATAAAAATACATAGTCGATTCGTAGGATTTTTCGCCATCCATAGAAATTTTTAAAAAATCGCTTTAGAATTTTTATGAAAAAAAAGTAATTCTTTTAAATATTGAGTTAAATGCACTTACAGGAAACAGAAAAGAAAGAGATCTTACTTCTAACTTTTTATGTTAACACTAAACGTCCCGGAAATATGTATGTAAACCTATGTTTACCATGATCTGTGAAATTGACTATTTCACTACAACTTTGAAAAATAATAGAGTTATTGCTATATTCCGTAGGAACGCTTAAAGATTTAAACATGAGCTTTTAAAAAACGGTGAGACCTTTGGGCTTCTTTTATGGTATTTTGGAAAGGTAAGAGGTAGGGCTATCTTTTAAGAGAAGAAAAAAACATAAGCTACTTGCCATCTTGCTGAGCAAATTGACGTTATGTGCAAATTCTCATGTCTTTTATTTTTAAAAGCTTTATTTTTAAAAGATCTGTATCTCGACGATTTCACCTTTTTTGTTATTGATTCTGAAAGGTCTCCGAATGAACTTTCCAACAAGCCCAAAAACAAAAAATCGGACTACCCTCCGACCACCAATCCGAAAATTTTCAAACCGCTGCCATTTCGCACACTTGCATTTTCGGGGATGGTCGTAATGGACATATTTTCATAAAATGAGCCTAGGAATACGCTGGTAAAATTCGGCGGGTCGTGACTGAATCACCCTGTATAAGCACCTACATATCGCTCATTTACTTGTATAGTGTCATAACTCAAAATATGTCGTTTTTGGGTAAACAATACAGAATTATTTGTTATATCCTGCTTTATATTGTGTCAAAAATTCGTATTAATATCTTTTAAACTCACCGTTTGAAAAGAGAACACGCCATTATAACATTTTCTATGTACAGGCCTTTTGCAATGTAAACCAAGTTTCAATTGTAAACTTTAAACAGGTTTTCTTTAGAATCAAACATTTTGAGTTATGACACTATACAAGTAAATGAGCGATATGTACTAAAAATTTCAACGACAATTGAAGAGAATATCTAAGGGTATTCATTTCAGTTTTTTTTTGGTTGTAAAAATGAAAAATTGTAAAAATGTAACTTTTTATTACAACAAACACATGAAAAAATTTTCCTCTTAAAAGTTGCAATTTAAACAACCTATATCCAAGTGTAAAATTATCAGAGTAAAAAGTTACATTTTTCCAATTTTTTAAGCGTTGCCATTCATTACTAATCAAAGAAAAAGTACCAAAATTTGCTACTATTATTTAAGTTTTTTCTACCTCGGCAGCCCTTATTGAACATGTGTTTGAAATTTTTCTTAGAAGAAAATATGTATACAAATAATTTTGGTTATAATAATAGAAATTAAGAATTAAACAACAAGAAAAAACTGTCAAAATAAGTAAAAAGTGTAAATTATAAGTTAATTGGTTCATTCATCGAATAATTTAATTATTTTTGGAAACTTTGCATCACAATTTTTTTATGTACCCGTTCACATCAATGAGAGTGGAATCTTACATTTTTTATTTTTCCACTTTTACATTCTCTGAAATGAATACCCTTTCTGTTTTCAAAATCATGCAGAAGTACAATATAATGTAAAATTAATCAATTAAGAGTATAAAAAATCATAATTCTTAATGGTGGGGCTGTTTTGGCAACCATATGCCACCCTGTGATACAACAGGGTAACCCAAAAAACGCTTTTTGAAAAGCTGATGTTTAAATCTTAATAGGTCCTTGCAGAATGTAGCAATAGACCTATTATTTTTTAAATATGTAGTGAAATAATCAGTTTGAAAGATCATGTTAATTATAGGTTTTCATATTTCCGGGACGTTTAGTGTTCACATAAGACGTATGAAAGAAAGTATATATTAATTTTCTGTTGCCTGTCAGTGAATTTAAGTTAATATTTAAAAGAATTACTTTTTTTTTCATTAAAATTCTAAAGCGATTTCTTAAAAATCTCAATGGATGGCAAAAAATCCTAAGAATCGGGTGTGTATTTTTATAAATCGTCTTGAAGTGATTAAGGATTATACATTTCACTCCCTAAAACAATAATTTTTACTTTTGAAGCGAAATAAAAATTGTTAAATTTTTTTTACTTGTTTTTGTTGAGCTCAAAATCTTCTTTTTGCCGCAAAAAAAAAACGCCTAGTACTTTTTTTTTTTGTTGTTGGGCTAATTCTCTTCCTTACGTCACCAAGAAATATAAAGGCTTTTCAAATTGGAAGAAATCGAAAATTTTTTTAAATCATGAAAACCCACCGTGCACTCTGTGGTACAGGGTATAATGAGTTTGTACTGACCTACCTTTAAGCATACCGATCGACTCAGAATCACTTTTTGAGTCAATTTAGCTATATAAGCTAAAAAAACAGGTAACTCTTACTTTTTGCTCCTCATTCTCATATTCAAATTTCAGGACAATTGGTGAGTGCTCCGTGAAGACCTTCCTTGTTAGTGATAGAGGGTATATATAAGTTTGTCATTCTGTTTGTAACTCATCGGAATATCGGTGTAGGACCCCATAATGTATTTATATTATTGATCAATGATAGATTTTAAGGCATTCTAGCGATGCCCGTCTGTCCGTCTGTGGAAATGGTGATCACGGCCAAAGTATTAAACAGATATGACTAAGACTTAACATAATTGTTTATTGTTGCTCTAAGTAGTTTGGTATTGCATTTGAGCGAATTCGGTTCAGCGGTTCAAAAGTTATGATTGAAAATGTAAGGACACCTGGAAAATTTTGCTACAATTAACATAACCTATAAATACAAAATGCCTTATTTCGGCTGTTTGTTGACACATGTGAACAGAATTGATCACCAAATGGTATTTAAACAAGTACAAACATATTTGTTTACAAAAACAAAATTTTCGCCCAATTTTTTTTTTTCACCAAAAATTTTTTTCGCGAATTTTTTTTTTCAAAAATTTTTTTTTGCAAATAAACTTTTTTACATTGTGGAGGGTATCAATACATTCGGCAAGGTCGAATTTAACTTTGTTATTTGTTTTTAAATGCGTTCTGATTTAACCTACACTCAAAAAAACCTTGTCAAATTACTAGAAAAAGTCTGGTAATCCCATTTTACCAATATTTTATAGTTTTCCTGGTTTTTTAACAAATTATTTTTGATCGAAATTTAATTTTTTTTTTGTAATTTTACAGTTTTTCTTGTAATTTTACAAATTTCCAAGATTTTTTACAAAAATGCCTGCAAATTTTGTACTCTTGCCCAAAACATTACATCATGATGTTTTGCGGATGATTTGGGTGTACTTGCCAAAGCAAAGTTTTTTAAGAAAAAATAATGTTATATTACATTGCTATTCCATGCAAAACGAATTGAAATATCAGTCGAGGACCCCATTAAAAACCAAAAGACCTGTACATTTCGTAAGTGAGTGCAAAAAAGTGTTTTTACATTTTGGAGAGTATAAAAGATTCGGCACTAAAGAATATAACACTCTCACTTGTACATTTGATAAACAAATGGAAATTTTTTATGCGAAAAGCTTAGACTTGGTGAAGAAGTAGTTTTGGCAAAAAAAAATATTTTTTTTCACGAAAAACAAAATTATGTTAAAAAAAATTAATGAACCCAAAATTTTTGGTGAAAAAAAAAAATTTGATGAAAAAAAGTGTTTGATCAATTTTTTTTTGGTGAAAAGAAAAATTTTTTTATGTAAAAAAAAATTGATGAAAAAAAAAATTTTGGTGAGAAAAAAATTTGATATAAAATTTGATGAAAAAAAATGTGATAAAAAAAAATTAGGAAAAAAAATTTTGGTAAAAAAAAAAATTTTATGAAAAAAAAATTAATGAAAAAAAAAATTGATGAAAAAAAAATATTTGATGAAAAAAAAAAAAATTTGATGAAAAAAAAATTGATGAAAAAAAATTGAAAAAAAATATATGAAAAAATAAAGTTTGATGAAAAAAAAAATTTGATGAAAAAAAAGGTTGATGAAAAAAAAAATTTGATGAAAAAAAATTGATGAAAAAAAAAATATGGAAAAAAAATTGATGAAAACAAAAAAAATTTGATGAAAAAAAAATTTTTTGTTGAAAAATAATTATGTTACTTTTTATTCACCAGCGGGTGAAAAACGGTTTTATTCACCACGAGGTGAATTATTATTCAAGTTAGTTTTGGTTTTAAGAAAATGAAAATAGTAATTCTTGTTTTCTTTAATTGTTAGCTTATATAGTCAAACTGAGGTGGCATCCTGCAACTTTTTAAAATTAGACACCAGCCTAAAAACATTATCATGTCAAAAAAAATCTAGTAAATTCACGAAAATTTCTTGTAAATTTTATTTTGCTAAAAAGTTGTTAATTTACAACTTTATTAGTAAAAATCTTGCAAAATTACAAAAAAGCTCGTAATTTTTAATAGGAATTCTCGTAAAATAGGACGTAGCCAAAAAAACTTGTAAAATCACGGAACCTCCTTTTTATCGCGTCAAAAAAATGTAAATTTAAAATTGTTTTGGTAAAAAGTTTGTAAAATTACAAAATTATTTGTAAAAAGCTTGTAAAATAACAAGGAGTTCTTTTCAAATAGGAGGTAGCAAAAAAAGGTCACAAACTTTTCTTGTAATTTTACAAGTTTTTTTTATTAGTGTCAAAACCGGTTTTCGATCTTACCTATCTTTGTTAACCAGTTCAAATAAACCCCGCTTACAGAAACCGCATACCCACTTAGACCGTGGGCTCTTACTAAAACCGTTCATTACATTAAAGTAACAACATTATTTTTGGTTTTTCTTCTACCATATCTTCCGAATTTAATTATCACACATTTTTGCGTTTTATTGTCATCAAGTCTCTTCCACGCCACATCAATATTTGATTGGAGAATCGCATTAAACTCGAACAGTTTAAATTTCAATTAAGCCAAATTAACAAACTAAACTCTGTTGTAATTTTAATAATGTTTGTGTAACTTTAACAAATTTTAAATTAAACACCGCCCAAAGTCATTATGATGACAATGATGTTAAACTTTTGCACTATCATGAATAGTTAAAATGAATGATTTAAACAAAAAAAAAATGCAAAGATGAAATCGAATATGTATCAATTGAGGGAGTTGAAATATATACAACATTATTAAAAGACCCTCAAAATTTGTAATTGAGGTTTATTAGATAAAAAGTATAAAAATCAATGTCAATTTTGAGATAGACTATAGTGTGCTTAGAGGAGCAGTTAAGTAAAGAGTTTAATTTTAATTTAACAAAGATTATTTTAAAAAATAAATTTAAAGGAAATGGCTTTTAAGGTAAGAAATAATGTTTTTCGAGGGAGTTGGGGTAGTTCAGAATTAATTTCAAGTCGGGTACGATGGTGTGCAATGATGTTGATTTGAATTCGGAATATTGAAAAATGAAAAACTTATAGTTCTTCTTAGCATTTTAAACCCTGGTTTCTCTGGGTTTTATAAACTTTCTTTTCTGGTTACATCGATTTTAACAATTTATGTTTCTCTTTCAGTTTGTTGCTGTATTTTGTTTAATCGCTGTAGTATCAGCTGGTGATTATGAATATAATAAACCCACCAACACAAATAATCAAGTTTCCAATAATTATGATACCAAAGTTATTGATAATGCTAGCAGTAGTAAATCAAATAATGAAGTGGCTCATAATCCTACCCAGGATTCATATAGTTCTCCAGCACAATCAGAAAATACCTATCATCAAGAACAACAACAACATGAGGATAACGTCGGTGAAAATAGTTCCTATGATAATGATTCAACATCCTATCAATCATCTGGTGATGATGACTACAATGTGCAAACTTCCAATAGCTATCAATCCGCTCCCATTAATAACAATCAACAATATAATTATGGCTATGATTCTTTAGCTTATAATCCTCCAGCTAAATACGACTATGGTTATAGTGTAAATGATCCAACTACCGGTGATATTAAATCTCACACTGAAAGTCGTGATGGTTATTTTGTACGTGGTGCTTATAGTTTAGTCGATCCTGATGGTTACAAACGTACTGTCACTTATACCGCTGATAATGTTAACGGTTTTAATGCTGTTGTCAATCGTGTACCCATTGCGGTTAAATATGCAGTACCAGCAGTTCAATATAAATCAGCTGCAGTTACTATTGCAGCTGAACCCACCTCCGTCAAGATTGTAGAAACTCAAAAAAATTTAGCAGCTGATTCTCAGTCTCGAGATAGCTATGCTAGTCCACCCGCTCATGATGGTAACGGTCCATATGCTTAATTTAGTCATGTATTTAATTTTAGTTATTGTTATTTAAAATTTAATTTAAATCATTGTTACATAAATCATTAAACACTTTGTTTATAATACTCATACACTTACGTTACGTTGTTGTTAGTTCAAGCTGTGTTTTTTGCTCCCAGATGTTAACGTAAAGGAATAGGAAACAAGAACAAAATTTAAATTCGGTCTTGCCGAATGTATTGATACTAGGGTATTCAATTAATCGAGGTTCTTCTTTAATCGGTTAATCGAGCAAATAATTAATCGGGATTGAGAATTAATCGGTTAATAATCGGTTAAATTTGAATTATTCGATTAACCGAATAATATTAATTTAAAATTTAAATTGAATATAAAACCACGGAATGTATGTACTTTTAAAAATTTTATTATAAACAAGTAAGAAATTTACATGCGCTATGCCAAAGCTTCAAATACCACCAACAATCCCAGCCCAAATAAATAATTTTTGTATGGCATCCTGAAAAATGACCCAATCCAAAATGACACCAACTTGAAAAATATCACCTCATATTGGGCCCCAATTTAGTGCGAAAAAATGCCAAAAAAAAAAGCTATTTTTCTAAAAAGAAAAATTGCCCTAAAAATATTTAAAAAAATTGTTGGGTTTCCAAATTTGTTTTCTTTTATTTTTAGTGCTAAAATTGCAATAATTTCATCGGTCAATATCTCCGCGATTAAAAAAGATATCTGAAGGATTCCAAAAGTATTTTTTTCAGATGTGCTAAACTATTTTCACATCTAAAAATATTTCGCGGTTTTATAGGATCCCGAACATTACGAAAATTCAGTTTCCTACTATAATTCGGTAAATTTACACAAATTGCGTAATTCTACTTAAAATTATTGAAAATTTACACAATTTATAGTAGTAATTTATTTGAATTTGTATAAATTTACCAATAAAAAAGACTCACTTTTTTAGAGAGCAGTATTGTAAATAGAAATCCTAAATATCTCAATATGAGATAGATCAGTTCTAAGGCAAGATTCAGATTACGCGCATGAAAAACTATTAGAAAAATCTATTGTGCTGGAAATGTATATGAAGTTAATTTTTTTTTAAGCCGAAATAAATTTTTAGTGCCTCGATAAAATATTGATAAAAGAGAGTTTGATTAATTTTTTTATACCTAAACTTCTTTAAGTAGAACCGTAATTTGCAGAACTTTAAACAGCAAAAAATAACCAAAAGTACTAAAAAAAAGAAATTTCGGTTAATCGGTTAATCGACACAAATTAATCGGTTTATTTGTTATTTGAAAATTGGCAATTTTAAATTATTCGAACAGTTAATCGACCAAAATTAATCGGTTAACCGATTAACGGTTAATCGATTGAATACCCTAATTGATACCCTCCACAATTTCAAAAAGATTATTGCAAAACACTTTATTTGAAAGGAAATTACTTTCAAAAAAATTAAAAAAAATTTCCGCGAAAAACAAAAAAAAAAATGGTAAAAAAAAAATCCGCGATTTTTTTCTTTTTTTGTCAAAATTTTTTTTTGTGATTGTTTAAATACCATTCGGTGTTCAAATATGTTCACATATGTCAACCAGCAGCCGAATTAAAGCATTTTGTATTTTAAGGTTATGTTGAATGTACCAAAATTTTTGAGGTGTCCTTACATTTTCGTTTATAACTTTTGAACGGCTGAACCGATATCACTCAAATGCAATACCAAACTGCTCGGGAGAACTTCCAATAAGTATGTTAAGTTTTAGTCATCTCCGTGTAATATTTTGGCCATGATCACCATTTCCACAGACAGACGGACAAACGGGCATCGCTAGAATGTCTTAAAATCGATCATTGATTAAATATATATATATATTACCACGCCCTCAAAAGAGAGGCAGGCCGAAAAAACAACATTTTCTAGTCCCATGGGTCCAAGTGCAAGACTTTAATTTTCCTCTAGTATAAAAATGTTTCATTTGTTTGACCAAAATACAAAAAAAAAAATTAAAAATGGTGTTTTTTAGAGGTTGGTTTAGTTTCTCAAGCGAGAACTTTTTCCCCTCTGGTTCGACTTTGCCCATTTATGAACTTAGCCTGCTTAGCACCATGCTTTCTTAGGATATTTTCCTAATAAATACTCAGAAAAAAAAAATAATTTTTTTGGGGGAGCTTCGGTTCGGAAGGTCGGTTGGTAACGTTGGGTGCACCTTCCCCATCGCAATAAAAGTTATCAAAGGCATTCATTATAATAAACATAACCTTAAATTAGAAAATTCAATCATTATTTGTTATTTATTTTAATCCAGGCCCACAAAAAGGGCAGTCCAAAAAAACGAAATTTTTTAATACCCGGGGTCCAAATGGGGGTTCAAACTTTTCTTGCACAAAAAAGTTTGATTTCACAAAAATGCAAAAAAATATGTAAAAAAATTGAGTTTTTTAGAGGTTGGTTTAGGAGGGCTTAGGTCATGTGGTCTAATATTGGAAAAATGGTCAAATTTGTGACGAGTCGCCTTGTTTAAATATTTATCAAATTAAAACGGAATGCACCACAATCTTAAGAACTTACTTTCTTATATAGTTTTGTATGGGCTATCGAATAAAGAACCCGTTCAGAAATTTTCCATTTTTTTAAAAAGTTAATTTATGAAAAAATCGGCCACTTTTTTTATTTTTTTAAAGTTTAGATGTTTGTCTATCAACACAAAAAATTCAGACATGTGTTTTTCGTTTTTTTTTTTTTTTTGAGAAAATCGCATTTGAGTTTTTAATTTCATATCAATTTAGTAATGTGCTTGTATTTTCTTGCATATGAGTAATATTTATGCAAATATTTAATACTCATTCGCTATGTTGAAATAGAAAATGCAAGAAAATTACAAAATTGTTATAAAATTTAATATTCAAATGCGAGACTTCTGAGAATTCCTATCACATTTGAATTTTTAATTTCATGACAATTTAATAATTTGCTTGTATTTTCTTGCGTATGAGTAATATTTATGCAAATATTTAATACTCATTCGCTACATTGAAACAAGCAAATCACAAAATTGTTGCGGTTTTCTAAAAAAAAAACAAAAAAACACATGTCTGAATTTTTTTGTGTGGATAGACAAACATCTTATCTTTAAAAAAAAATTAAATTCACTTTTTTAAAAAATGTGAAATTTCGGAAATGTGAATTTTCGGAAAAAAAATTAATTAATAGCCCATACAAAACTATACAAGAATATAAATTTTTGAGACTGTGGTGCATTCCGTTTTTATTTGATAAATATTTAAACAATGTAACTCGACACAAACTTTACCATTTTTCAAATATTTGACCACGCCTCCATAGCCCAGTTTTTGAAAAATTGAAAATAGAAATTTTCTTACAAGGGAAGTCTCCCTGGTGTCACCCTCCGATCTTCATGAAATTTGGATATGTTGTTAAGAACGAAAATTAATTCGACACGTATTTTTTTAGCGGCCCAAACTCATTTGTATGGGGGGAAATTGACCTTTTTTAGTTCTTTACGATTTGCGCCTATTTAAACAAAATTAATATAGGCATGTGTGGTATCAGATTATCTCGTGGTGCTAACAACGGGCCAAAAAAGTTAATATTTTTCGACTTATTAACAAAAATGTCCTAAATTTTTGGTGTTTTACTCAATATGACAAAAAGTTGTGCATGTTTAGACACGTTCTTAGCACGCGTAGATAGGTTTTCCAAATACCTTTCATTTGGTATGTAACATGACTAGGTTTCTTTGCATAATATAGGAGATAAACGAAAAAAACTGAAAAATGGCCTTGTCTTCCCCCCTCCTTTTTACCCCCTAAATATGAATTTGGGCCGCTAAAAAAAATACGTGTCCCTTTATTTTTTCTAATCTACAAAATAAAACCAATTCCATAAAGATCCGCGGGTGACACTAGGAAGACTTCCCTTGTTAGTTATATAGTATAGGGTGTCCGACATTAGTGTCCGACCGATCAGTTCGGCCAAAAAACGGTGTTGGCCAAAAATTAATATTTGCAAGCATTTTTAACAGATTTTTCTGATGGCCGTTTGTTTGTTTAGGCGATAGACGACTATTCTGACTTTCAAATTTAATGGCGAGGACGAAGTTAAGCACCAATTTAGATGTTCGGTAACCGAACGTTCGGCCAAATTGAAAAAAGTTCGGTTACCGAACTTCGAAATTGTGGCTCACTAAGTTGAGCCACGTTTTTAAATTTTACACTCAGAATCGTCTTCCATCGCCTCAACAATTCTACCCCATATAAAAAAAGTTGTTAAAGGTACTTCCAAATACCAAAATTTTGATTAAATGACGTTTTTTGGCCGAACTGTTCGGTCGGACACTACTATTCATACAACCCTTAAAACCTGGTATCTATTAAGATTAGTGTATTAAATTCGACAAAGAATTGAGTTTATTTTGTTTGTAATTATGTTATCTCTTGTGGTACAATAAAACATGGGTGAGGCAGTGATTTGAGACTCACGTAAGAAATTTAGTCACTATAAATTCGAATCACTAACGACTCACTCACTCAAATTTTTAATTTACCCAAAATCCCTCAATATACACATTCATAATTTTAATTTTACTCGGGCAATTTTTGATCTCGCTCACTTATGATTTAAGCAAATTTACGCAAAAAATAAAAAGAAATTGAATCTCCCAATTCCAATTCCAATTCTCCTCTAATCAATCACGAAATTTTTTTGCAGTCACTGCTAATCACTTGAGTAAGTAACTTAGGTTTCGCTTGTGTGAGTCATGTGAGGTTTACTTGAATCACGTCACCAGCACCGATATCTAGACAAACTTTTTGACTTTAACAGTGAGAGTGTTCTTTAAAATTATTTTTAAAAATTGCAAAACAAATATGTTGAGATCAAAATGCAATAGCCTGCCACTGTATTTGTATATAACTGTAATTATATCAAACGCCAAAGACTGTAGTGCCGTCAACAAAAATATTTTATAGAATAAAGCATACTTTAAGGCTTAAATAATAAAGCTACACTTAGCAAAACTTATATACATTTTTTATTAACCCAGAAGAGGACATTGAAATATGATTAATCCCCTTAACCCAGAAGAGGCCATTGAAATATGATAAACTTAAGCTAACAAGGGAGGTCTCTCAGAGGGCACCCATCGATTGTCCTGAAACTTGCACATGCGAATGTGGGGAGAAAAATAAAAGTTGTCTGTTTTTTTTTTTTAATTTAAACTAGCAGAAATTTCGCCAAGCACAAAAATACATGTCAGCTTAATTTTATTAGAGATTATTATATATTATATATGACAATAACGAACTTTAGGAAGCTGAATTTGGACACGACCGATACGGGATTGGATAGGCCTTCAAAAAAACTTTCGATCTGAATTAAATGTTCATATAGTTTCTTTTGAAGAAATGCGAAAAATCCTCAAAAAACGAAAGAAATCCCGTTTCCCCCTACCCTTTGACCCGCTAAATTTGAGGTTAAGCAGCTAAAAGAAACAGGTAACTCTTATTTTGCTCCCCTCTTTCCTATAAGCAAGTTGAAACCCCTTACACTGAAAGAATTTTGTTCATTACGGATATGAAAACGTACATTGATTCTATGAAAAAAAATCATTAGAAGTGAGCCAATGATGCCCTTCATAGAATCTATGAAACAAATTCATAGAAACCAGAAACCTATGAAAAAGTTCATAGGCTATGGAAAAAAAAAATATTATTCAATTCTATTTTTATTTATTTTATTATTTCAATTTTTTTTTTTATTTATTTTTATTATTTTTATTATTTTATTTATTTACAATTTTCTATTTTTAAAAATTTCTGGATACGCCCCTGAGATATCACCATTTATGTCGGAACACTTTTGTCAAAAATGTACGACTTTCCTAATTATCAAGACCACATATCTGGAATACTAAAATCGCGTCTTTTGCTGGCAAAAAATACTTTAGGACCTGAGAATTTCTTAAACCTTTTCTATAGGAACAAATTTATAAAATTTGGGAAAAATTCCAATAAAACATTAGCTAATAAATTAGATCCGACCTGAGGTTCCCTAAAAAAATTTTTGTAAAAAAAAAATTCCCCCCATCCCAAACCCAAGAGCTGGATCCACGCCTGACTTTACACTTTTCCAATATTAAAATCTTTTTCTGTTTTGAGGGCTTGGTCCACAAAAAATTAAAATGTTTATATCTCGAGAAGGTCCCAGACTAATATTGCGATGATTTACAAACGAAAGTTAATTTTAAGCCGATAATAACTGACATAAATATATATACATATGAGGCATTCCACACCAAATGTCCAGCGAAAAAAAACACGTGTACCATAAACTTCTGAATAGCTTGTATGGATAGCCCTATATGGAACTTAGAAAATTGCGTTTTCGGTTTTTCAATTTTTCAAAAACTGGGCGTGGTCAAAAAGGAGGCGTGGTCAAATATTGGAAAAATGGTCAAATTTGTGGCGAGTTGCCTTGATTAAATATTTATCACATTAAAACGGAACGCACCACAATCTTAAAAATTTTTTTTCTTATATAGTTTCGTATGGGCTATCGAATAAATTTTTTTTCCTTGAAAAATTTTCAGAACCCGTTCTGAAATTTTCCATTTTTTAAAAAAGTCAATTTATCAAAAATTCGGCCACTTTTTATACCCTCCACTCTAGTGATAGAGGGTATATATAAGTTTGTCATTCCGTTTGTAACACCTCGAAATATTGGTCTAGGACCCCATAAAGTATATATATTCATGATCCTCGATCGATTTTAAGACGATCTAGCGATGTCCGTCCGTCCGTCCGTCTGTCCGTCCGTCTGTCCGTCTGTCTGTCTGTCTGTCTGTCTGTCTGTCTGTCTGTCTGTCTGTCTGTCTGTCTGTCTGTCTGTCTGTCTGTCCGTCTGTTTAAAACACGCTAACTTTTGAAAGACTTTACGGAGGCTCCTGAAGTTTGGCATATATGTTACGTATTTACCTGGTCAGGTTTGTATTGCAATCCAGCGAAATCGGTCCAGTGGTTCAAAAGTTATGAGCAAAAGACTGAATTTCGGCAAGGGTTTTTCGTGAATTTATGAGATAAAAAGCACTATAACTTTCGAAAAGCAATTCTGAGGATGCTGAAGCTTGGCATATATATTTTTCGTTCCTCCAGCCTAGTTCGTGTTGAATTTCAGCCCAATCGGTTCAGTGGTTCAAAAGTTATTAGCAAAACCGTGAATTTCAGATTAGCTTCACATTAAATTAAAGTGTTGAAAACCCGTTAAACCTGTTTTAAAAACATTGGTAAGTCACAAAAATATTTTAAAACTATTTTTGTCACTCAAAAATATTTTTATACCAAAACAAAAAAAAATACACTCGAAAAAAATTTAACACTCAAAAAAAATTTTACACTCAAAAAAAAAATTAGTAAATTATTTTTTTTTTGTCAAAAATTATTAAAAAAAAATTTTTTACGCAAAATAAAATATTTCTAATCAAAACTGTTATTTTTTTCACGTTAGAAAATTTACTATCACTTAAAATGGGCATTGTGGAGGGTATTCATTAGGGTTTCTAAATTCCCGGACTTCTCCAATTCCCGGGAAAGTGTTTTAAAAAAATTGAATTCCCGGGAATTCCCGGGAATTTTTTGGTTAACACAAAATCTGAATCTTATCATATATATAATATTATTTTTCAAAATATGGCAGCATATATTTATTCGAACACCCACAGATGTCTTCTTTTGTAAAATAGTTTTCTTTACTTCTTTTTTAAGCGTATAAAATTCACAAAAATCTAATTTTTGTAAAAGTATTGTACTTTATCAGGATTGTCGTATTTGCCTTGGCGTATTTTCACTCCATACAGAATGTTTTTTATTCATGAATTTATAATTTGTAAAATTGTTGTGTTTGTAAAAGCTTTTTGGTAAATTCGAATAATGCTGATCAGTCATTATAAGGATTTTATTTTAAAGATTCATTTCGAAAAACTTTCGAATTAGTTAAATAACCTTTGCAAGACATCCGTGCCCAAATATCAGTCTTTAAATTTAAATATTTATGTTTAAAAAAATGGAACTTTTGTGAAATTTTAGGCTAGAATGCTGGTTTTTTTAAAATACTTCTATGCCACCTGAAGCGTTTCCTTACTATTTTTCTGCAATATTTTAAATTTAATCCAATTTTTCATTTTATTTCAATAAATCATATAAAATTGTATTTAAAATGGGTAATTTGTTTAGTTTTTTTTAAAAACAGTTATTGACAAATTCCCGAAATTTCCCGATGAAAAAATCCCGGGATTTTGAGAAAAAAAAAATCCCGGAAATTCCCGGGAAATTTTTCCCGAATAGAAACCCTAGTATTCATAGATTCGGCCAAGTCGAATTTAACTTTTCTACTTGTTTTTTCTTTTTTTTTAATTTTTTTTTAAGTTTAGATGTTTGTCCATCCACGCATTTGAATTTTAAATTTCATAACAATTTTGTAATTTGCTTGTATTTTCTTGTTTTAAAGTTGCGAATGAGTAATATTAATTGCATGAATATTACTCATTCGCAACTTTAAAACAAGAAAATACAGGCAAATTACAAAATTGTTATGAAATATAAAATTCAAATGCAATTTTCTCGGAAAAAACGAAAAATGGAAAATTTCAGAACGGGTTCTGAAAATTTTCTAAAGAAAAAAATTTTATTCGATAGCCCATACAAAACTATACAAGAATGTAAATTTTTAAGATTGTGGTGCATTCCGTTTTAATGTGATAAATATTTAATCAAGGCAACTCGGCACAAATTTGACCATTTTTCCAATATTTGACCATGCCTTCTAAGCCCAGTTTTTGAAAATTAGAAAAACCAAAAACGAAATTTTCTTAGTTCCATATAGGGCTATCCAAACAACCTATTCAGAAATTTACGGGACATATGTTTTTCTGTAGCGGGACATTTGGTGTGGAATGCCTCATATAGAGTACACAGAATGATGCACGCTTCAGCTAAAAGACACATAAACGAGGGACCAGTGTATTAAATTGTAGTAGTATGAATGTATGGATGGCATGATCGATATGACAATATTGTTGTTTTTATATTACGAAGAACCATACGCCGCCGCGCATGCGTACATATTCATTTAACGAATATTTAATGATGGTTTTGTTTTTTTCTTTATATTGTTTTGTATATAATATTGTTGTTTTATTTGTTTCTTTTGTTGTTGTCTTCTTAATTTGTTGGTGTCGCCGTAGTAGCATTCCGTGTTATGTATGAGTAAAATTTATTTTGAATGTTTATAAAATTTATATTTTTTGGCTGGCTTTATCTCCCCAAAAATAAATAAAAATATACAAATACGAGGGTCGTATTGAAAATGAAAAGAAGATTTTTTTTAATTTTTTTAAGATTTTTTTTTATATTAAAAAAGGATTTTTGTTTTTAATATTTTAGAAAAATGTATCAAAAGTTATGAAGTTACTTTTTGAAAACTCCGATCGCAAAGGTGAAAAAGTGGATATCATAAAATCTTGTTTAAATTTCAACTCAGTGAAACTGAAATAAATTAAACAAACCGTCAGTTTTTGGAATTTAGAAAAACTGTAAATGCAGTTGTGTAAACAAGACCTTGAACCATCACTGAGCAATGTTTAAGGATTACCCCACTTTATCCGTAAAAGTTACAGAGGGTTAAAGTTGAAAAATCGATAAAAATGGCTTGAAATAATCCATAGTTTTTACCTTCTTCGCTTTTTTTTTAAGTTCTCCTTATATTTCAATCTTTTCCGGCATAACACAAAGTCAGTACATATAAGAGATTATTTAAACGTTGATTTGATAGATGCTTCATCGCTTGGTAAGAAGTTATAAGACGGTTAAGTTTTGAAAACAAAAATTAAGAGTTTTTAAATTTTCGAGGTTTTTTGATCAGGGATTTCGGCCCCCTCTATAAAATGAAAAAAGGTGAACTAGAGTTGGTAGCTGTTGTAATTCCTAACATTTTGGAATTAATCCCGTTAATGTGCCAGTAATAGTCAAGGAGTTTCAGCAGATCAAAGTTCGAAAGAAAAAACGTAATTTTTTTAAAATACCAGTTTTTCGCGAGGCACATTCGCGGTTTCATTCGAAATTTGGTGAACTCTTGCGTAAACCGAGTTTTTTGTGAGTATACATAAAAAAATCACTGGCGGGTTTATAAAAAATAAATTGCAAAAATTTTATGGCATTTTTGAAAATTGTGCGAAATTTGCAAATCTGTTTCCTATTTTTTTTTAGTAGCAATTAATGCATCATGTTCATTTTAATGCACCAAAAGACGTGCCTTGACGAGTAGAACTGATTTGCTTTTTGACTTTTTACTTTAAGCCATTCTGAGCGGAAAGCGCGATGATTTTATCTAAACCTGTTTTGATCTGGCACATCCAAGGATTTACACGAAATCGGATGAAAATTTTTTTAAATGAAAGCCCACTTGATGTGTCATCATAAAATCAGATGCGGGTTAAAAAATTTTGATGATTATAGATTTTTTGGACCATATTAAATTTTCTTGTTATAAAAAAGCATCACCGATTTTTTTTTAACTACTGGTACAATGATACGATTTTCCGTGATTTTTTTCAGTAATACCAACGCGCATTGCCTGAATATATAATAAAAAATTGTGAAACATTTCTTTTACCGCGAATTAATCGCAATTTTAGGTACTTAGATATTTTTTCTTAATCGTTTGGTCATTAAAGGGTTAAATTTATATCATATATTTCAGAAGAAATGATATATCCTGGCATGTTTTAATAACGCATGCAACAAATGTGTAGAAAAAAAAATCTTTAAAATATTTTTAAGATTTTTAAAACCGCTAATAACCGCCATAACTGTTGACCCCCTTGCGCGATTTAATTGACGCGAACGAATTTCTTATTCTTAAATAGCTTTTAATATTTATGCCAATTTTCATCGATGTGCCATTAAAAACAAAAATCACATATTTTTTACCTCAAAATTTAAGTCTTAGACGGAACTCCTCATATATAAAAAGTACTTTGTGCTTTGGTACTTTTCTTTTATCCTGTAAACAATGGTCATAAATACTTCAAATTTGAAATGTGGGATCTTCCAGCCGAAAAAATACATTTATTTACTTATTTCATCTACAGATTAAATAAGGGATCCTCCAGCTAAAAAAACATTCTGAAAAAGTACCTTTTGAAAATTTCGATTTCAATGGGGTGCAACTGGAAAAAAAGTGTTCTCTTTCTATCTCCAGGTTTCTATCTTTTGATGGTTCGAGAAACTTGAAATTCGGAATGTAATTGTGTAAAAACCCTATTCTGATAAAAGTACTTTTTAGAAAGTTTCGATGCTAAGAAGGTAAATAGTGGTAATGTGGTACTTTTTCGATCTCCTGAAATAGTGATAGATCATATGTGATATATCTTCTCTAAAAGCTAAAGCCGTAGCCGAGACAAGCCTGCCACTTCGTAATTTAAAACAACCCGTTTGTCACGAGCAATCAAAAAACCAACTTATTATGATGATTAAACTTTTTATACGACCCTCGTAAAATACCTATAAAATACTCACATTAAAATCGTCATCGCCTCTGAACGATGACTTTTAAGCAATGACAGTTAAGTATGCAGCGAGCCATAAGCGGGTACGGTTGGTTTGTTGTTAATACATTTTTAAACGTATAAAAAGAAGTTTTCTTGTATTGTTTCAAGACCAACAAAGTGCCATAATAATAAATTTCTAAAATACATAAATATTGAAAAAATAATTACCAAGTATAAATGAATTAGTGTACTACAAAAAATTTAAAAAAACAAATAATTCAAAATAATTATTTAAAAATCAAAGAAAAATTACTCATAAAAAAATAATAATAAAAGAAATAGTCAAATCAAATTTTCAAATGTGTCAAATTGTGTTTAATGATATGGCTGACTGAAACTGATAATATGTTTTGATAACAAAATATTTTTTTTTTTAATTCGCTGGTAGCTAAAAAACGAAGAAATTATCAAAATACTAAGAATTAAGGAGGTTAGTAAATATTTATGTGTATTTAATTATACTGACAACACTGGCCGACATTAATTTACAAATTACACTGTACAACGGGGGGACAAAATACTAGAATTTGACTATTTAGGTTCGATTCTACTACCAAAAGGTAGTTAAACACAATATGTACTCGAATTGTTCAGTTTGGTGATCCACAAAAAATGGTGTCATCAGTTTTTGCTCAACAGCATAATCGGAGTTGATGCACCCTACACTCAAAATAATTCTATAGTTAAAGTTTTAGTAAGTGATTTTGTACTTAAATCTACTAATAAGTTGCTAAATACCAGTAGTAAAGTAGTTTTTTAGCATCTTCAAAGTACTAAAATTAGTAATATTTACTGGTTTTGAATAATATTAGTAAACATTTTTAGTATTAATTACCAATTCCTGCACCAGGTCCTTTTGGACTAAAATATTAGTTCGTTAGTTAAATTTTTAGTATTGAATACTCACGTTTTTTTTTCAGTGTACCGCTTAATTATTTTCAGCAATAATGTGGCTAATAGTCCGGTGAACAAATTCTGTTAAGATTTTATGCCAAAAAAATTATTTCTTCTTGGACTATTTTTGAAAAAATATAGATAAAAAGTATTAGGTCTGTTTGTTTACCAAAATTTGTTAATATTTTTACTACAACTGGAAAGTTTTGTTTACTTTCCCAAATGGTCCCTGCCTTTAAACCAATTTGAGGTCTTTATAAAACTCCTAAGATATTGAATTTTGACATCAGACAAATCAGAAAGATCGTGCAGCTCCGTAGATCCCAGTGAAGCACGTCCCTGACCAGAAAGTGCCGGACAATGGCAGATAAAGTGTTCGATAGTTTCCAACTCCTCTTCATCCATGCAACTCCAGCAAAAGTCTTTCGACGGCACATTTAACAGCTCTGCGTGCTTCCCTATAAGACAGTGTCCGGTAATTACAGCAACCACTTTCGAAATCTCTCCTCCTGGAAGCGGTATCAGCTCACTTGTGCGCTTCTGATTAAGAGAAGGCTAAATCTGTCGCGTTGTCTCACACGTCAATCCATTTGCCCATCTCTAATTAGTCTCCGTCGCAGATAAAAAGGTCGATACTCCGGAAAAAGCCATTAGAAGGTACATTGAACCGCTCTGTGTGCTTCTCTATAAGACAGTGTCCAGTAATTACAGCAACCACCGTCGAAATATCTCCTATTGGAAGCGATATCAGCTCACTTGTGCGCTTCTGATTAAGAAAAGGACAGATCCGTTGCGTTGTCGCACACGCCCATCCATTTGCCTATCTCTGATTAATCTCCTTCGCGGAACAAAGCCGTAGATTTTGCTTAAAAGTTTCTAGAAACATACCAAAACACTCCAATTCTGTTGGAACCTGCATAGTACTTCCCAGTCTTGCAAGCTCATTGGCTTTGCAATTCTCAGGAATGTGTCTGTACCCTAGGAGCCATATAAGTCGCATGGAAAAGTGCTTGGCCATCATATTATATGACGTGCGGCAGTTAAGGGCAGATCTTGTTTCAGAAACATTGACTCCACGGACTCGGCTTGAATGTCCGAATAGATGTTGACTGCGATTGTAGACAAGACATTACTACTCCATCAGTCAGCCACTTCCTTTTTTGCCAGCATCTCTGCCTGCAATTTTCTGTCAATCTTCGAGCCAGGCTCAATGCAAGCTTTTTCGAATAGACTCCAAAGCCCACATGTTCGAGTAGCTTCGTTCCATCTGTTAAAAATGTATTTTCCAAGACTCCCTGGATGGTATCATAGTGGTAAAATTGCGCTAAAAAGGCTCATAGAGGGAGTGCAGTCCACATTTTTTAGGTATTGTTATCTTCTTCAAGATCGTGAAGGAGGATTTCCAATGCTGTCGTAGGTGTAGTACGAAGAACACCAGTGATTCAAATCGACGCCATTCTCTGTACCTTCGTGATAAATACACAATTCCCTTTTGTCTCTAAAGTAGGCCACCAGACAATAATTTCATACAGCAGTGATGCGTCCAACAAATGGCCTTCTAAAGGCATAAAACCTCATCGTTTTTTAATGGTCCTTTTACAGGAATATAAAGCAATCGTTGCTTTTCTCACCCTCATATTTGTTTTTCTCATTCTTCAATATTACGCCTGAAATTCTTGAAATTCTCCAAGATACTTGGCGCCATCTGAGAAGGCGATTTCAGTGCCATCCAGAGAAATATGATCAAAAGCAGGAATCTTATTTTTCCTTGTAAACAAGGCAAGCTCTGTTTTACTTGGATTAACTCCCAGACCACAGTCTATTGCCCATTTAGACAGATCTTTCAGAGAACCCTGAAGAATATCCCTCTATGTTGGCAGTTAGTATATGCAACAACATGACAACCACGTTTTTATAGAAAGAGCAGCATTGAATTCAGTGACAGGTTCCAAAGAAGTGGCGAAAGAACACCTCCCTGCATTCCGTCCCTACTGACAAATCAAGGTATGACAGATTCAGTCGTTACAAGTCTATTGGCAAGTAGATTTTCAACCATTACACGCTTCACTCCCAGACCGGAAAATGCCAAAATTATTGAGTCTGGGATGACATTATTAAAAGCCTCATTATCTAGAAAGGCCGCCATAGTGTCTCCTTTACCGAAAGCGATCTCTCGATGGTACCAACGAGCTCATGAAGAGCAGTTTCCGTTGATCTACCCTTGATGTATGCATGTTGCCTAGTCGAAAACAACCTCGGGTCAATCACTTTACACAAATATTAGTCTATGATTAGTTCCATTGTCTTTACGAAAAAAAAACAAGACAGGCTAGTTGGTCTGAAATCCTTTGGAGCTGTGTGTGATTTCCCCCCCCCCCATTTTAAAGGAATATGCGACCAATATTCATGCTGTTTGAAGAGTATACAGCGAAGGGGCTATAAAGTCCGACACTTGCTGCATCTCAGTTGGGATTTTACCATCAGGTCCAGGAGATTTATAGCGCGTGAAGCTTTTAATCGCCCAGATTAATGTTGGCATATTTATTATTTCAACAGCATTTTCAAATGCTTGGGCGTCAGAACGTTACAAAGCTTAAAACGGCGTCATGGAATTGCCCGAAAACGGTGTGTTTAGAAGGAGATCCAGCCACTTCCCCTGGAGGTGTTCTATACCCCATTAAGATCCTTCAAGTATCCCAGGGTGCAAGGAGAAGAAGCCAGAACTTTGCACAGCCTCAAAAACGTCTTCTATATTTCCACAGAAGTTTTTCCAAGAATCACATTTGGCAATGCCGATCATCTTCTTATAACTCTTTGATGCAGCTTATGTGCAGACCAGTACTCATCCGCTCTTCAAGATTTATCCTTATTAAAGAGCTTTCTGCAGAAATCTCTGATCGTCATTTGACCACCAAGTTGTTTTTTTTTGCCCGTATTCCCGTATTTTAAATTTCTCGAGTTCCAACATCAATAACTTAAGAAATACACTCAAAATATTTTGTAAGTAAATTCAACTGAAAAAACGTTTAAAACAATCGTTTTTCCTTTTAAAAAACGGACTACTTATATTTCATTTGAAACAACATACTTTTTCAGTTATTTTTAAACGTTAATAAATGACTAGACATTCCGTAAAAACAAACGATTTTTCAGTTATTTTAACTGTTTACAATTTTTTATTTTGTGAAGTAAAAATAAAATTATTTGAATAACAAACTACAAAAACCGTACTTCTGTAAAATTATACGGTATAATCAGTCAAAAATAATTTAACTGATAAAAATATTTTTCCGTAACTGTTGTACTTTAGTATTTTAACAACTGTATAAATTGTTCAATATTTTATTTTCATTGAAAAACAAACGATAAAACGTTAAAAATAACTTTAACTAAAAACTTTTTGAATAACCGTAAATAGTTACTGTAAAACTTTTCTAGGTGTATGCTATGTATGAACTTGGTCCGGAATCCCTTGAATAGGTCTTATAAATAGATCTTCTTCCAATTTGAAATCAAATTAACATTTGTCACTTTAATCGAAATACTAAAAAAAAAACAAAAGAACTACCACAAACTAATTTTTATCGAAAAAAATAAAGAAAATTTATGTTTTTTTGGATAAGATCGACTTGAGAAAGTTCTTCCCGACCTTCAAAAAATCTGAAAAAATCTCTTAGGCTTTAAGAGTTGCAAGAATAAAAAAAAAGTGTTTGGTAAAACGCCCTAATCAACATACTGTGGTCGGAGGGAACAAAAACGTTTTTCCGTGTTTGCAAAACAAAAGAACCGCTAAATTTATGGATCAATTTTCCGAGACTGAATATCCTGAGAAAATAACAAAAATGTAGAAGATTTAAAAAAAATATATGGTCTACTTAAATAAATTTCTTAATTTTTTTTAACCCAAAATGTACATTTTCTAAAGTTTAATTTTATTTTACAACGATTCGAAGGTTAAAAAATAAAATTAATCTTTTGTCATTAAATTTTGATCTAATCTTCAACAGAGAACAATTACACTAAAAAATCAATTTTGTTTTTTTAATATTTATGGCAAAGATAATGGTGATAATGTGAGTCATTTTTAAAGACATTCGTAATCGATACTTTGAAAAAATTAAATAATTTTTTTACAAAATACTTCTTTGTAAGTGTAGTTGAAATACATGACAACCTTAATATACGCTGTGTTGAAATTTTGAAAATATAATCTAAGCATTGATTATTTTTTATAATAACAATTAAATATTTTTGATAACACCACTTATGTCTCACGGAGTCGAATAAGCGAAATCCATCGTCTGTCTGTGCATGTGAACGGTGTAACACGATAATGGTCGTAATTATCAATAAATTTTAATTCTTTTAAAGGAAAAATACTTTAGAATCGAAAAAATTTAGCATATGAAAAATAAGTCAGAATCTGAAAATGTTTTAGAATTTCAGTATTTTTTTACAAGAAAAATGTTGTAGAATTCCATTGAATTTTAATGAATAATGAGGATGAAGTGTTTATTTATGTATGACGTTATTTTTTGCAGTGCAGTTTGAAAACAACAAGTTTGATGTAAATTCATCATCAACTTAATTCAACATTCACATGTACAAGCAACCCTCGTTGTACGGAAATTTTAACACATTTCAGCAAATGTGATATACACAGAGCTTCGAAAAATGTAATCCTTTTCTAATGAACTCCCAAAAAATCCATTAAATTTTTTATAGTCAGTAATGGATTCGATTTTATAAATCAATATTGGAATGCACTCGATTGAATGTAAAAATCAAATGCATTCGATTTTTTATCATTCCACTGCGAATGCAACAGATTTTTTTAATAGATAGAGCAAAACGGAGCTAAATTTTGGTAATATTATCGCAGACCCTCTTTACATGTGATAACCCCTAATGGGCCCTAATTTTGAAGTCATAAAAAATGGTATTCCCGAAACTTTTAAAAATGTACATATTACACAGTATTTAACTGCCTACACTACAAAAAGTCCAAAACACTTGAAAAAAAAATATTTTTTTTGATCGTAAGTTGACACTTATATCGTTTTAACAGGGTTTGGTGTACGAATTAAACTTACCAACAAGTACCTACGAATATGTATGTTAATTTTATACCACCTCTTCTTTAACTAAAATTTAACTAAAATTTCCTGTTGTTGATGTTGTTTTTTGTAAAGGTCGCCTACCAATAAAACAACAAAAATTGCATCTTCATCTGCGATTTGCTGTAATTGTTTTTGTTTTTGCAATTATTGTTTCTTATGCCATTTCTTGCCTGTCCCAAATCAAGTGTTAAATTTAACGAAATTATTTGTATTTGTTGTTTTAATGTTTGCAATCATCATTATGACGACAATGATGATGATAATGATGATGACGATTGTCATCATCATTATGCTCATATATTAAGCTTTTAAATCTAAATTGAATGTTAACGGAATTAAACAGTTTCACTTTTATTTTTAACATTGTTGTTTGTTTTTTTTCTCTTTATTTATTTTATTATTTAAAATTGTTATTAACCAACTATAACTGACGTACCTTAAAGTTAAACGTTTACGGTAGGGACTAGATTAGGTTGTAAGAGGCTGCTGATGTTTTACATTAGCACATATAGAGTCTGAGGTTCGTTGTGATACCACGGGACGGTAATGTGGTTCCCCTATTAGTCCCTGCAGTTAAACCAATTTGAGCTCCTTATAAAACTTCTAAGATATTGAATTTTGACATCCGACAAATCAGAAAGGTTGTTCTGCTTTCTAGATCCCAGAGAAGCAAGTCTTTGACCAGAAAGTACCGGAAAATTTCCAATAAAATGTTTGATAGTTTCCAACTCCATCCCATCCACTCAGCTCCTGCAATAGTCATTTGACGGTATATTTGCGCTCTCTGTGTACTTTCCTATAACACGATGTCTGGTAATTACACAATCGAAATCTCTCGTCTTGGAAGCGATTTCAGCTCACTGATTAAGAGAAGGCCAA
This sequence comes from Pegoplata infirma, assembly GCA_963921195.1. Taxonomy (NCBI): domain Eukaryota; kingdom Metazoa; phylum Arthropoda; class Insecta; order Diptera; family Anthomyiidae; genus Pegoplata; species Pegoplata infirma. The sequence continues at coordinate 183,031,776 of OY992537.1, read as the reverse complement.
ATCTGTTGCGTAGTCTCACACGTCCATCCTTGTGCCTCTGATTAGTCTCCGTCGTGAAACAAATCCGTAGATTTTTCTTGCAAGATTCTAGAGGCATACCAACACATTCCAATTCTGTTGGAACTGTAAGATAGTTCCTACACTCAAAAAAAAAAACTGTAATGTTAGCAAAAAAAGCTTGTAAACCTACAAGAAAATTTGCTGATTTTGAACCCACAATTTTTTTGCTAAAGTTAGCAAAAATGTTTTGCCAATAATTAGTTAACTAAATATTTTTTTTTGAACTTAGTTTATACACATCTGAGGACCCCATTGGGTTCGGACCCGATAGGTCCAGACCCGGATGGGCCTAGACCTAGTTGGGTTCCTTAAAAATCGTCATAGTTTTTGATCCAAAATTTGTGTCCGTTTCGCTCTACCTTGCTTAGTTTTTGAGATACGTGATTATAGGGGACCACTGGGGTCTTGAGAATTAAAAAACTCGATAACTTCAAAAATATTACTCGGAGAGCTTTTGACTATTTTGCGGTCTTGTTCTACGTGTTGAGAGCTACAAAAACGCTTTTGGACTTTTTGTTGTGTTGGCAATATTTACCGAGATAAGAGCATTTTAAAATTTTCGGGAATGCTAACTTTTTTGGATCCAAAGTTAGGGCCCATTAGGGTCCACACATGTGAAGAGGACCGGCGATACTATGGAGATTCTAAGAACCAAAAATGGCCTCCATTTTGCTCTATCTGGCTTGGTTTCCGAGACAGCGCCATTTTAAGTTTTCTGAAAATAAAAAAAAATTTACCATTTATTTTGCTAATATTAGCAAAAAATCTTGTAAAAATGTAGTCAACTCAATTTCAAATTTAGCAAAAGAAATTAGTTCAAAGTTTGTTTAAAATTGCTAATGTGCTAAATGAAGTTTACAAGAATTTTTTGCTAACATGCTAATCTCAACTAAAAATTTACTAAAAGTTAGCTAACTAGCGTTAGCAAAAAAAAATTAGTAAATCTACTAACGTATTTTTTTGAGTGTAGTTTTGCAAGCTTATCGGCTTTGCAATTCCCTGGAATATCTCTGTGCCCTGGCACTCATATGAGTCGGTAGTCAAACTGATTGGTCATAATCTCGTTTGGTCATAATCTCATATTCGACTTTGCGAGTCCCTATTGTATATTTGATTCATATTGTAAATATTTATATTTTGTCTTTTTTAAACTTCCAACCATGATTATGATTTATTAGTTTTTGTTATTTTGAATATTAGTAGTAAGACAGTAACAGTAGCGACAATGTATTTTATGTGTTTGTTTAAGTAACAAGTTCAGCAAACAATTGTTTAAGAATTAGTTGCACAGTGTCGTGCAAAACAAAAGCAACAGTGTGCAAATAGCAAGATAAACCCAATTTAAGCAAGTAAACAAATTACACCGTCCGACAGCCAATATTAAACATAAACTGGATGATACACGTCTGAAAGTAAAGATCAAATGAAGTAAAACTGCATTTGCATCTGTTTCCTTTTAAAGGACTTCAAAGTTTTAAAGGATACATTTTGTAAAATATTTCTTAAATATTTGTACTTGTTCTAGAATGCTACTGTTAATAGCAAATGAAAGAGGAGGATATCCCCTAATTTTTCCATTTTTTTTTATTTTTCATATCCGGAAAAAGGATGTGAATAAAGTATTTTGAAAACTTTGTCAAAATATTTTGTTGAAAATTTTGAATGATATTGATGGATAAAGTTTTGATGGGACGTAACTTCCCGGGTGAAAATGACCATGTATGTTCATATATGATGCATATATGGATGTCCATACATGTGCATATCCGTAATTTGAGGGTACATGTACATTAATGATCATACATTGTCATACATGAATTTGTATGTAAATTTTTTTTTTGTATTTTTTTCCATAAAACGTCTATATACTAATAGCTATTAATTGAAAATTTTCAAATATAAATAATTTGTATTAATTTATGACACTATTTTTTATGAGAATTTATGAGAATTTTAAAAATTGAATGCATTCATTTATTATTCATGAGACTTTTAAAAATTGAATTTATAAAAACTTACACATTCAATTTCAAAGTCGAATGGAAAAGAAATCGAATGCATTCTATGTTTTAAAATCAAATGTAAAATCATTCGATAAATTGTGATTGGGGAACGCAATCATTAAAGTTTAATTCAGAACACCAAATCAATTTTGATGATGTATGATCAATATTGTCCGACCGAAAGACTTTTTCAGACTGAACACATACATGAACTTCGTCAAATTTTGCAAAGTTCTGCCGTACCCAACCTTTAAAAAAAAAGTTTTTAAGACATGTATGCTATGCAGATGCATTGCATATATGAAGGTGTGTGACATGTACATATCCACACATAGATGCATACATTTACATATATGGAATATTGCATTACTTGTGTATGTTCATATATGCTCCCATGTATGACATTTATTTCCATATATTGTTCATATACTATCATACATGTGTGCTTCTCTATAAGACAGTGTCCAGTAATTACAGCAACCACCGTCGAAATATCTCCTATTGGAAGCGATATCAGCTCACTTGTGCGCTTCTGATTAAGAAAAGGACAGATCCGTTGCGTTGTCGCACACGCCCATCCATTTGCCTATCTCTGATTAATCTCCTTCGCGGAACAAAGCCGTAGATTTTGCTTAAAAGTTTCTAGAAACATACCAAAACACTCCAATTCTGTTGGAACCTGCATAGTACTTCCCAGTCTTGCAAGCTCATTGGCTTTGCAATTCTCAGGAATGTGTCTGTACCCTAGGAGCCATATAAGTCGCATGGAAAAGTGCTTGGCCATCATATTATATGACGTGCGGCAGTTAAGGGCAGATCTTGTTTCAGAAACATTGACTCCACGGACTCGGCTTGAATGTCCGAATAGATGTTGACTGCGATTGTAGACAAGACATTACTACTCCATCAGTCAGCCACTTCCTTTTTTGCCAGCATCTCTGCCTGCAATTTTCTGTCAATCTTCGAGCCAGGCTCAATGCAAGCTTTTTCGAATAGACTCCAAAGCCCACATGTTCGAGTAGCTTCGTTCCATCTGTTAAAAATGTATTTTCCAAGACTCCCTGGATGGTATCATAGTGGTAAAATGGCGCTAAAAAGGCTCATAGAGGGAGTGCAGTCCACATTTTTTAGGTATTGTTATCTTCTTCAAGATCGTGAAGGAGGATTTCCAATGCTGTCGTAGGTGTAGTACGAAGAACACCAGTGATTCAAATCGACGCCATTCTCTGTACCTTCGTGATAAATACACAATTCCCTTTTGTCTCTAAAGTAGGCCACCAGACAATAATTTCATACAGCAGTGATGCGTCCAACAAATGGCCTTCTAAAGGCATAAAACCTCATCGTTTTTTAATGGTCCTTTTACAGGAATATAAAGCAATCGTTGCTTTTCTCACCCTCATATTTGTTTTTCTCATTCTTCAATATTACGCCTGAAATTCTTGAAATTCTCCAAGATACTTGGCGCCATCTGAGAAGGCGATTTCAGTGCCATCCAGAGAAATATGATCAAAAGCAGGAATCTTATTTTTCCTTGTAAACAAGGCAAGCTCTGTTTTACTTGGATTAACTCCCAGACCACAGTCTATTGCCCATTTAGACAGATCTTTCAGAGAACCCTGAAGAATATCCCTCTATGTTGGCAGTTAGTATATGCAACAACATGACAACCACGTTTTTATAGAAAGAGCAGCATTGAATTCAGTGACAGGTTCCAAAGAAGTGGCGAAAGAACACCTCCCTGCATTCCGTCCCTACTGACAAATCAAGGTATGACAGATTCAGTCGTTACAAGTCTATTGGCAAGTAGATTTTCAACCATTACACGCTTCACTCCCAGACCGGAAAATGCCAAAATTATTGAGTCTGGGATGACATTATTAAAAGCCTCATTATCTAGAAAGGCCGCCATAGTGTCTCCTTTACCGAAAGCGATCTCTCGATGGTACCAACGAGCTCATGAAGAGCAGTTTCCGTTGATCTACCCTTGATGTATGCATGTTGCCTAGTCGAAAACAACCTCGGGTCAATCACTTTACACAAATATTAGTCTATGATTAGTTCCATTGTCTTTACGAAAAAAAAACAAGACAGGCTAGTTGGTCTGAAATCCTTTGGAGCTGTGTGTGATTTCCCCCCCCCCCCCATTTTAAAGGAATATGCGACCAATATTCATGCTGTTTGAAGAGTATACAGCGAAGGGGCTATAAAGTCCGACACTTGCTGCATCTCAGTTGGGATTTTACCATCAGGTCCAGGAGATTTATAGCGCGTGAAGCTTTTAATCGCCCAGATTAATGTTGGCATATTTATTATTTCAACAGCATTTTCAAATGCTTGGGCGTCAGAACGTTACAAAGCTTAAAACGGCGTCATGGAATTGCCCGAAAACGGTGTGTTTAGAAGGAGATCCAGCCACTTCCCCTGGAGGTGTTCTATACCCCATTAAGATCCTTCAAGTATCCCAGGGTGCAAGGAGAAGAAGCCAGAACTTTGCACAGCCTCAAAAACGTCTTCTATATTTCCACAGAAGTTTTTCCAAGAATCACATTTGGCAATGCCGATCATCTTCTTATAACTCTTTGATGCAGCTTATGTGCAGACCAGTACTCATCCGCTCTTCAAGATTTATCCTTATTAAAGAGCTTTCTGCAGAAATCTCTGATCGTCATTTGACCACCAAGTTGTTTTTTTTTGCCCGTATTCCCGTATTTTAAATTTCTCGAGTTCCAACATCAATAACTTAAGAAATACACTCAAAATATTTTGTAAGTAAATTCAACTGAAAAAACGTTTAAAACAATCGTTTTTCCTTTTAAAAAACGGACTACTTATATTTCATTTGAAACAACATACTTTTTCAGTTATTTTTAAACGTTAATAAATGACTAGACATTCCGTAAAAACAAACGATTTTTCAGTTATTTTAACTGTTTACAATTTTTTATTTTGTGAAGTAAAAATAAAATTATTTGAATAACAAACTACAAAAACCGTACTTCTGTAAAATTATACGGTATAATCAGTCAAAAATAATTTAACTGATAAAAATATTTTTCCGTAACTGTTGTACTTTAGTATTTTAACAACTGTATAAATTGTTCAATATTTTATTTTCATTGAAAAACAAACGATAAAACGTTAAAAATAACTTTAACTAAAAACTTTTTGAATAACCGTAAATAGTTACTGTAAAACTTTTCTAGGTGTATGCTATGTATGAACTTGGTCCGGAATCCCTTGAATAGGTCTTATAAATAGATCTTCTTCCAATTTGAAATCAAATTAACATTTGTCACTTTAATCGAAATACTAAAAAAAAAACAAAAGAACTACCACAAACTAATTTTTATCGAAAAAAATAAAGAAAATTTATGTTTTTTTGGATAAGATCGACTTGAGAAAGTTCTTCCCGACCTTCAAAAAATCTGAAAAAATCTCTTAGGCTTTAAGAGTTGCAAGAATAAAAAAAAAGTGTTTGGTAAAACGCCCTAATCAACATACTGTGGTCGGAGGGAACAAAAACGTTTTTCCGTGTTTGCAAAACAAAAGAACCGCTAAATTTATGGATCAATTTTCCGAGACTGAATATCCTGAGAAAATAACAAAAATGTAGAAGATTTAAAAAAAATATATGGTCTACTTAAATAAATTTCTTAATTTTTTTTAACCCAAAATGTACATTTTCTAAAGTTTAATTTTATTTTACAACGATTCGAAGGTTAAAAAATAAAATTAATCTTTTGTCATTAAATTTTGATCTAATCTTCAACAGAGAACAATTACACTAAAAAATCAATTTTGTTTTTTTAATATTTATGGCAAAGATAATGGTGATAATGTGAGTCATTTTTAAAGACATTCGTAATCGATACTTTGAAAAAATTAAATAATTTTTTTACAAAATACTTCTTTGTAAGTGTAGTTGAAATACATGACAACCTTAATATACGCTGTGTTGAAATTTTGAAAATATAATCTAAGCATTGATTATTTTTTATAATAACAATTAAATATTTTTGATAACACCACTTATGTCTCACGGAGTCGAATAAGCGAAATCCATCGTCTGTCTGTGCATGTGAACGGTGTAACACGATAATGGTCGTAATTATCAATAAATTTTAATTCTTTTAAAGGAAAAATACTTTAGAATCGAAAAAATTTAGCATATGAAAAATAAGTCAGAATCTGAAAATGTTTTAGAATTTCAGTATTTTTTTACAAGAAAAATGTTGTAGAATTCCATTGAATTTTAATGAATAATGAGGATGAAGTGTTTATTTATGTATGACGTTATTTTTTATGTGCAGTTTGAAAACAACAAGTTTGATGTAAATTCATCATCAACTTAATTCAACATTCACATGTACAAGCAACCCTCGTTGTACGGAAATTTTAACACATTTCAGCAAATGTGATATACACAGAGCTTCGAAAAATGTAATCCTTTTCTAATGAACTCCCAAAAAATCCATTAAATTTTTTATAGTCAGTAATGGATTCGATTTTATAAATCAATATTGGAATGCACTCGATTGAATGTAAAAATCAAATGCATTCGATTTTTTATCATTCCACTGCGAATGCAACAGATTTTTTTAATAGATAGAGCAAAACGGAGCTAAATTTTGGTAATATTATCGCAGACCCTCTTTACATGTGATAACCCCTAATGGGCCCTAATTTTGAAGTCATAAAAAATGGTATTCCCGAAACTTTTAAAAATGTACATATTACACAGTATTTAACTGCCTACACTACAAAAAGTCCAAAACACTTGAAAAAAAAATATTTTTTTTGATCGTAAGTTGACACTTATATCGTTTTAACAGGGTTTGGTGTACGAATTAAACTTACCAACAAGTACCTACGAATATGTATGTTAATTTTATACCACCTCTTCTTTAACTAAAATTTAACTAAAATTTCCTGTTGTTGATGTTGTTTTTTGTAAAGGTCGCCTACCAATAAAACAACAAAAATTGCATCTTCATCTGCGATTTGCTGTAATTGTTTTTGTTTTTGCAATTATTGTTTCTTATGCCATTTCTTGCCTGTCCCAAATCAAGTGTTAAATTTAACGAAATTATTTGTATTTGTTGTTTTAATGTTTGCAATCATCATTATGACGACAATGATGATGATAATGATGATGACGATTGTCATCATCATTATGCTCATATATTAAGCTTTTAAATCTAAATTGAATGTTAACGGAATTAAACAGTTTCACTTTTATTTTTAACATTGTTGTTTGTTTTTTTTCTCTTTATTTATTTTATTATTTAAAATTGTTATTAACCAACTATAACTGACGTACCTTAAAGTTAAACGTTTACGGTAGGGACTAGATTAGGTTGTAAGAGGCTGCTGATGTTTTACATTAGCACATATAGAGTCTGAGGTTCGTTGTGATACCACGGGACGGTAATGTGGTTCCCCTATTAGTCCCTGCAGTTAAACCAATTTGAGCTCCTTATAAAACTTCTAAGATATTGAATTTTGACATCCGACAAATCAGAAAGGTTGTTCTGCTTTCTAGATCCCAGAGAAGCAAGTCTTTGACCAGAAAGTACCGGAAAATTTCCAATAAAATGTTTGATAGTTTCCAACTCCATCCCATCCACTCAGCTCCTGCAATAGTCATTTGACGGTATATTTGCGCTCTCTGTGTACTTTCCTATAACACGATGTCTGGTAATTACACAATCGAAATCTCTCGTCTTGGAAGCGATTTCAGCTCACTGATTAAGAGAAGGCCAAATCTGTTGCGTAGTCTCACACGTCCATCCTTGTGCCTCTGATTAGTCTCCGTCGTGAAACAAATCCGTAGATTTTTCTTGCAAGATTCTAGAGGCATACCAACACATTCCAATTCTGTTGGAACTGTAAGATAGTTCCTACACTCAAAAAAAAAAACTGTAATGTTAGCAAAAAAAGCTTGTAAACCTACAAGAAAATTTGCTGATTTTGAACCCACAATTTTTTTGCTAAAGTTAGCAAAAATGTTTTGCCAATAATTAGTTAACTAAATATTTTTTTTTGAACTTAGTTTATACACATCTGAGGACCCCATTGGGTTCGGACCCGATAGGTCCAGACCCGGATGGGCCTAGACCTAGTTGGGTTCCTTAAAAATCGTCATAGTTTTTGATCCAAAATTTGTGTCCGTTTCGCTCTACCTTGCTTAGTTTTTGAGATACGTGATTATAGGGGACCACTGGGGTCTTGAGAATTAAAAAACTCGATAACTTCAAAAATATTACTCGGAGAGCTTTTGACTATTTTGCGGTCTTGTTCTACGTGTTGAGAGCTACAAAAACGCTTTTGGACTTTTTGTTGTGTTGGCAATATTTACCGAGATAAGAGCATTTTAAAATTTTCGGGAATGCTAACTTTTTTGGATCCAAAGTTAGGGCCCATTAGGGTCCACACATGTGAAGAGGACCGGCGATACTATGGAGATTCTAAGAACCAAAAATGGCCTCCATTTTGCTCTATCTGGCTTGGTTTCCGAGACAGCGCCATTTTAAGTTTTCTGAAAATAAAAAAAAATTTACCATTTATTTTGCTAATATTAGCAAAAAATCTTGTAAAAATGTAGTCAACTCAATTTCAAATTTAGCAAAAGAAATTAGTTCAAAGTTTGTTTAAAATTGCTAATGTGCTAAATGAAGTTTACAAGAATTTTTTGCTAACATGCTAATCTCAACTAAAAATTTACTAAAAGTTAGCTAACTAGCGTTAGCAAAAAAAAATTAGTAAATCTACTAACGTATTTTTTTGAGTGTAGTTTTGCAAGCTTATCGGCTTTGCAATTCCCTGGAATATCTCTGTGCCCTGGCACTCATATGAGTCGGTAGTCAAACTGATTGGTCATAATCTCGTTTGGTCATAATCTCATATTCGACTTTGCGAGTCCCTATTGTATATTTGATTCATATTGTAAATATTTATATTTTGTCTTTTTTAAACTTCCAACCATGATTATGATTTATTAGTTTTTGTTATTTTGAATATTAGTAGTAAGACAGTAACAGTAGCGACAATGTATTTTATGTGTTTGTTTAAGTAACAAGTTCAGCAAACAATTGTTTAAGAATTAGTTGCACAGTGTCGTGCAAAACAAAAGCAACAGTGTGCAAATAGCAAGATAAACCCAATTTAAGCAAGTAAACAAATTACACCGTCCGACAGCCAATATTAAACATAAACTGGATGATACACGTCTGAAAGTAAAGATCAAATGAAGTAAAACTGCATTTGCATCTGTTTCCTTTTAAAGGACTTCAAAGTTTTAAAGGATACATTTTGTAAAATATTTCTTAAATATTTGTACTTGTTCTAGAATGCTACTGTTAATAGCAAATGAAAGAGGAGGATATCCCCTAATTTTTCCATTTTTTTTTATTTTTCATATCCGGAAAAAGGATGTGAATAAAGTATTTTGAAAACTTTGTCAAAATATTTTGTTGAAAATTTTGAATGATATTGATGGATAAAGTTTTGATGGGACGTAACTTCCCGGGTGAAAATGACCATGTATGTTCATATATGATGCATATATGGATGTCCATACATGTGCATATCCGTAATTTGAGGGTACATGTACATTAATGATCATACATTGTCATACATGAATTTGTATGTAAATTTTTTTTTTGTATTTTTTTCCATAAAACGTCTATATACTAATAGCTATTAATTGAAAATTTTCAAATATAAATAATTTGTATTAATTTATGACACTATTTTTTATGAGAATTTATGAGAATTTTAAAAATTGAATGCATTCATTTATTATTCATGAGACTTTTAAAAATTGAATTTATAAAAACTTACACATTCAATTTCAAAGTCGAATGGAAAAGAAATCGAATGCATTCTATGTTTTAAAATCAAATGTAAAATCATTCGATAAATTGTGATTGGGGAACGCAATCATTAAAGTTTAATTCAGAACACCAAATCAATTTTGATGATGTATGATCAATATTGTCCGACCGAAAGACTTTTTCAGACTGAACACATACATGAACTTCGTCAAATTTTGCAAAGTTCTGCCGTACCCAACCTTTAAAAAAAAAGTTTTTAAGACATGTATGCTATGCAGATGCATTGCATATATGAAGGTGTGTGACATGTACATATCCACACATAGATGCATACATTTACATATATGGAATATTGCATTACTTGTGTATGTTCATATATGCTCCCATGTATGACATTTATTTCCATATATTGTTCATATACTATCATACATGTGTGCTTCTCTATAAGACAGTGTCCAGTAATTACAGCAACCACCGTCGAAATATCTCCTATTGGAAGCGATATCAGCTCACTTGTGCGCTTCTGATTAAGAAAAGGACAGATCCGTTGCGTTGTCGCACACGCCCATCCATTTGCCTATCTCTGATTAATCTCCTTCGCGGAACAAAGCCGTAGATTTTGCTTAAAAGTTTCTAGAAACATACCAAAACACTCCAATTCTGTTGGAACCTGCATAGTACTTCCCAGTCTTGCAAGCTCATTGGCTTTGCAATTCTCAGGAATGTGTCTGTACCCTAGGAGCCATATAAGTCGCATGGAAAAGTGCTTGGCCATCATATTATATGACGTGCGGCAGTTAAGGGCAGATCTTGTTTCAGAAACATTGACTCCACGGACTCGGCTTGAATGTCCGAATAGATGTTGACTGCGATTGTAGACAAGACATTACTACTCCATCAGTCAGCCACTTCCTTTTTTGCCAGCATCTCTGCCTGCAATTTTCTGTCAATCTTCGAGCCAGGCTCAATGCAAGCTTTTTCGAATAGACTCCAAAGCCCACATGTTCGAGTAGCTTCGTTCCATCTGTTAAAAATGTATTTTCCAAGACTCCCTGGATGGTATCATAGTGGTAAAATGGCGCTAAAAAGGCTCATAGAGGGAGTGCAGTCCACATTTTTTAGGTATTGTTATCTTCTTCAAGATCGTGAAGGAGGATTTCCAATGCTGTCGTAGGTGTAGTACGAAGAACACCAGTGATTCAAATCGACGCCATTCTCTGTACCTTCGTGATAAATACACAATTCCCTTTTGTCTCTAAAGTAGGCCACCAGACAATAATTTCATACAGCAGTGATGCGTCCAACAAATGGCCTTCTAAAGGCATAAAACCTCATCGTTTTTTAATGGTCCTTTTACAGGAATATAAAGCAATCGTTGCTTTTCTCACCCTCATATTTGTTTTTCTCATTCTTCAATATTACGCCTGAAATTCTTGAAATTCTCCAAGATACTTGGCGCCATCTGAGAAGGCGATTTCAGTGCCATCCAGAGAAATATGATCAAAAGCAGGAATCTTATTTTTCCTTGTAAACAAGGCAAGCTCTGTTTTACTTGGATTAACTCCCAGACCACAGTCTATTGCCCATTTAGACAGATCTTTCAGAGAACCCTGAAGAATATCCCTCTATGTTGGCAGTTAGTATATGCAACAACATGACAACCACGTTTTTATAGAAAGAGCAGCATTGAATTCAGTGACAGGTTCCAAAGAAGTGGCGAAAGAACACCTCCCTGCATTCCGTCCCTACTGACAAATCAAGGTATGACAGATTCAGTCGTTACAAGTCTATTGGCAAGTAGATTTTCAACCATTACACGCTTCACTCCCAGACCGGAAAATGCCAAAATTATTGAGTCTGGGATGACATTATTAAAAGCCTCATTATCTAGAAAGGCCGCCATAGTGTCTCCTTTACCGAAAGCGATCTCTCGATGGTACCAACGAGCTCATGAAGAGCAGTTTCCGTTGATCTACCCTTGATGTATGCATGTTGCCTAGTCGAAAACAACCTCGGGTCAATCACTTTACACAAATATTAGTCTATGATTAGTTCCATTGTCTTTACGAAAAAAAAACAAGACAGGCTAGTTGGTCTGAAATCCTTTGGAGCTGTGTGTGATTTCCCCCCCCCCCATTTTAAAGGAATATGCGACCAATATTCATGCTGTTTGAAGAGTATACAGCGAAGGGGCTATAAAGTCCGACACTTGCTGCATCTCAGTTGGGATTTTACCATCAGGTCCAGGAGATTTATAGCGCGTGAAGCTTTTAATCGCCCAGATTAATGTTGGCATATTTATTATTTCAACAGCATTTTCAAATGCTTGGGCGTCAGAACGTTACAAAGCTTAAAACGGCGTCATGGAATTGCCCGAAAACGGTGTGTTTAGAAGGAGATCCAGCCACTTCCCCTGGAGGTGTTCTATACCCCATTAAGATCCTTCAAGTATCCCAGGGTGCAAGGAGAAGAAGCCAGAACTTTGCACAGCCTCAAAAACGTCTTCTATATTTCCACAGAAGTTTTTCCAAGAATCACATTTGGCAATGCCGATCATCTTCTTATAACTCTTTGATGCAGCTTATGTGCAGACCAGTACTCATCCGCTCTTCAAGATTTATCCTTATTAAAGAGCTTTCTGCAGAAATCTCTGATCGTCATTTGACCACCAAGTTGTTTTTTTTTGCCCGTATTCCCGTATTTTAAATTTCTCGAGTTCCAACATCAATAACTTAAGAAATACACTCAAAATATTTTGTAAGTAAATTCAACTGAAAAAACGTTTAAAACAATCGTTTTTCCTTTTAAAAAACGGACTACTTATATTTCATTTGAAACAACATACTTTTTCAGTTATTTTTAAACGTTAATAAATGACTAGACATTCCGTAAAAACAAACGATTTTTCAGTTATTTTAACTGTTTACAATTTTTTATTTTGTGAAGTAAAAATAAAATTATTTGAATAACAAACTACAAAAACCGTACTTCTGTAAAATTATACGGTATAATCAGTCAAAAATAATTTAACTGATAAAAATATTTTTCCGTAACTGTTGTACTTTAGTATTTTAACAACTGTATAAATTGTTCAATATTTTATTTTCATTGAAAAACAAACGATAAAACGTTAAAAATAACTTTAACTAAAAACTTTTTGAATAACCGTAAATAGTTACTGTAAAACTTTTCTAGGTGTATGCTATGTATGAACTTGGTCCGGAATCCCTTGAATAGGTCTTATAAATAGATCTTCTTCCAATTTGAAATCAAATTAACATTTGTCACTTTAATCGAAATACTAAAAAAAAAACAAAAGAACTACCACAAACTAATTTTTATCGAAAAAAATAAAGAAAATTTATGTTTTTTTGGATAAGATCGACTTGAGAAAGTTCTTCCCGACCTTCAAAAAATCTGAAAAAATCTCTTAGGCTTTAAGAGTTGCAAGAATAAAAAAAAAGTGTTTGGTAAAACGCCCTAATCAACATACTGTGGTCGGAGGGAACAAAAACGTTTTTCCGTGTTTGCAAAACAAAAGAACCGCTAAATTTATGGATCAATTTTCCGAGACTGAATATCCTGAGAAAATAACAAAAATGTAGAAGATTTAAAAAAAATATATGGTCTACTTAAATAAATTTCTTAATTTTTTTTAACCCAAAATGTACATTTTCTAAAGTTTAATTTTATTTTACAACGATTCGAAGGTTAAAAAATAAAATTAATCTTTTGTCATTAAATTTTGATCTAATCTTCAACAGAGAACAATTACACTAAAAAATCAATTTTGTTTTTTTAATATTTATGGCAAAGATAATGGTGATAATGTGAGTCATTTTTAAAGACATTCGTAATCGATACTTTGAAAAAATTAAATAATTTTTTTACAAAATACTTCTTTGTAAGTGTAGTTGAAATACATGACAACCTTAATATACGCTGTGTTGAAATTTTGAAAATATAATCTAAGCATTGATTATTTTTTATAATAACAATTAAATATTTTTGATAACACCACTTATGTCTCACGGAGTCGAATAAGCGAAATCCATCGTCTGTCTGTGCATGTGAACGGTGTAACACGATAATGGTCGTAATTATCAATAAATTTTAATTCTTTTAAAGGAAAAATACTTTAGAATCGAAAAAATTTAGCATATGAAAAATAAGTCAGAATCTGAAAATGTTTTAGAATTTCAGTATTTTTTTACAAGAAAAATGTTGTAGAATTCCATTGAATTTTAATGAATAATGAGGATGAAGTGTTTATTTATGTATGACGTTATTTTTTATGTGCAGTTTGAAAACAACAAGTTTGATGTAAATTCATCATCAACTTAATTCAACATTCACATGTACAAGCAACCCTCGTTGTACGGAAATTTTAACACATTTCAGCAAATGTGATATACACAGAGCTTCGAAAAATGTAATCCTTTTCTAATGAACTCCCAAAAAATCCATTAAATTTTTTATAGTCAGTAATGGATTCGATTTTATAAATCAATATTGGAATGCACTCGATTGAATGTAAAAATCAAATGCATTCGATTTTTTATCATTCCACTGCGAATGCAACAGATTTTTTTAATAGATAGAGCAAAACGGAGCTAAATTTTGGTAATATTATCGCAGACCCTCTTTACATGTGATAACCCCTAATGGGCCCTAATTTTGAAGTCATAAAAAATGGTATTCCCGAAACTTTTAAAAATGTACATATTACACAGTATTTAACTGCCTACACTACAAAAAGTCCAAAACACTTGAAAAAAAAATATTTTTTTTGATCGTAAGTTGACACTTATATCGTTTTAACAGGGTTTGGTGTACGAATTAAACTTACCAACAAGTACCTACGAATATGTATGTTAATTTTATACCACCTCTTCTTTAACTAAAATTTGACTAAAATTTCCTGTTGTTGATGTTGTTTTTTGTAAAGGTCGCCTACCAATAAAACAACAAAAATTGCATCTTCATCTGCGATTTGCTGTAATTGTTTTTGTTTTTGCAATTATTGTTTCTTATGCCATTTCTTGCCTGTCCCAAATCAAGTGTTAAATTTAACGAAATTATTTGTATTTGTTGTTTTAATGTTTGCAATCATCATTATGACGACAATGATGATGATAATGATGATGACGATTGTCATCATCATTATGCTCATATATTAAGCTTTTAAATCTAAATTGAATGTTAACGGAATTAAACAGTTTCACTTTTATTTTTAACATTGTTGTTTGTTTTTTTTCTCTTTATTTATTTTATTATTTAAAATTGTTATTAACCAACTATAACTGACGTACCTTAAAGTTAAACGTTTACGGTAGGGACTAGATTAGGTTGTAAGAGGCTGCTGATGTTTTACATTAGCACATATAGAGTCTGAGGTTCGTTGTGATACCACGGGACGGTAATGTGGTTCCCCTATTAGTCCCTGCAGTTAAACCAATTTGAGCTCCTTATAAAACTTCTAAGATATTGAATTTTGACATCCGACAAATCAGAAAGGTTGTTCTGCTTTCTAGATCCCAGAGAAGCAAGTCTTTGACCAGAAAGTACCGGAAAATTTCCAATAAAATGTTTGATAGTTTCCAACTCCATCCCATCCACTCAGCTCCTGCAATAGTCATTTGACGGTATATTTGCGCTCTCTGTGTACTTTCCTATAACACGATGTCTGGTAATTACACAATCGAAATCTCTCGTCTTGGAAGCGATTTCAGCTCACTGATTAAGAGAAGGCCAAATCTGTTGCGTAGTCTCACACGTCCATCCTTGTGCCTCTGATTAGTCTCCGTCGTGAAACAAATCCGTAGATTTTTCTTGCAAGATTCTAGAGGCATACCAACACATTCCAATTCTGTTGGAACTGTAAGATAGTTCCTACACTCAAAAAAAAAAACTGTAATGTTAGCAAAAAAAGCTTGTAAACCTACAAGAAAATTTGCTGATTTTGAACCCACAATTTTTTTGCTAAAGTTAGCAAAAATGTTTTGCCAATAATTAGTTAACTAAATATTTTTTTTTGAACTTAGTTTATACACATCTGAGGACCCCATTGGGTTCGGACCCGATAGGTCCAGACCCGGATGGGCCTAGACCTAGTTGGGTTCCTTAAAAATCGTCATAGTTTTTGATCCAAAATTTGTGTCCGTTTCGCTCTACCTTGCTTAGTTTTTGAGATACGTGATTATAGGGGACCACTGGGGTCTTGAGAATTAAAAAACTCGATAACTTCAAAAATATTACTCGGAGAGCTTTTGACTATTTTGCGGTCTTGTTCTACGTGTTGAGAGCTACAAAAACGCTTTTGGACTTTTTGTTGTGTTGGCAATATTTACCGAGATAAGAGCATTTTAAAATTTTCGGGAATGCTAACTTTTTTGGATCCAAAGTTAGGGCCCATTAGGGTCCACACATGTGAAGAGGACCGGCGATACTATGGAGATTCTAAGAACCAAAAATGGCCTCCATTTTGCTCTATCTGGCTTGGTTTCCGAGACAGCGCCATTTTAAGTTTTCTGAAAATAAAAAAAAATTTACCATTTATTTTGCTAATATTAGCAAAAAATCTTGTAAAAATGTAGTCAACTCAATTTCAAATTTAGCAAAAGAAATTAGTTCAAAGTTTGTTTAAAATTGCTAATGTGCTAAATGAAGTTTACAAGAATTTTTTGCTAACATGCTAATCTCAACTAAAAATTTACTAAAAGTTAGCTAACTAGCGTTAGCAAAAAAAAATTAGTAAATCTACTAACGTATTTTTTTGAGTGTAGTTTTGCAAGCTTATCGGCTTTGCAATTCCCTGGAATATCTCTGTGCCCTGGCACTCATATGAGTCGGTAGTCAAACTGATTGGTCATAATCTCGTTTGGTCATAATCTCATATTCGACTTTGCGAGTCCCTATTGTATATTTGATTCATATTGTAAATATTTATATTTTGTCTTTTTTAAACTTCCAACCATGATTATGATTTATTAGTTTTTGTTATTTTGAATATTAGTAGTAAGACAGTAACAGTAGCGACAATGTATTTTATGTGTTTGTTTAAGTAACAAGTTCAGCAAACAATTGTTTAAGAATTAGTTGCACAGTGTCGTGCAAAACAAAAGCAACAGTGTGCAAATAGCAAGATAAACCCAATTTAAGCAAGTAAACAAATTACACCGTCCGACAGCCAATATTAAACATAAACTGGATGATACACGTCTGAAAGTAAAGATCAAATGAAGTAAAACTGCATTTGCATCTGTTTCCTTTTAAAGGACTTCAAAGTTTTAAAGGATACATTTTGTAAAATATTTCTTAAATATTTGTACTTGTTCTAGAATGCTACTGTTAATAGCAAATGAAAGAGGAGGATATCCCCTAATTTTTCCATTTTTTTTTATTTTTCATATCCGGAAAAAGGATGTGAATAAAGTATTTTGAAAACTTTGTCAAAATATTTTGTTGAAAATTTTGAATGATATTGATGGATAAAGTTTTGATGGGACGTAACTTCCCGGGTGAAAATGACCATGTATGTTCATATATGATGCATATATGGATGTCCATACATGTGCATATCCGTAATTTGAGGGTACATGTACATTAATGATCATACATTGTCATACATGAATTTGTATGTAAATTTTTTTTTTGTATTTTTTTCCATAAAACGTCTATATACTAATAGCTATTAATTGAAAATTTTCAAATATAAATAATTTGTATTAATTTATGACACTATTTTTTATGAGAATTTATGAGAATTTTAAAAATTGAATGCATTCATTTATTATTCATGAGACTTTTAAAAATTGAATTTATAAAAACTTACACATTCAATTTCAAAGTCGAATGGAAAAGAAATCGAATGCATTCTATGTTTTAAAATCAAATGTAAAATCATTCGATAAATTGTGATTGGGGAACGCAATCATTAAAGTTTAATTCAGAACACCAAATCAATTTTGATGATGTATGATCAATATTGTCCGACCGAAAGACTTTTTCAGACTGAACACATACATGAACTTCGTCAAATTTTGCAAAGTTCTGCCGTACCCAACCTTTAAAAAAAAAGTTTTTAAGACATGTATGCTATGCAGATGCATTGCATATATGAAGGTGTGTGACATGTACATATCCACACATAGATGCATACATTTACATATATGGAATATTGCATTACTTGTGTATGTTCATATATGCTCCCATGTATGACATTTATTTCCATATATTGTTCATATACTATCATACATGTAATCATGTATGAGCATGTATGATCATGTATGAACATTAGGGGTGGGATAGTGCACGAGTTTTCGATTTCGACACGCTAGAACCGCTTATTTTGTGAGGTTCGTAAAAAAAATGCATGGGCCAAAAAATGGGGCAGATCGGATAGGATCTAGGGGTCGCTCATCGGGGTCAAAGTTGGGTGTAGAGGGGAAAAAATCCACAAAAAGCCGCAAAACTCCCCTGGTTTTGCTCCTAGAGGGGTCAAATGTGAGACCGGCCCCCATTATTTTTTCCCTCTGAACACTTTTGCCAAACATACCTAAGCCCTATCTCCAATCACTAAGGGGGGTCCCATACAAAGGTTCAATTTTTAAAAAATCTTGCTCCTACCGCTCTAGCTGTCCTAGAAGTCACCCTAGAGGAATCAAATGTATGACCGACCCCCAATATTTTTTCAACCCCAACATTTTCTTAGAACATACCTACCCCCTATCTTCAATCCTTAGGGTGGTCCCCATACATTTTTTTTTTATTTTTTCTTAAATTGTCATATTAAATCAGCTCCTACCGGTCCAATGGTGCCTCCTAGAGGGGTCATTATCAAGACCAACCCCCATTAATTTTTAGCCCCCAACACTTCTTCTGAACATACCAATTACATATCTCCAATTCCTAAGGGGTCTCCCACACAAAATGACATTTTTGTAAAACTTGCTCTCACCGCTCTAACTATCGCAGGGGTGACCCTAGAGAAGTTAAATGTGTGACCAACCCCCAATATTTTTTCAGCCCCAACATTTTCCCCAAACAAACCTACCCGCTATTTTAAAGCCTTAAGGGTGTCCCCACACATTTTTTTTATTTTTTAATTTTTTTTTATAAAATCTGCGCCTACCGCTCCCATTCTGCCTTTTAGGAACGGTAAATGCAGACTGACCCCCATTAATTTTTGACCCCTACATATTTTCTGAACATACCTACGCCGTATTTCCACTTTGTAGGGGTGCTCCCCTGGGGAAAACTAAATTAGTAATGTATGTAGAGAAGTCAAATGTATGACCTGCCCATATATTTTTTTAGCCAAAACATTTTCTTCAAACATACCTACCCTCTATCTTCAAGGTGTTACCCCACATTTTTTTTATTTATTTTATCGAGAAATTCGAGGTCTTTAATTTGTAATTTAATAGTAACTTTTGTTAAGCGTAAAAAAATATTTTTTTTAACTTGAAAATAATAAAAAATGATAAATAATTAGAGTCCGACCGAAACCAGTTTTCGAGGCCGAACCGAAACCGAACCGAATATTCGGCCGAAAAAGTAATATTCGGCCGAAACCGAACCGAAACCGAAACTTAAAAAAAAATGACCGCCTGGCATGAATAAAATTATTAAAAAGTTGATAAAGATAAATATACAGCATATAATGCTTTTAAACCATAGGAATTGTTGTATTTTTGAAAAAAAATATGTTTTTTAAAAAACTTACAAAAAAATTTTATATTTTGTTTGTAGATTAGGAGAAAATAATTTTTGAACTGAAAAAGTTTTACATTTATTGCATAAACTTGTAACATTTTCTTCAATTGAACTGAAACAAGTGTAATGAAATACGAAATCAAACAATTCAGCGACTTTTTTACGTATTTTTTAAAATACCAAAAAGTTACCGAATAGAGGCCGAAACCCTATTATTCGGCCGAAACCGAGACCGAAACCGAATATTCGGTCGGACTCTATAAATAATATAACTATAAATCAAATTAATTTATTTTTATCGTGTGATGGATATTGTTTCCGATTTTCGGCCACGACCTGAAGCAAAACTATTTTTTCCTCCTCGTTACGGCACAACACGTTGTTATAGTCTTCTATTAATTTTACGCCTCTTTCGGCAGCGTCGTTGACAACATGTAATTTACGTAATATTTGCAGCGCTCGCTGGTAGTCCTGACGATTTTCCCAACTATTTGGATTGGAAGCAATGAAATTTGTTGTTATTCCGAAGCGTGCAAAAAATTTTGGAGTCTCAGGTGTGACGTAGTGGCTTTAATCAGTTTTCATGAGTTCTTGATTCACTTGTTTCGATGCCATGTTAATTCTTTTCACACCTTCGAATCCAACAACATGTACTGGATGATTACAATCCTTGTTGCCACTGTCGCCGCTATCCTCTGAGGCATCTTCTTCTAAATTCTTCTAAATTCCTTCTCTTCCTCCAATTCCTCTTTCTCTTCTTCAAATATACGAACTGCATTCGACATTTTTCGTTTTATTTCACAAGAGATATTCGGATCAAATAGTGCGAGAGCAACAGCTTCGCCACTGAGATACCAGAGATGTCCACAGAATCTCTTGACCAATCGTTGCGACAGAATCTTATCAATTGAAGCATAATTGGCAATCGCTTTCAAAAATATCAAATCATTATTTGGAGCTTCTATTGGCTTGGTAGCGCTAAACCAAGCTTTTACGTAAATTGTTATGATGAAAACGGTCACATCAAGAAGTGCATTTAATTCTTTTTTGGCCAAACCGATATATTTTCGGAACAAAAACATTTTTAGGCAATATACGCCTTTTGCCATCCATCGAGCATGACTGATGGGTCCTGGTGGGCTAAAATGCTTATTAGGAATATTTCCGCCAAGGTATAATAAAACAATTTCAAGAAACTCCTTGTAGTCGTCTCTGGGTTGCTTTTCTTTTATTTGAGCCCAACAAAACAACTTGATGTCAGTTTGGACTTGAGCTGGTATGTTGCCTGCCACTTCCTCATCTTATATGCCAAGACTGTACGGTTTGTCTTTTATATTTTCCCACTGCTCTTTAAAACGCGCAAACATTAGCAATCACTCCTGGTCCAGACGTTTTGCCGAATTTGGTTTCAAACACTTAGTTTTCCCCAGGGGAGCACCCCTACAAAGTGGAAATACAGCGTAGGTATGTTCAGAAAAAATGTAGGGGGCAAAAATTAATGGTGGTCAGTCTGCATTTCCCGTCCCTAAAAGGCACAGTGGGAGCGGTAGGCGCAAATTTAAAAAAAAAAAAACTAAAAAAAAAAAAGGGTGGGGACACCCTTAAGGCTTAAAAAAAGAGGGTAGGTTTGCTTGGGGAAAATGTTGGGGCTGAAAAAATATTGGGGGTTGGTCACACATTTAACTTCTCTAGGGTCACCCCTGCGATAGTTAGAGCGGTGGGAGCAAGATTTACAAAAATGTCATTTTGTGTGGGAGACCCCTTAGGAATTGGAGATATGGAATTGGTATGTTCAGAAGAAGTGTTGGGGGCTAAAAATTAATGGGGGTTGGTCTTGATAATGACCCCTCTAGGAGGCACCATTGGACCGGTAGGAGCTGATTTAATATGACAATTTAAGAAAAAATAAAAAAAATGTATGGGGACCACCCTAAGGATTGAAGATAGGGGGTAGGTATGTTCTAAGAAAATGTTGGGGTTGAAAAAATATTGGGGGTCGGTCATACATTTGATTCCTCTAGGGTGACTTCTAGGACAGCTAGAGCGGTAGGAGCAAGATTTTTTAAAAATTGAACCTTTGTATGGGACCCCCCTTAGGGATTGGAGATAGGGCTTAGGTATGTTTGGCAAAAGTGTTCAGGGGGAAAAAATAATGGGGGCCGGTCTCACATTTGACCCCTCTAGGAGCAAAACCAGGGGAGTTTTGCGGCTTTTTGTGGATTTTTTCCCCTCTACGCCCAACTTTGACCCCGATGAGCGACCCCTAGATCCTATCCGACCTCCCCCATTTTTTGGCTCATACACTTTTTTTACCAACCTCACAAAATGAGCGGTTCTAGCGCTTCCAAATATTGCTGCTTAAAATCTCACACAACACTATCCCACCCTTAATGAACATACATGGTCATTTTCACCCGGGTTACCTCTTTTTTCTGATATGTAAAAATAATAAAATAGGAAAATTAGGGGAGATCCTCCTCTTTCATTTAGAACAAGTACAAGTATAAAAAAAACTTTGAAGTCCTTTTAAAAGGAAACAGGATCACGAAATGAAAAACTGTAAATGCAGTTTTGCAATTTGTGTTTATTCTGGCTCGAGGTCATTATTTTCTTTAATAATTAAAGCCATGATATTCTCATAGCATAATTTTCAAGAAAATTATTTTTCTGTTTTAAATTTATTTATGTTGGTCATTTTTGCAAGACTTAATCGACACGTGTTTCGGAATTTGTCAGATTCCATTGTCAAGATTAATTAGCAAAAATATAAACGATTTACTACAAAGTAGCAAACGAGTTTAATGACAAATCGTTTGCGCACAAACTAAAATATTAATACATATTCGACTCTATCCACAATGGGAATTAGAAAGACGAAGAAATTGTACTATTATAGTAAGGCAACGATTTTTAATAACCAACAAAAATATTTAAATCAGTTTTACATACTTTAGTCCATTTTGCAATATTAAGTCTCTAGTCTCAAACGTATATTATCCAGTTCGTGTTCAACGCCTTTTTTTTTTATATTTGTCGGACGGTATTATAGTCGGTCAGGAATTTTTTTTTCGTTTATTTTATTTTTTTTAGGCAATGTAACTTATGTTAGACATGTCGCATAGAAAATAAATGGTTTTTGGTAAACCAACTGTAATATGAAATTCGCTCGTATTCGCAATATTCGCGATATAAAATTTTGATACTCAAGTACAAAGAAAACGATATTTTTAAACGTTTGCGATAATTTTTTATATATAAAACTTTCCAAGCCTGTTAAACTAACATAACAAACCATAATACCGTGAATTTTTTTCGCGAAAAAGTTTTTTTGTTCGCGAAAAATCTTTATTTTCGTGAAAAATTATTTCAACACAAATATTTTTGTTTGATCTGAATTTACAACAGCCATCTGGTAGAGCTAGTTCGTGTACACTAAATTCCATTGTAATATCAGTTTTTTTAAAGTTAGCGATATTCGCGATTACTTTTTTTTTATTGTTAAGTAAAAAAAATATTTTTTATCTTTTTTAGACAATTGCTGAATTTTTATCATATAAACTTTAATGAATATACAAAGACAAGTTTTATTGACGGAATTTTTTTTTGGAAAATTTTTTTTCGCGATTTTTTTTTTTAAAACACTGTACAACAATTTCAAACTTTTTCCAAAATTACGGGGTTCTAACGATTGATTCTGGTAAAAGAGATCAAAAAATGATACACGTATGTCGGCGTTTTAAAATATCACATCGGAATTTTATTTTAGAGGCGGTTAAAATTTCCCAGCTTTCGCCGATTCTTGCAGCATATATTTTCTTTACATCTGAGGTGCAGGTAGGGTTGCCAGATACTAAAAGTCAAATAACTGGACAATGATAAATATTCAGCTGGATTTTGAAAAAAATAACTGGATTTTTTTTGAATAACTTAAAACAAATCAACCGATTTTTTTTAAATGTGAGATATTTTAATTTTGGACTTCTTTTCAAATATAACATCAATCAAATTGACGACTATTTGCCACGACAAAATGTACCCTTTTTTCTCATCACAAAATTTTTTTCGATCATCTCGAAAAGTTGAGCTCCTCAAGGGTCTAAGGATTATTATGGTAGATGTTTCTTTGTATATAACGCCACAAAAATAAGTCCGGAGTGGTCAAATCTGGAAATCTAGATGGCCACTTAAAATTCCCTGGATGTGCGATGTTAAAAAAGGGACTTATTTTTGTAAGGTTGTTTAAAGAGCAAATAGTACACCAAACAATCCTCAGTTATCGAAAATCTCAAGGAAAACATTTGCGTCGAAATCAACAATAAATTGCCCGAGATGTAATAAAAAAAGTAGTGAAAATGCAAAAAAAAAGTATTGAAAATTCAGCAAAAAGAGCACATTTACAAGTAGCCAAAAGAGGCAGCAATTTGATTTATGTCTTATTAAAAAAATAATAAAAAAATGTAAAATATATTTAATAAAAAAAACTAATTGTTAAAATTAAAGAAATTATTTTTTAACTGGAAAAATTATGTTTTAACTGGAAACTGGACCTGACCCAAAATAACTGGAAAATCCAGGCCATTCCCGGCCGTCTGGCAACCCTAGGTGCAGGGTATGTTCAGCAACTTTGTAGAAAATATTATGGCAAATATTTTTGTGGAACACATTATCCCTCTAACTTCCTCTCATAACGGTATTTTTTGGCACTCTTCTAACAAATCGTAAAAAACAACCCGAAAAAGGGTAAGGCGGGGATAAAATGTTCTAGAAAAATGTTGCCCAAAAAATTTCGTAAGAGCACACCAAAGCCAAACAAGTAGAAAAGTTAAATTCGACTTGGCCGAATCTATGAATACCCTCCACAAGGACCTTGTTAGGTCACCGTATAAATTAGTTAGTTCATTTTATTTGTTCGTTAATTTTGTTTTGTATAATTGTCTCTATTTTATTTTATTTTATTTCATTTTACTTTAAATTGTTTAATTCGTTATAACTTGTATTCACTGTAGTTTTGTTCAAGTCATTATATCCAGTGCCCACTGTATTTGTGTTTTGCTAAAATTTACCGTTGGTTTTATATTCAATTTTTTCTGTCTCTTCATTTGCTCTGCCCATAACTACATGTTATGGTGTTGTTGTAGCTCAAATAAATGCAACTGACTCGATCATAGGGTATTTTGTTTTTGGAAATAAAATACATTGTATGATTGAGTTAAAGTTGCATTTAGCGAAGAGACAAAAATATAACAACAACAACAGTGGGCCCTTTTTTGTATTTGTATGTATTTTTTAATTGTTAGGTTTAAGCTAGGGTTTATTTTAAATAAAGAATTATTGTTTTGTTAAAATTGAAAGCGAGTGTTGTTTTATTTATTTCTCGGTTTCACGGTCGCAATTGCAATAGTTTACACTGTCCCACAAAATTGTTCAGCAGCGTATAGATAACAATTATAAAATCTAATTGCTCTATATAGCCGCCGGTGGGGAAAACGCTCCTCATCGTACATTTTGGCTCCCAACGTGGGGCACGTGAAAAAGACTTTAAAAAATTTGGTGCGGTCCGTGAAAAAATCTAAAAATTTGTCGTTGATGTACAACTTAGGCAATAAGTGTACGGTCGTTTTTTAAAGTGAACAATTTTGTCGTGGTATCTTGTGCAAACAAAACAAGTGATTTTAATAAAACTTTGGTGCATAAAAATTTGAAAAAAAAAAAGAACTAAAAACTTTTGTGGAAAAATTAAATTGTGAATACAGTTAAACTAAAAATTTTGTCGTCACTTAAAATAAATTTGCTAATAAAAATCTTTGGTTCATCAAATGCAAATATTTTAAAACAAAAACATTTTGTGATAAAAAAAAAAAAATCTTTTTGCCAGTGACTCTGAACTTTTCGCCATTTTTATAAAAATAAATACATAAAAATATTTGCTTCAATTTTGTTGTTGTGTCGGTCCAGTACATAGTGTGTCTCTTTGTTAAATTTGTTGGCGCTCACACAGTACATAAAAAATAAAAAATATTTTTGGCGAAAAATTTGTTGGCGTCAGTTACAGTCATCATCAAAATTTTGTCTCTACTTTATTTTTAAAATAAAAATCAATCAACTTTTGAAAAATTTTTGGCTCATCGTCCATCATCATAAATACAGTGATTTTAAAATTTGTTCGGCTGATAAAATATAAAATTTAAAATAATTTTTTACAATGACTCTGGAAGAAGTAAAGCAGCAACGGGCTAATACGAAGAAAAGTTTAACCCGCATCAAAAATCAAATAGAAGCCAATGGTAGGGGTGAAGGTAAGGTACTTTCAGTTCCTGAGTTGAAGTGTCGCCTGGGAATTTTGGAATCGTATTTTAAACAAATTTTGTCGTTTCAAACCCAAATTGAAAAATATGATCCAGAGGACAATGCTAGACCCGAAATAGAAGATTTGTATATCTCGGCTAAAATGAATATTCAGTCACAGCTATGCGAGGATATTCATAATACAACTTTTGCTGAATCGTCCATCTGTCTCCCAGCTCCCAGCCATAAACTGCCTCAACTCAAATTGCCCACATTCAGTGGTAAGTACAGTGAGTACAAAAATTTTATTACCTCGTTCAATCACACTATTGATCGTGAATACGGTATATCGAACATCGAAAAATTTAACCACTTGCTCAACTGCCTCCATGGTCAAGCATTAGAAACGGTTAAGGCTTTCCAGATTACGAATGAAAATTATCCCAAGGCTCTGGAACGTCTTAAATCGCGTTATGACAACAACACGCTTATTTTTATGGAAAATATTACCACTCTTTTCGAACTTCCAACCATGTCAAATTACAATTGTGGCCAATTGCGCAGTCTAGTTGATAATGTTTCAGCTCTTTATAGCTCACTTCTGTCTCTTGGCTCCCCAACTGACATTGCAAATTCGATGCTGATTTATATAGTGATGGAAAAGGTTGATGATGACATCAAAAGAAAATGGAAGGACTCTTTGGACTTTACCAAACTGCCATCATGGGATGAATGCTCCAGGGTTCTTGAACGGCGTTGCCAATTTTTAGAATCGGTTGACACTAACCATACACACGCTGCCCCTCGCAAACCTGACGTTCATTCTGGTAAGTCCAAATCTAAAAATACAAAATCTGGTTATTCGTTTTCGGTCTCAAATCGCATTTGCGCTCTATGCTCAAAGGCAGACCATACAATTAGTCGTTGTTCTCGCTTTAAAGATATGGATGTTGCCAAACGCTTTGAAAATGTCAAACGTTTAGGTCTTTGTCTCAACTGCTTGTCGAAAGGGCATCAAGTTAACAACTGTTCCTCTACATTCAAGTGCAAATTTTGTTCTCGCTCTCATCATAGTTTGCTTCATCGGTCTCAGCCAGCTTCAAAGCCCTCGTCTCCTGCTGCTGAACCAGTTGCTTCTACTTCTCGTGCTGCCTTGAATGAAAACTCAGCATCGGTCCATACCCATATGGAAAAATCTTCGCCGGAACAGGTGCTTCTTGCTACTGCCATGGTTCTAGTTCGTGACGCCACTGGTCGCTATCAATTGGGACGCGCTTTGTTGGACTCTTGCTCTCAATTGAATTTCATTACCGATGAATTTTCTCAAAAATTACATCTGCCTAGAATAAAACAAACCACTGAAGTCGCTAGTATTGGAAATTCGCATACAAAAACCAAACACAAATCGTCTACAAATGTCAAGTCTCGTTTTGCTGATTTCGAAGTTTCTCTCTCGTTTTGTATTACACCTCATATTTCGTATCAGCCTGATTCTGAACTTGATGTTTCATCCTGGAATTTGCCTGCAAACACACAACTTGCTGATGAAAACTTTTTCAAGTCAAAGCGCATTGATTTGCTCATTGGTACAGAAACTTTCTTCGATATTTTATCTGTGGGTCAAATAAAACTTGGTCTCAACTTGCCTAAATTGCATAAAACGCTTTTTGGATGGATTGTAGCAGGTCGATATGTCTCAAATCAATCCAACGCTTCTGGTTCATCCTGCATGCTGTCAATTGAAGAAGAAGTTGACCTAAAATTACAACGTTTATGGGAGATTGAAGAAATTGACTCTGGCTCAAATCTTTTGACTCAAGAACAATCTGATTGTGAATCATTTTTCAATGATACTGTCCATCGTGAATCTTCAGGTAGGATTGTTGTTAAACTTCCTTTCAAAGAATCGTCTGGCTCTTTAGGTCTTTCCCGAAATATGGCTCTAAAACGATTTGGTTCTCAAGAAAGACGTTTTGCTCGTGACAGCAATCTGAAATCACAATATGCTGCTTTTATGAAAGAATATGAAGATTTGGGACACATGACACTAGTTCGTAATCCTCGCTTAGATGAGCCCCATTATTTTATTCCCCACCATTGCGTATTTAAAATGAGTAGCACGTCAACAAAATTGAGAGTTGTTTTCGACGCCTCTTGTCCCACATCAACACAAAAATCACTGAATGATATTCTCATGGTTGGCCCAACAATTCAAGAAGAACTTTACAAAATATTACTTCGTTTTCGCCTGTACAGATTCGCTATTACTGCTGACATCGTTAAAATGTACAGGCAGGTTCTAATTGACTCTCGTGATCGAAAATATCAGTACATTTTGTGGAGAAATTCTGAGGAAGAAGAAATTCGTACGTACCAGCTCAACACTGTCACTTATGGGATGTCTTCTGCCCCTTATCTCGCCATTAAAAGTCTTCATTATCTCGCAGATCAATACATGGATGAATTTGAACTTGGTGCAAAAACAATAAAATCATCGTTTTACGTGGATGACTTTCTGGGTGGTGCAGAAACATTAGAAGAGTTGGCTCAAATCAAAAATGAGGTAAATCAAATTCTAGTTAAGGGTTGTTTTGAATTGGATAAATGGCATTCAAATCACAAAGATTTTCAAGATGACAAAACCATTAAAGATTTGAATATTGATGACTCAGCTGTAACCAATGCTCTTGGTATCACTTGGGACCAACAAAAAGATGCTTTTCTTTTCTCGTTTTCGCCCAAAACTCAACTGGATGAAAAAATCACCAAAAGAACTATTTTGTCGCTTTCGTCATCACTTTTTGATCCCCTTGGACTCGTAGCGCCTCTTATTATAAAGGCCAAAATCATAATGCAAGAATTATGGATTTTAAAACTAGGCTGGGACGAATCTATACCTCAAGAGCTTCATACAGCTTGGGAAAAATTTGTCTCAGATCTCAAAACTTTATCGTCGCTTAAAATTCCTCGTTATTGTCTCGCTCCTAATGCTCAATCAGTTCAACTTCATGGCTTTTGTGACTCTTCAATTCGCGCGTTTGGTTGCTGTTTGTATCTTCGAGTAAAAAGTGCTTCTGGAGAAATTTCTGTTCATCTCTTTACTGCAAAATCTAGAGTTGCCCCTACAAAAAGAAAATCTTTACCAAAACTAGAGCTATGTGGAGCACATCTTTTGGCAAAATTGTACTCAAAAATCAAAGCTCTTTTGATTATACCAAATTTGGAAGTCGTTTTTTGGACCGATTCTCAAATCGTTTTACACTGGCTCAAACAACATTCTTCAACTTTATCGGTTTTTGTTGGCAACAGAATATCAGAGATTCAAGATCTCACTAATGGTTGTACTTGGAGACATGTTCCGACACATGTCAATCCTGCTGATATCGTTTCTCGTGGTTCAACTGTACAGGAACTCGCTCCATCAATCTGGTTCAATGGACCTGCTTTTCTTACTCTTGATCCTGCTCAATGGCCCGCTAACAAAATCGATCAAATTAGCAATGAAAATCTAGAAGAAATCAACAAAGAAAAACGTAAAACCGTACTTTGCCTAGAAACAAAATCAAACTATATTTTGGACTCAATTGCAAAATATAGCTCTTACTTGAAGATTCTTCGAATTGTCGCCTGGATGCTACGATTTACTCAAAAAATCAAATCTAATATTTATAATTCTGACTCTTTGCAGCCTCAGGAATTAGAAAACGCTTTGACTCGCATAGTTTTCAATATCCAGCGACAATACTTTCAAGAAGATATTTCTCGAGTTCTGAAGAAAAAGGACCCTCAAGGCGCTTTAAAATGTCTCAACCCCTTTATCGATTCTACAAATGGCTTCAACTTGCTCAAAGTCGGTGGTCGCTTAGAACTCGCTGCTATACCAGATGGTCAAAAGCACCCAATAATCTTGCCCAGCAAAAATCACTTTGTCGACTGTTATGTACGCCATCTACATTTAAGTAATTACCACGCTGGTGCCAAGGCTCTCATGTCTCTAATTCGACAAAAATTTTGGATCATCAATTCTCGAAATTTATGTCGACGTATTGTCAACTCGTGCCCACAATGCATTCGCTATCGCCCGAAATTGCTTCAACAAATGATGGGAAATTTGCCTGTCGAACGCCTCAACCCGTCAAGGCCATTTGCTAGATGTGCTGTGGATTTTTGTGGCCCAGTCAACACTTATCTTAGGGTAAGAGGAAAGGTGCCATATAAAACCTACATTGCCGTTTTTGTCTGTCTCGCCATCAAAGCAGTCCATATTGAAGTTGTCTCGGACTTATCTACAGATG
Source organism: Pegoplata infirma (assembly GCA_963921195.1). NCBI lineage: Eukaryota > Metazoa > Arthropoda > Insecta > Diptera > Anthomyiidae > Pegoplata > Pegoplata infirma. The sequence goes on along the minus strand of OY992537.1, from coordinate 183,001,578 downwards.
CCTTCATTGCCGCTCTAAAAAGGATGATTGGTCGAAGAGGTCTCCCCACAGATATTTTCTGTGATAATGCCACTAACTTTGTTGGCGCAAACTCTAAGTTGTCACAATTAAAATCGTTCCTTTTTGATCCAAAAAATGCTAATATTATTATTAATTATTGCTCAAATCAATTTATTAATTTTCGTTTTATTCCCCCCAGGGCACCCCATTTCGGCGGATTGTGGGAGGCGGCCGTCAAATCTGCCAAAGGTCACCTTACTCGGACTCTAATCAACACTAGGCTGACATACGAGGAGCTTGCAACTGCAATGGTCGAGATAGAAGCAATCTTAAACTCAAGACCAATTTCGCCTTTATCATCCGATCCCAGCGATTTTGAAGCCCTTACACCAGGTCATTTTTTAATTGGCTCTGCCCTACGTGCGTTGCCAGAACGTGATGTCTCGACGAAAGAAATTGATAATCTTCAGTATTGGGCCCGTATAACTGCTATCAAGCTACAATTTTGGAAGAAATGGTCCCACGATTATATAAATGAGCTCCAGACCAGAAACAAATGGACTAGGTCCAATCCCAATATCGCTACTGGCGCTTTAGTTATTGTTCATGAAGATAATGTATCTCCACAACGCTGGCTCATGGGTAAAATCATTAATATTGTACGGGGCAGAGATGATCGTGTCAGAGTGGTCGATGTCAAAACGACAAAAGGTATTATACGTCGCCCTATCCACAAATTGGCCCTCCTACCATCTGCTTGAAAGTGTCCTTTCAATGGGGCCGGAATGTTAGGTCACCGTATAAATTAGTTAGTTCATTTTATTTGTTCGTTAATTTTGTTTTGTATAATTGTCTCTATTTTATTTTATTTTATTTCATTTTACTTTAAATTGTTTAATTCGTTATAACTTGTATTCACTGTAGTTTTGTTCAAGTCATTATATCCAGTGCCCACTGTATTTGTGTTTTGCTAAAATTTACCGTTGGTTTTATATTCAATTTTTTCTGTCTCTTCATTTGCTCTGCCCATAACTACATGTTATGGTGTTGTTGTAGCTCAAATAAATGCAACTGACTCGATCATAGGGTATTTTGTTTTTGGAAATAAAATACATTGTATGATTGAGTTAAAGTTGCATTTAGCGAAGAGACAAAAATATAACAACAACAACAGTGGGCCCTTTTTTGTATTTGTATGTATTTTTTAATTGTTAGGTTTAAGCTAGGGTTTATTTTAAATAAAGAATTATTGTTTTGTTAAAATTGAAAGCGAGTGTTGTTTTATTTATTTCTCGGTTTCACGGTCGCAATTGCAATAGTTTACACTGTCCCACAAAATTGTTCAGCAGCGTATAGATAACAATTATAAAATCTAATTGCTCTATATAGCCGCCGGTGGGGAAAACGCTCCTCATCGTACAGACCTTTTAAGTGATAGTAAATTTTCTAACGTGAAAAAATTAAAATTTTTGATTAGAAATATTTTATTTTGTGTAAAAAAATTTTTTTTTGTAATTTTTGAAAAAAAAAATAATTTACTAATTCTTTTTGAGTGTAAATTTTTTTTTGAGTCTAAATTTTTTTTCGAGTTTATTTTTATTTTTGTGTAAAAATATTTTTGAGTGACAAAAATAAGTTGTAAAATATTTTTGTGACTTACCAATGTTGTTAAAACATGTTTAACGGCGTTTCAACACGTGAATTTAATTTGAAACTAATCTGAAATTCACGGGTTTGCTTATAACTTTTGAACCACTAAAAAGATATGGCTAATATTTAAAACGAAAAAGCCCAGGGAATCGACAAATATGCTAAGCGTCAGAATCCTCGGATTTGCCTTTCGAAAGTTAGCGTGTTTTTTATCTCGTAAATTCACGAAAACCCCTTGTCGAAATTCATTCTTTTGCTCATAACTTTTGAACCACTCGACCCATTTCGCTAGATTGCAATACCAACCTGACCAGTAGGCTGGGTCGTATTCCAACAAAGTGCTTAGATCAACTATTAATAGTGAAAAAAAGTTGGTACAAGTAAATACAAGCAATTTAAAACCAAAATGAACAAAATCGGTCCATGGCTTCCGTTCTCGCATCGCGGGTCAAAATTGCGGTTTTTTTTTGCACTTAAGCGGAAAGTGTTTAAAACTAAATAAAATAAAAAAAAAATGGCATCCGAAATTTCATTACGTCTTCGTCGTTTTTACTGTGTAAAGCTAAAAGTGAAAAACATATTATTTAATATGTCAAAAAAGTCCATTTTGACTATGAGCAAAAAAAAACAACTGTTTTTTGGGCGTTCGTTCAACAAGGGTTAAAGATGTCCTTCAAGAAAACTTTGTATAAATTTGTAATTGTTCATTATTTAAACACATACACGATTTTAGAGTGAGGAATTTTCAAAAATTTCATTGGAGGAATTTTTTAACCCCGTGCCGGCAAGGGTTAACGTTGTCCAAAAAGCCTATTATTTCAAAGCAGAGTTACTGTGGTCCAAAACAACCATTTGAACAAAAAAAGTTGATTAATTTAAGTAAAATGTTGCTAACAACTACAAATTAGTCAAAAATGTCGATAAAAACACATGTTCTGGAAATCCGCTAAATTCAAATCGCTCCACACACCAACTGGACGAAGGAATTTAACTAAGAATTTTTTTCTACAATCCCTGAGATGTATTCGATGATATCAAGTGGATAAACTAATATATTTAAAAATTTTGTTTCACAAAATTTTTAAAATAGTGAAAAAGTAGTTTTGAGCTTCATGTTAAAAATGTGAGTTTTTTTTTGGCCTCACGTTTGGGTGGGTTATCGATATCCGAAAAAAACAAACAAAATTTTTCTAAATATCTTTGAATTAATGCGATACAAAAAAAAAATTTTTTTTTTAATAATTTTTTTTTAAATATTTAATTTTTTTTTTTAAATTATGTCCATTTTTTCAAAAACCGCAATTTTGACCCGCGATGCGAGAACGGATGCCATGGACCGATTTTGTTCATTTTGTTTTTAAATTGCTTGTATTTACTTGTACCAACTTTTTTTCACTATTAATAGTTGATCTGAGCACTTTGTTGGAATACGACCCAGCATACTGACCAGGTAAATGTCCAACATATATGTCAAACTTCAGAAGTCTGTAAAGTCTTTCAAAAGTTAGAGTGTTTTCTACAGACGGACAGACAGCCAGACGGACGGACGGCCATCGTTAGATCGACTTATAAGCGATCAAGGATCATGAATATATATACTTTATGGGGTCCTAGACCAATATTTCGAGGTGGTACACACGGGATGACAAACTTATATATACTAGAGTGGAGGGTTTAAAAAATGCATAAGTTTACACTAGAGAAGGGCTCACGACAGGAATTTTCTAACGACACACACTCACTCACGAGCATATTTTATCTACTTACACTCACGTGAGTAAATTAAAAAAAAATACTTTTTCACTACTTGTAACACCTTATATATTATGTTTTGGTATGCTATATTTTATACCTTACTCGTACGCTTTGCTATAAATTTGATCAATTATTTTATACCTTACTGGTAATCTTTGTCATCATGTGGATGCATTACTTTGAGTCTCATCCCCTGTTAAAATCATCAATGCTGCAATCTATAAAATAAGCAATTCTATACCTTATTTTATACCTTATTTGGTAATCTAAGTTTTGCTGGGAAGGGCTGAGATACTTCCCTGGTTTGTTAATTTTCCCAGTTTTAAGTTCACTTTTTTTTAGTGTATAACAAAGTTCGCACATTCTAAGAACGACATTTTTTAAATTTTGGCACACTATTTCTTTAAAAAGCTCTCAGATGTTGGAGACACTTATCCAAGAGAAAAAATAATTAATTATTTCATAATTTTGTTACTAATTATTATTTTTTTATTTTCAGAATTCCATTAAAACAGCATGTTATATTTAAAACTAAATCCAAAAACTAATACCCCCATAAACAATTTCCACAAATCACAATGTTTAATCAAAGCAAAGTATCATTTCTTAAACTCTTCATAACACTGATCATTGGAATAGTTATTGGTTTTACATTTTCCCAATTACTCAATACCTCAAATTATGATCTATATGAGATCACAACATCTTTGAAAGCTCGAGATGTACGGCAAAATGAAGATTTACATCAACCGCTAAATTCGGAAGAGGAATCAATACTGGAAGAAAGAGACTATGGCACAAACAACAATGAGACGGAAATTATGTTTAATAATGGTGGACACATTGACGAACTAAATACCACTATAGCCGATATTTTATATAAGGAAGTCAAAATTTTATGTTGGGTTCTAACCGGACCAAATAATCACGAGAAAAAAGCTAAACATGTTAAAAATACTTGGGGTTCAAGATGTAATAAATTGATATTTGTCAGTTCTCAAGAAGATAAAGAACTGGGTGCTATAAAGTTGACTGAAAAAGAAGGACGTGGTAGTTTATGGAATAAGACTCGGGAGGCTTTTAAATATGTCTACCAACATCATTTAAATGAATATGATTGGTTTTTAAAAGCTGATGATGATACGTAAGTAATTTCGAAAAAAAATATTTTCAAAAAAAAGCACTCAAAATGCACTTATTTGAGAATATACCAAATATTAATTAATTTTTTAATTGAATCAATTAAATGTTTATAATTTTTTTTTCTAGCTATGTTATTGTCGAGAACCTAAGGGCTTTCCTTTATCCCATGTCTCCGGAAGCTCCTGTTTACTTTGGTTGCAAATTTAAGCCTCATGTTAGGCAGGTATGCTCTAATATTATTTCTGTACTATATGTCTTATACTCCATTAACTAAACCCGTTTTTTTTCTCTCTCATAGGGTTATATGTCCGGTGGTGCTGGTTATGTCTTAAGCCGAACTGCAGTTAAACGTTTTGTGGAATTAGCTTATTCTAATCGCACTATTTGTAGGCAAACCATGGGTGGCTCTGAAGATAAAGAAATGGGTAGTTGCTTGCAAAATGTTGGTGTTGTTGGTGGTGATTCACGTGATTACCAACTGCGCGGACGATTTTTCCCCTCAGGTCCAAATGGTCATATTATACCAAAGAAAGAGAAACATTGGTATTGGCATTATATTTTTTATTCCACAAAAGATGTAAGTGATAAAAATTTTGGAAATGTGTAATGATTCAGATTCTAAGACATTTTTCCTATACAAAACGTCTCAAATTTGAAAAAAAATTTTGATATAGAAAAAGTCTCAGATTCTCAGACATTTTTTCTATAGAAGAATTCTCAGATTCTAAGACATTTTTGCTATAGAAAAATTTTCAGATTCTGAGACATTTTTTCGATAGAAAAATTTTCAGATTCTGAGACATTTTTTCTATAGAAAAATTTTTAGATTCTGACGCATTTTTTTCTATAGAAAAAGTCTCAGATCATGAGACGTTATTTTCGCAGAAAAAGTCTCAGCTTCTGAAAAAAAGTTTCTGAAACAATGTTTTTAAAACGTCTTCTAAAAAATTTTTCCTATAGAAAAAGTCCGATTTGTGACATTTTTCCTATAGAAAAAGTCTCAGATTCTGAGACATTTTTTCTATCGAAAAAGTTTCAGATTCTGAGACATCTTTTCTATAGAAAAATAAATTTTTTCTATAGAAAAAGTCTCAGATTCTGAGAAATTTTTTCCATAGAAAAAGTCTCAGATTCTGGAACATTTTTTCTATAGAAAAAGTCTCAGATTTTGAGAAATTTTTTCTGTAGAAAAAGTCTTATTTCTATAGAAAAAGTATCGGATTCTAAGAAATTTTTTCTATAGAAAAAGTCTTAGATTCTGAGACATTTTTCCTATAGAAAAAGTCTTAGATTCGGAGACATTTTTCTAACACACAAAAAATTATTGGCTAAAAATTTTCAATTAAATCTATTGATCAACATAATTAAAATAAGTCAATCAATGTTTTGATTGAAATTTTTTTCAACAAACTAAATTTTTTTCGGTTTAATTTATTTGAAAAGAATAATTCAAAAATATACAAATTAATCGGGTTTTACTTTTTTTTTATTGTTTGGAACATATAGAAAAGCAAAAAAGATACATTTTTTGAAAATTTTTTCATAACCTTACAATTCATTTGTTAAATCAATCATTATTTTGATTGACTTTAAATACAAAATTGATCAAACTTTTGATCAAAATCGAAAAAATGTTTGATTGAAAAAATTTTCAATCAATCACCTACAATTTGATGATTGGTATAACAATTTTCTTAATTGGAGGAATTTCAATCAAAAAATTGATTGAATCCGCGTTTTTGTTGATTGAAATTCGTTTCAAATTTTTTCTGTGAAAGAAAAGTCTCAGATTCTGAGACATCTTTCCTATAGAAAAAGTCTCAGATTCTGAGACATTTTTTCTATAGAAAAAGTCTCAGATTCTGAGACATTTTTTTATATAGAAAAATCTTAGATTCTGAGACATTTTTCTATAGAAAAAGTCTCAGATTCTGAGTCATTTTTTCTATAGAAAAAGTCTCAGATTCTGAGACATTTTTTCTATAGAAAAAGTCTCAGATTCTGAGACATTTTTTCTATAGAAAAAGTCTCAGATTCTGAGACATTTTTTCTATAGAAAAAGTCTCAGATTCTGAGACATTTTTTCTATAGAAAAAGTCTCAGATTCTGAGACATTTTTTCTATAGAAAAAGTCTCAGATTCTGAGACATTTTTTCTATAGAAAAAGTCTCAGATTCTGAGACATTTTTTCTAAAGAAAAAGTCTCAGATTCTGAGACATTTTTTCTAAAGAAAAAGTCTCAGATTCTGAGACATTTTTTCTAAAGAAAAAGTCTCAGATTCTGAGACATTTTTTCTAAAGAAAAAGTCTCAGATTCTGAGACATTTTTTCTAAAGAAAAAGTCTCAGATTCTGAGACATTTTTTCTAAAGAAAAAGTCTCAGATTCTGAGACATTTTTCCTAAAGAAAAAGTCTCAGATTCTGAGACATTTTTCCTAAAGAAAAAGTCTCAGATTCTGAGACATTTTTTCTAAAGAAAAAGTCTCAGATTCTGAGACATTATTTCTAAAGAAAAAGTCTCAGATTCTGAGACATTTTTTCTAAAGAAAAAGCCTCAGATTCTGAGACATTTTTCTAAAGAAAAAGTCTCAGATTCTGAGACAGTTTTTCTAAAGAAAAAGTTTCAGATTCTGAGACAGTTTTTCTAAAGAAAAAGTTTCAGATTCTGAGTCATTTTTTCTAAAGAAAAAGTCTTAGATTCTGATACATTTTTTCTAAAGAAAAAGTCTCAGATTCTGAGACATTTTTTCTAAAGAAAAAGTCTCAGATTCTGAGACATTTTTTCTAAAGAAAAAGTCTCAGATTCTGAGACATTTTTTCTAAAGAAAAAGTCTCAGATTCTAAGACATTTTTTCTAAAGAAAAAGTCTCAGATTCTGAGACATTTTTTCTAAAGAAAAAGTCTCTGATTCTGAGACATTTTTTCTAAAGAAAAAGTCTCAGATTCTGAGACATTTTTTCTAAAGAAAAAGTCTCAGATTCTGAGACATTTTTTCTAAAGAAAAAGTCTCAGATTCTGAGACATTTTTTCTAAAGAAAAAGTCTCAGATTCTGAGACATTTTTTCTAAAGAAAAAGTCTCAGATTCTGAGACATTTTTTTATAGAAAAAGCTTCAGATTTTGAGACATTTTTTCTATAGAAAAAGTTTCAGATTTTGAGACATTTTTTCTATAGAAAAAGTCTTAAATTCAGAAACATTTTTTTTACAGAAAAAGTCTCAGGTTCTGAGATATTTTTCTTATAGAAAAAACTCAGGTTCTAAGACATTTTTCCTATAGAAAAATTCTTAGATTCTGATACGTTTTTCACATTTTGAGAGATTTGTAATGTCCAAAAATATCAGATCCCGAGACATTTGTCCTATAGAGAGACATTTTTTCTATAGAAAAGTAGACATTTTTTCTATAGAAAAGTATCAGATTCTGAGACACATTTTCTATAGAAAAAGTCTCAGATTCTGAGACTTTTTTTATAGAAAGTCTCAAATTCTGAGACATTTTTTCTATAGAAAATGACATTTTTTCTATAGAAAGTCTCAGATTCTAAGACATTTTTTATATAGAAAAAGTCTCAGATTCTGAGACATTTTTCCTAAAGAAAAAGTCTCAGATTCTGAGACATTTTTTCTATAGAAAAAGTCTCTAATTCTGAGACATTTTTTCAATGTAGAAAATTCTGAGATTCTGAAACATTTTTTTCTATAGAAAAAGTTTCCGATTTTGAGACAGTTTTTCTATAGAAAAAGTCTTAGACTCAGAGACATTTTTTCTGTAAAAAAAGTTTCAGATTTCGAGACATTTTTCCTAACTACTTCTATGGGTAAAATATCTCAAAAAACATCTTTTATTGGAAAAATATCTCAGAATCGGAGACTTTTTGTATAGAAAAATTGTCTCAGAATAATTTTTCTGTAGAAAAATATTTCTCAGAATCGGAGACTTTTTCTATAGAAAAAAATGTCTCCGAATCTGAGACTTTTTCTATAGAAAAAATATCTCAGAATCTGAGACCTTCTCTACCATAGAAAAGTTATTCTGACACATTTTTTCTATAGAAAAAGTCTCCGATTCTGACACATTTTTCCTATAAAACAAGTCTTCTAAGATATTTTACCTATAGAAGTGGTTTCAGATTCTGAGACAGTAGAGGGTATAAAATGGTAAAAGTTTTCAAAGTTTGGATGTCTTAACAGAAATCTCTTTTTTCCCGAATTAAATATATTAATAACTATCTGTTTTTCTTTTCCAGGGTCTTGATTGCTGTTCTGACTATGCCGTATCATTTCATTACATTACTCCAGATTATATGTACGTTTTGGATTATTTAATATATCATTTGCGGCCATTCGGTATATTACCGAAATCTTACGAATTGCCATCCAAGGAGAATATGGATGAATTGCTTACTAAATGGCGTAATGAAAAATCCGATAATCCTTTATAGTAATTTATGAAGTAGCTTTTAAGCAGAAAATATTTTAATGTTAATTAATTTGAAGCATTTTGTGATTTAACAAAAAAATATTTTTAAGAATTGTTAAAGTATTTATGTATATTCATATTGATGAATTAAAAAAATGTTATTAATTTTTGAAAAAATTTTAAAGATTTCTAAATTTATTTTACAATCGGGGGCTCTCGAAAAATGACACATATCGAAAATATTAATGCAAAATTGTTTTAAGGACGAAGACAATTAAAATAAGTGGTCCATGATTACACCCACTCATACAACAGTTTTTTTCCGAATCAGAGTTATATGAACAATATTATATAGATGTCTAAATTTTGATTTAAATATGTGTTGTATATCTATAAGTAACCCGAATTTGAATGGACTCAGACCATTTTAAGACCCCCAAGACACTTATCTAATATTCCACCAAAATCTTCAAAAATTTATGAAAATACGAGATATTTTTATTAAAAGGTCGATTTTACTATATCTGTCTGTTATGGGGTTTTTATTCGTATCTGCGAGTTGCACGTTCTCATTCATTGATCGGATTTTGAAATAAAATATATTAAAAGGAGTATAAGAGGCTCAAATTGGTTTAACGGTAGGGTCTAGTAGAATAACCCAATACACATCTTGTGGCGCTCTGAGTCCATATTTACTGACGTGAAGCAGCCAATTCACACCTAGCCCATTTTTAAATAAATAAAAAAATTAGTTTTTTTATGTTTTTTTAAATATTATTTTATTTAATTGTTATTATTGTAATTTATATTTTACGATGCTTTGTAACGACTACGTTTACATAAATGCGAGAGCTTTTACACTAAAAAAAAAAATAAAACAAAAATTCAAATCTTTTGTGCTTAAATTAACTTTTATTTTGTTTAATTAATACTAAAATTAAATATTTAAATAACTACTTTTACATACATAATTAGTATGTATTGCGATATTTTTTTTACAAAAGTTTCATAAACGAAAATTAGGTACACTCAAAATAATTCTAGTAAAAGGTTAAGTAAGTGATTTTGTACCAAAATCTACTAATAATTTACTAATTTTAGTATCTTCAAAGTACTAAAATTAGTAATTTTTACTGGTTTTCAATAATTTTAGTAAAAAATTTTAGTATTGGTTACCAATTTCTGCACTAGGTCCTTTTGGACTAAAATTTAGTTAAAATTTTAGTATTGAATACCCACGTTTTTTTTTGGGTGTACAAAATACATAATTAAATAATATTATTTAATTTTTTTTCAATGACTTTAAACCACCCACTAAGATATTGCAAATTAGAATGGAAAAAATATTTTTTATTTGCCTTTATAAAAAATAAAATCAGGTGACACGTAAAACGTACGGAAAATCAAAATTTTTTAGGTTCGGCCGCTACAGCACCGTCACGTATTCGTTTAAGTACCTATTTCTATTTATTTTAATACAAACTAACGTATCAGCTGACACGTCTCCGAACCGTATTCGCTCAAGTAATTATGCCTTATTTTCTGTCAAAAAATAAGATTGGACTCAAGGGCGATTTGGTTAAACAAATGGTCCAGCTCTGATCGAAGTATACAGGCAAAATTATTATGGGATGAAAGCCTGTTAAAACACAGTAAAATTCTTTTAGATATGAACAGGAAGCAACTTAGAGCTACAGTTAACCTCATTACTGGTCACAACACATTGGGTAAACACATGGTAATAATTAGAATAAGGAATGATGATACATGCAGATGGTGCAAGGAATCGGTAGAAGACACCTACCATTTCTTATGCGAATGCCCTGCACTATCTTTTAGAAGATTTAGAACTTTTGGTTCTTATATTTTTCAGAATTTATCAGAACTTCGGGGCACAAATCCTTGGACTCTACTGGAGTTTATTAAAGCATCAAAATAGGATGCATACGGCGAACAACTTAGGACTAAACAGAGAAGAGGATAAAGAATTAAAGGAATCATAATGGGCCATCACGTGGCCTCTATGGACGCTGGTTTCCGCCAGCGTCATCCTTCATAACCTAGCCTAACCTACCATATAAATACTGAAATAAATTTTCAAGAGTCCAATGGGCCTACTCCATATTAAAAACATCAACACGTGTAAAATCTCAGCCAGTTACATTAAATTCCTCTCTTTAGTATGCAATAAGTTTAACTCGGTATACCCTACACCACTCTGTGGTATGGGGTATAATGAGTTTGTGCTGATGTTTGTAACAACCCGAAATATTGGTCCTAGACCTACCTTCAAGTATACCGATCGACTCAGAATTACTTTTTGAGTCGATTAAGCGATGTCCGTCCGTCCGTCTGTCCATCTATCGGTTTAAGCACGATACAATCAATTTACTTGAGATTTTAAACTTAAGTATCTTTTGGCCCAAGGACGAAGCCTATTGAAATTGGAGAAAATCGGTCCTTGTAAAGACCTAGCCCCCATACAAACGCCCCCTTTGGATTATAATAGATATCGCTTTGAAATTTATCAGGTGATCAAATTTTGTTTGCACAAATAACCATTTCAAAGGAATCGGGTCAGTCCTTCTGGTAGCCCCTATACAAATCACCCTCCCGATATTCACATAATTCCCTCAAAATTCAAAAAAATGGTAATATTTGATAAAATATTTATTTTTAGGTGTTAAACGTGTACTTTAGTAACCTAATCAAATCGGAATATAATTGGACCATTTTTGGACTTAGTCCCCCATATAAAAATTTCGAACGATATTCAGTTAAATCGGTCTATTGACAAAAAAAACAATTCCACTTAAATTTGATCTGTGTGTGTTTTCTACACTAACAAGGGAAGTATCTCAACCCTTATGAACCGATTTGCCTGAAACTTAAAATATATATAAAGGAGACGATTTTAAGGTTGGGGTGTCTCGGCTTATCGGCCGTATCCGAGTTTTAAAATTTCGTTGTCCCCTTATGAAACAAAGTGGACCTTCGAGAAAATTTCGATAACTCCCGAACTAATAGGAATATCCTCTAGGGCAAAAATACGTGTCGACTTAAAATTAATAAAGATTATTTCGTATTCATATGGACATCGTAGGTATATGTCTTCATATAAATACCCCCCAAAATTTACACATTTTTGTGAAAAAAGTATTTAAGAAAGCCAAACTTTTGCAAGGTTATGCCACCGTTGGATAGGCATTAAAAAAACCTTTCTTCTCATATGTAAACATCATATAGTTTCTTGGAAAAAAATGGCTGAAAAATCCAAAAAACTTTTTTTTCGCCATTTTTTGACCCATGTTTTGAACCCTTAAATCCCCGATATGGCCGATAAGCCGAGACAACTCAACCTTAGAATTGTCCCTTTTATATATATTTTACGTTTCATGCAAATCGGTTCATATGGGTTGAGATACTTCCCTTGTAAGTAAAGATCTAACAAAAGACAGATCCAATCGGTCCACGTTTGGACCCATTTTCCGGAAAACACTGGTGTAGGGTATCATATGGTCGGTCTTGACCGACTATAACTTTCTTACTTGTTTTCTTGACGTTATTTTCAAGAAAAAAAAAGAACTAAAAAGAAGGAGAACATAGCAAAGGAGCTAAATCATTACACTACTCTACAAAAATCCACTTATTTTTGCACAGATTTCTAGGGTACATTTTCTAAAGTATTTTGGCCTTCTAAACACGAATATGTCATCAGAAAAAAATTATTAAATCGCCTTTTCCAGATATACACCCAAAAAAAGCGTGGGTATTCAATACTAAAAATTTAACTAATTTTGATCCAAAAGGACCTAGTGCAGGAATTGGTAACCAATACTAAAATTTTTTACCAATATTATTCAAAACCGGTACAAATTACTAATTTTAGTACTTTGAAGATACTAAAATTAGTAACTAATTAGTAGATTTGGGTACAAAATCACTTACTAAAACTTTTACTGTAGAATTGTTTTGAGTGTGGGCATTTTAAATTTTTGTGGACCAAGCCCTCAAAATCGAATTTAGTTTTTCTTTTGCAAATTTCTGGATATACTGATTGGATTTTGGATTTTAACCCCAGGTTCTCTTTACTGAAGTGTGCTCATCTCTGAACAGGAAATTTCTTACAAAATTCGGACACTTACGAATAAAACCAAAGAACGGACATTATAAGATTCCTTTAAATGTCTTGATTGTATCCCTGATACACTCAAAATAATACATTAGTAGATTTACTAATTTTTTTTTGCTAATGCTGGTTAGCTAACTTTTAACAAATTTTTAGTTGAGATTAGCATGTTAGCAAAAATATCTTGTAAACTTCATTTAGCGCATTAGCAATTTAAACAAAATTTGAACTATTTTTTTTTGCTAGATTTAAAATTGAGTTGACCAAATTTTTACAAGCTTTTTTGCTAATATTAGCAAAATAAATGGTAATTTTTTTTTATTTCCAGAAAACTTAATATGGCGCTATCTCGGAAACTAAGCCAGATAGAGCAAAATGGAGGGCATTTTTGGTTCTTAGAATTACCATACTTTCGCGGGTTCTCTTCACATGTGTGGACCCTAATGGGACCTAACTTTGGATCCAAAAAAGTTAGCATTCCCGAAAATTTTAAAATGCTCACATCTCGGTAATTATTGCCGACACAACAAAAAGTCCAAAAGAATTTTTGTAGCTCTCAACACATAGAACAAGACCGCAAAATAAAACAAATAAATTTCAATTTGGGTTTTTGCTAATTTATGCCAAAATATGCACTTAAAAAATGGAAATATGCACAAAATATGCATTTAAAACCAAAATATGCAAAAATATGCATTTTCACCAAAATATGCAAAAATATGCAAAAACAAATCGATGCCATTTTAATGCAAAATTTCTTGATTCGGAAAGATAATTGGTCTATATCGTTTTTAGACTATCGACAAAAAACATGCATTTGCATGGAAATCTCATCCCTAGTTATCAATATTGCTTGAATGTTGGCAATTTTTCCATTTTTAAGTTCATTTTTTGTGTGAATGGTCAGAAAATTCGATTTTAAAACTTAATCACAATTAAAGCGAAAAGCATTTTTCCGCAATTGTGCTCGTATGAAAACAAAATTTCGCCGCGTTTTTCCGCCCAACAAGATTCTATTCTATTTTGGTGAGAGCAGTTGCAGAAGAAATTGTGATTAATCTCTTATATAAGGCATTCCACACCAAATGTCCCGCTACAGAAAAACATGTGTCCCGTAAATTTCTGAATAGGTTGTTTGGATAGCCCTATATGGAACTTAGAAAATTGCGTTTTTGGTTTTTCAATTTTTCAAAAACTGGGCTTAGGAGGCGTGGTCAAATATTGGAAAAATGGTCAAATTTGTTGCGAGTTGCCTTGATTAAATATTTATCACATTAAAACGGAATGCACCACAATCAGGAACCCGTTCTGAAATTTTCCATTTCTTAAAAAAGTCAATTTATCACAAATCCGGCCACTTTTTTTATTTTAATTTTTTTTTTAAGTTTAGATGTCTGTCCATTAGGGCTATAACCAAATTTTTGGCATAGCACCACGTGATAGACAATATTATTTTATGAAACAAAATCGCTTTCCACGATCATTTTGCAAAAAAAACCACACGCACCAAATGCATTTTCTAAAAGTCCTTAAGAATTTTTTTTATTAATACAATATTTACGTATTTTTTATTTAACAACAAGTAACAAGTAAAAATATTTAAAAAAATACTAATGTCTCCTTATTGAAGGAAATAAACTTTAGATTTAAAGTTTGTGCTGATTTACATAAAGGATAAATATCCTGGACCACCTTAATGGCACGTTCCACGCAAATATTACTTGGAATTATTGAATATTCATTTTCCCAATGTCTTAAGAAGCATTTCTGAGCGTTTTTAAATCTAGTTAGGGACTGCTGCAGAGATTTAAAGTCATCTTCCCTTTTCCATCGGTGGTCTGAGATCCATATGTCAAACCATTTTCCACAAATAAAGGCACATATTGGATAAAGCTCAGTTTGGTAATTTGGTATTAAAATGAATGTTACAATGTTGTTGGGGAGGTGGAAAGTACCCACTAGGTACCTTCCCCGCCTACCTTAGTTTTAGTTTCGGACTCGACTAAAGCGGAATCATAGTTAAAATACCAACATTTTGCGATTAAAAAAAAAAAAATACAAAAATATTAATTTAAAACTTCATCGCGTTTGGTGCGTGTACTTTTTTAACATCCGCGAAAAAGTGAAAACATATTTCTTCATAGTTTTTCATGGCCTATATGACTGTGCTATGCCAATTTTGATATTTGCAAAAAATGTAAAAAACGTATACCCCTACTGTCCATCCACACAAAGAAATTCAGAAAAACGTTGTTCCTTTTTTTCGAGAGAATCGCATTTGAATTTTAAATTTCATAACAATTTTGTAATTTGCTTGTATTTTCTTGTTTTAAAGTTGCGAATGAGTAATATTAATTGCATAATATGTACAAGCAAATTACAAAATTGTTATGAAATTTAAAATTCAAATGCGATTTTCTCGAAAAAAGAGGAAGAACGTGTTTCTGAATATCTTTGTGTGGATTGACAGACATCTAAACATTAAAAAAAAACTAAAAAAAAAGTGGCCGGATTTTTGATAAATTGATTTTTTAAAAAATGAAAAATTTCAGAACGGGTTCTGAAAACTTTCCAACAAATTTTTTTATCGATAGCCCATACAAAACTATATAAGAATGTAAATTTTTTAGATTGTGGTGCATTCCGTTTTAATGTGATAAATATTTAATCAAGGCAACTTGATTACCGGGCTAGCAACACCAACAGAAATGATTATTTGGGGATTTTTTAAGGATTTTTACATTTTTGGTCTGCTAAAACACAAATTAAAACATGAAAATATTTAAAGTGGAAGGAAAAAAAAATAATTTTGTCAAATTAAAAAAATTTTTTTGGGGATTTTTGTTGCTAATTTAATATTTTTTTGGTGGTACAAACAAAAAACAAAATCATCATTATCAATTACAAATACATACTAATCTTTAATATTAAAAATTATTTTAAAGGAAATGTTTCAATATCTAACTAATTATATTTTAAATATACACAAGTACAAAATAATTTTATACTAATATAATTTATATAGTACGTTCTTAATTAATAACACAAATTACAAACTCGTTTATGGCAAACAAAATGAAAATTATTGAAAATATAATAATTTAAAATACAAACAAAATCTACAATTATATTTACAATTAAATTTTTTGATTTTAATAATGAACCCAAATAGTATTAAAAAAAAATTTGGGTTTTAAGATTAATTAAACATATTTTACGACACTTCGGTAACACCCACTTGTTCACTAACTATAGGTGGCGGTTCTGTTTCACCAACTTTTAGTTTTTCGGGTAGAGCTTCGGGCGTATTGATTAGACCGTATGGTCGTAAGTGATAAATTAAATAATCGTAAACGTACATTTGATTTGGTGTAACATAGTGAAATGAAATGGCATAATCGGAACAGCAGTCGAGACCCTAAAAAATAAAAAAAAAATGTTATATTGATTTGAATAAAAGGAATAATAATAAGAAGAAATAGGGGGCCCCTGAAGGTTAGTTGGTAGCGTGCTAGTCTTTGATCTGGGGGTCGTGGGTTCGATTCCCACCAGAACCCTTGGTTTTTTCGCTACAACGAGGCGACAGTCATTGCTACCAGTTCTCGTTTAGGGTGAAATTATTGAAAATGTATTGTAATTCAAGTTATAAAATTAAATAAAAATACTAGATCATGGGATCAAAATTATTATTATCATTATATTAATAAGAAGAGTGTAGTGCTATGAGATATCAGTAATAGGTTAGGATGTAAGTGGCTGCTAACGTTTTACGTAAACACACGTAGACTCCGAGGTTCATTGTGATACCATCCACGGTACTGCAATTGGTTTCTCTACTAGTCCCTGCCGTTAAACCCATTTGAGCTTCTTATAAAACTCCTAAGATATTTAATTTTGACCTCTAACAGATCAGAAAGCTTGTGCAGCTCCCTAGATCTCAGAGAAGCAAGTCCCTTTACAGAAAGTTCCGGGCAATGGCAGATGAATGTTCAATAGTTTCCAACTGCTCTTCATCCAAGCAACTCCTGCAAGTCTTTTGACGGCGCATTTAACCGCTGTGAGTGCTTCCCTATAAGACAGTGTCGGGTAATTATAGTAACCACCGTCGACATCTCTCCTCTTGGAAGCGATATCAGCTCACTTGTGCACTTCTGATTAAAAAATGGCCAGATCTGTCGTGTTGTCTCACACGTCCATCCATTTGCCCATCTCTGATTACACTCAAAAAAATAAAACTGTAAAGTTAACAAACTTTTTTTTGTTAACTCGAGTTTACTGGCTTTTTAGCAAATTTTTAGTTAAAATCAGCGTTTTAACTACTTTTTTTAGTTAAGTTCGATTTACGAAAATACTAGTTTTGTACAAATTTGGAATTAATTTTTTTTGTTGACTTTAAAACTGAGTTTACGAATTTTTACTAATTAATTTGCTGATTTTTTGTAACATTTTTGTCAAGTCGAAAATTTTAAACATTTCTTGTGTAGCCTCCTATGCAAATCTCATTAGTCCTACTTAAGCTGAACTTAACGCTGTGAAAAATATTTTTTTTTTTTATTTAAAAAAAAAGGTTAGCTGAATTCACCTAATAAAAAATGTTACGAAATTTTCAGCTGAATTTTTAGTTAAAATTACTGTTTTTTTGCTACATTCATTCTACAAAAAGTTAACTAAATATTTTTTGTTAAATTTACTAGAAATTTAGTAGGTTCAAAATCAGGTGTTTTTTTTAGTTAAATTTAACTAAATTTTTTGCCAACTTTACAGTTTTTTTTTTTTAGTGTAGTCTACGTCGGGGAACAAAGTACACTAAGAAAATTATGTCATTAACTGTTTGTAGGTTATTTTAAAAAGTAATCAGTAAAGTCATTTTAAAAGAAAAATCACTTATTTTATGAAGGATTTAATTTTTTTACTGTTTCTGTAGTTTAAAAAAAATAGTTTACTGTATTAAAAACGAATTTTCTGTTACATTTAATTTCGGCAGTAAAATATTTCTTCTATAGTTTTACTGTTTTTCAATACAAAATAACTGAATATTCACTAGTTTTTTAATGTTTTGGTTAGTCATTAAATTAACATTTAAAATTGACTGTAATGTGTTTTTATTTTAAATGAAAAAACAGTAGAATGGTTTTTAAATAAAATTTCATTTGTTTTAAGTGAATATTCACTGGAATTTACCTACATAATTCTTTGAGTGTAGTAGATTTTGTTTGCAAGTTTCTAGAGGCCATGCGCGGGTACAAGGGGGGTGGAAAAAGGGGAAATTTCCCCCCCAGACCAAATTTCGAAAAGAAAAAAAAGAATAAAAAAGAAAAGGAAAGAAAAGAAAAAAAGAAAGAAGGAAATTTTCTAAAAAAAATTTCGAAGTTCAAAAATTTTTCATAGAAAAAAATCTGAAAATTTGAAAAGCGAAAATTTTTTAAGGAAAAAGTGAATCAATCTGAAAATTTTCTGTGAAAAATCTTATTATGAATTTTGGCATAAACAAATTACTTACAATATGCTTTTTTGTTTAGAAAAATGTTACGGAATCTTAATTTGGTTTATATAAAAACCCAGCAAAAACATGGTAATGAGTTGTGAAAAGTAATCATTACCAAGTACATTATTTATAATGAGTACCCATTACCATTAACATTATTTTAAGACCAAACGTAACTACTTCTCAGTAACATGTTATAAAAGTACCTCTTAGTAATAATATCTTCTTGCACTTGCAGTTTTTAACCTTTACAATTCAATTAACTTCAAAAGAACTTAAAAACTTAATAAAAATTACGGAATTTTTAAGTTTTAGTAAAACAAGTTTAATTTTAAAATTTTAATTGACTAATTATTTTACTTCTTATTGGTAAGGGGTTTTTACTCCTTATTTGTAATCCGAGTAGGGTTGCCATTCGTACTGTTTTAAACAGTACATGTACTGTTTTTTAAAAAAAGTACTGTTTTATGCACAGTTCCTCAAACAGTACGCAAAAGTACTGTTTTTTAAAGCGTGTACTGTTTTTGTACTGTTTTTTTATACTCATCACCAAAATGTAACATTTTTCGAAAAATTTTTCATATTTGACAAAATTTTAATTCAATTTTTAAAAAGGAGCTAAATGCAATTTAGTTTTATACCACACTCAAAAAGAAAAATTATTAAAAAAGTGGATAACTTAACTAAATTCAATAATGATTTAGCTCCATTGCCATGTTTTCCTTCTTTTTATCTAAATTTTTCTGAAAAATAAGAAAAAACTAGAAAATGGGAAAAAAATTATTTTATTGAGTACATCCCATTTAAAGTTCCGATTGCGGGCAGACCCCATTAGGTTCGGAACCCATGGGTCCAGACCACCTTAGGCCCAGTCCCATTGGGTCTATTAAGGATCATCATAGATTTTGATTCAACATCTTTGCCTTTTTCGCTCCACCTTGTTTAGTTTTTAGGATACGGGAATTTAAGGGCTCAAAAGGGTCTTTAGTATCTTTTTTTGATTCAAACTGAGGAGTCCATACATTGAAAGAGGACCGGAGATTCTTTAGTGATTTTTAGAATCGAAAATAAACACTTTGTTGCTCTTTCTGGCTTAGTTTTTGAAATTTTTGAAACATTTTTTGAAAAAAAAAAATTTCCTTAAATTGCATAAAATTTACTAAACCTGAAGAAAAAAACTTTATCAATTCTAAGAAGATAAATATATTGAACTAATTGGTTGCAAATTATGTCAAAGAAATTTAAAAATTTTTATTAAATTTTACTAAATTGTGAAAAAAAAACATTTTCCAAAAATTTAGTCAGTCCTTTGTTTGAGTGCAATAGTACCGTTTTCGATTTTGTTTTTAAAGTCGTGTTTTAACTAAAACACTGTTTTATGGAATTTTTCAGATGTTTTTGATCGGTGTTTTAGTTAAGCGAAAGCTTTTCAAGTAAGATATCGCGGCAACTAAGACAAATGTTCCAAAACGTCAATCGCAATTTTTTTCAACAATGATAAAAAAATAGAATAAATTTGAGACGGTTTACCTAAAATGTTGCACCGTTCTGTTAACAACCTTTTATGCTCGTTTTGGCTGAGATCTGTTTGAAATCAGGGTAAAAGGGCTAAGTTTTTGTAGTTTGATATAAAATAAGACTTTTAAAAAAGTACTGTTTTTATTTGCAATGTACTGTTTTTTGAGACCAAATGTACTGTTATTCCATATTTCAAATCTGGTAACCCTAAATCCGAGGCAGTAACTACTTATTTATCTCCATACTCTTCACTAGTTATTTTTGTCTCACGCCCTTGTTAAAATAATTAGTGTTTCATTCAATTAGTAACTACTTATTAACATCTGTTTCGGATTACAAAACCCATTACTAGTAATGCCAATTTTTGCTGGGAAGTGTTTGTCTTCTACACAGCAATAAAAAAAATATCTTACAATCTTAAAAATGTTGATAGTCGAACTTACATTTGTAAAACTATTTTAAATTTTTTGTTTCTAAAGAATAAACTTTTTCTAAAGAAAAAATTTTCAGAATCTGAGACTTTTTTAAGAAGAAAAAGGTCTCAAAGTCAGAGACTTTTTATTGTTGAAAAATAGTCTCAGAAGTTAAAACTAACTGAATTGGTAGAAGGTCGCAGAATCTGAGATTTTTTCAACGGGAAAAAGGTCTTAGAATCTAAGATTTTTTTTATAGGAATAAGGTCTCAGAATCTCAGAAAAATGTCTCAGAATCTTAGACTTTTTCTATAGGAAACAGGTCTCAGAATCTATGACCTTTCTATAGGAAAAAGGTCTTAAAGTCTGAGACGTTTTGTATAGGAAAAACATTTCCGAATCTAGGACTTTTTCTATAGGAAAAGTGTATTAGAATCGGAACATTTCAGAATCTGAAAAAGGTCTCAATCTGTCACTTCTTCTTTAGAGAGAAAGTGCCAGAATTTTAAACTTTTTCTATAAGAAAAAGCTCTCAGAATCTGAGACTTTTTCTTTAGGAAAAATGTGTGAGAATCTGAGCCTTATTCTTTAGGAATAAGATCTCAGAATTTGAAACTTTTTCTTTAGGAAAAAGGTCTTAGAATCTGAGACTTTTTCTATTGGAAAAAGGTCGAAGAATCTAAGACTTTTTCTATAGAAAAAAGGTCGCAGAATCTAAAATTTTTTCAGTACGAAACAAATCTAATAATCAGAGACCTCTCTATAGGAAAAATGTCTCAGTAATGCTTTAAAATATGAGACTTTTTCTATAGTAAAATGTCTCAGAATCTGAGACTTTTTCTGTGGGAAAAAATTCTTAGAATCTGAAAATTTTTCTATACGAAAAAAGTCTCAGATTCTGAGACATTTTTCGTTAAGAAGAAGTCTTATATTCTGAGACATGTACCCTATAAAAAAAAATTCACGAAAAATGTCTCTAAATCTGATATTTTCTATGTAGGAAGAATTTCTTCTATTAAATTCTCAGATTTAGACTCTTCTTATGTATACGAAAAATATACAATTTTCTTTTAAATTTCTTTTGAAAATCCGAAAATTTTTCTATACGAAAATAGTCTCAGATTCAGAGGCATTTACCCCCAGTTTCTGTAATACGAACGCCATTCGTCTGCGACGAATTTGCATGTATTTCGTTTTTGTTACAATAACAAAATACGCACAAATTTGTCACGAACGAATGGCGTTCGTATTACAGAAATTGGGGGTTAGTCTTATATTCTGAGACATTTTCCCTATAAAAAATAATTTTTTCACGAAAAATGTCTCAACATCTGATGTTTTCTATGTAGGTAGAATTTCTTCTATTAAAAAATTCTCGTCTTATGTATACGAAAAATATACAATTTTCTTTTAAAACAAATTAAAAAAAAATTATCTTAACGAAATATGATCATGAAAAACAAACCTTATTCGGCAAAAACTAAAAAAATTTGATGATTTTATAGCTTTCCCATCACTTTTTTTGTAAAAAAAAACGTATTCCTTTTTTTTGCTCGTCAACAAAGCAGAATTTATGATTTTTTTTTTCGAAGTAAAAAAAAATGTTCCCCCCCTCAGACCCAAAAGCTGTACCCGCCCCTGCTAGAGGCATACCAACACGTACCAATTCTGTTGGAACCTGTAAGGTAGAGAATACGTAGAGACGAAGGAGTCAAAAACTAAGTTGTCAAATTTGTTGACAAAGTACGACTTGTAAACATGTATTGTGTGGTGAATTCACATCGACAACGTACATGTGAGAAATTAGAAAAAGATTGTGATATTATTTTTTCTTTAACCTTCGCATCTGTGTATACTCTATGGTAGTTCCAGTCTTGCAAGCTCATTGGTTTTGCAATTCCCTAGAATGTCTCTGTGCCCTGGGGCCCAAATGAGTCGTATGAATAACTGCTTGGTCATCTCATTTAAAAACGTGGGGCAGTTAAGGGCAGATCTTGTTATCAGAAACATTGACTCCGGGGACTTGACCGCGGTTCGAATGTCAGAATAGATGTTGACGGTAGTTGTAGAAAAGACACTGCCACTCAACCAGTCACCTTTATTGCTAGCATCTCTGCCTGGTAAACATTGCAGTGATTTAGCAATTTTCGAGCCAGGCTCATTCCAGACTCTTCCGAATAGAGTCCAAAGCCCACTTATTTGTGCAGCCTCAATCCATCCGCGTAAAAATCGATTGAATCTCCACTGCCCGGAATGCCCCTTATCCAAGACTTCCTGGATGGTATCATAGTGGTAAACTGGGGTTTTCTTCAAGATCGCTCTACGGATACAATCGCTGCTCCTCCATTGCAGTGTGCTATTACCAGACAATGATTCCATACAGCAGAATTGGACGCACCACTGCTGCATAAATCCAATGAACGACTTTAGGGCTACAAACCCATCGATTTCCAATGACCCTTTTTTCAGCAATATAAAGCAATCGTTGTTTATCTTACCCGTTCCTCAATATTGCGCCTGAAATTCAGCTTTCTATCTAGAAATGATCCAAGGTACTTGGCTCCACCTGATAAGACGATTTCAGTGCCGTCCATAGAAATAGGACTAAAAGCAGGAATCTTAAACTTTGTCCGATGTTTTCTATGCCTTTGGACAGTAAAACCTCTTGCATCGAGTTTGGTAGGAAGTTTACTGTAATATTTCCGAGTAGGGAAGACTGGGGAAACCCAGCAGACCTACTGGAAAATTACACGGATACTTTCTACACGGATGGATCCAGTACCTTAAATGGCTCTGGGTCTGGCTGGTATTTGGACGATGCGACCAAATGCTATATTGCTATGTGAAAAATGGCTACAGGTTTTCAGACTGGATAATTAGGAACTGGATAATTAGGATGACAGCCAGGCTGCGCTCATTGCACTTCATCCAAAATTGTCCAGGAATGTAGACGAAGACTCAATGAGGTCTCATGTGGGAATTGCTTCAGTCTTCTGTGGGTTCCGGGTCATATGGGAATACGGGAAAACGAGATTGCCGACTATTTGGCAAATCTTGGCTCTGATACAATTCCTTACAATCCGGAACCTCAAATTGGTATTGGCTTGACATGGCTAATGCGTTGGATCAACTCTCATATGAAAGCAACTTTCATGGAAAGATGGTCAAATGAGTTGGCATGCAAGAATACCAAACGTTTTGTGATTAAGCCGGACAAGAAAGTGGCTAGTTAGGCTACTCAGCCTCAGTAGAATAGACTGTCACAGACTTACTGGCTTAATTACGGGACACAATACCTGTGCTCGTCATATGACGAAATTAGGTATCTTATCAGACCCATTATGCGTCCTATTATATGTCTTGAGGATGATGACACAACTGAACATTACGTCTGTTGTTGTCCAGCGTTCTCAAGGGCTAGACTGCGGACATTGGGTTCTGATATTCTGTCTATGGACACGGTCCATGGACTTCTGATTTTCTCAAGTTTGTGAAAGCAACTGAGAAATTCTGAACAAGCACTTTTCTTTCTTTTTCTTTTCAACCTTTTATCATCCTTACATAATCTTTCTTTTCAGGGTACGGTACAATGGACTATTTCAAGTCTGAGCGCCATGGATTTGCCTGAAAATTTACTTATTTTTAGGCTTGTACAACCCACCCTCAACTCAACTCAACAACTCAAGGAATCTTATTTTTCCTTGCAAACTAGACAAGCTCTGTTTTACTTGGATTAATTCCCAGACCACAGGCTCCTATTTAGACAGATCTTTCAGAGAATTCTAAAGAATGTCTCTTAAAGTTGGCAAATGCCTTCCCTTTACTGCTATTGCGACATCGTCAGCATATGCTACAACATGACAACCACGTGCTTCTAGAGATAGCAAAGAAGCGGCAAAAGAACACCTTCCTGTGGTGTGTCCCTATTGACAAATCGAGATATGACAGACGCTACCAATTCAGACATTATACAACTATTGGCAAGTAGATTTTCCACCAATAAAACTATATCACTCTTCACTCCCAGACTAAGCCACAATTATCGAGTCTGGGATGACATTATTAAAAAACCCCTCTATATCAAGAAAGGCCACCATAGTGTAGTCCTTTACAGAAAGCGATCTCTCGATGATACCAACGAGCTCATAAAGAGCTGTTTCCGTTGGTCTACTCTTGCTGTACACATGTTGCCTTGTCGAAAGCATCTTCGGGTAAATCACTCTACGAAAATACGAGTCTATCATTCGTTGTGTTGTCTTTAACAAAAAAGAAGACAGACTAATTGGTTTGAAATCCCACGGAGCTGTGTGGAAATTTTTCTCAGACCTCGGGATAAAGACGACTCTGTCATCAATCACTCCATTTTAAAAACGACCAGTTAATGCATGCTGTGTATAGACTATACAGCCAAGGGGCTATAGTCCGACACCGGCATCTCAGCCGGGATTATACCATCTGGTCCTAGGGAGGGCTTTAAAATCGCCCAGATTAATGTTGGCATATTTATTATTTCCGAAGCAACTTCAGATGCTTGGGCGTCAGAAAGTTACAAAGCTTGAAACGGCGTCATGGAATTGCCCGGAAAATGCGTGTTTAGAAGGAGGAATTCCTCTCCACTTAAAGAAGACCACAACCCCATTAGGATCTTTCAGGTATCCCAGGGTGCAGAAGCCAGAACTTTGCGCAGCCTGGATGCCTCAGAAACGTCTTCTATGTTTCCACGGGAGTTTTTCCAAGAATCACATTTGGCAATTCTGATCATCTTCGTATAACTCTTAAGTTGCAGCCTGTATGCAAACCAGTCCTCGTCCGCTCTTGAAGATTTATACTTATTAAAGAGCGTTCCGCAGGAATCTCTGCACGTCTGCAACTCATTTTACAACAAAGGTGTTTTTCCCCCTAGGCTTTGCAGCGTAATGTATATACTTAACGCGGTTTCAGACCGATATTTCGATTGTTAATGTCTGTTTCTTATTCTGTTAAGCAAATTTTTATAACCAATCGGTTTTAACGAATTGCGATTTGTTCTCTAAAAAAACAAACCAGTCAGAAAATTGACTAACGAAATTTTCATACAAATGGCGCCCAAGTGAGGGCTCGATTCGTTAAGCGGGGAGTCATTTAAGTTTATATCAGCAACAACAAAAATGCAACAAATAGTTAGAAATATACAACTTGTGGGAAAGTGTTAGAACTGCTACAATTACTAAATGCAGAAGTATTATCCCAGTCGGCAATAAAAATCACCCCTGACATACTGCTGACTCTACCTTTATAAAATCGCTGACATCTTTACACAATTTTTTCAAATGTCCCCAAGGAGCAGCAGTTGCTTAAACGAATCTGCTGTCATTGTGGACATTTGAAAAAATTTTATGAAGATGCCATCAATTTCATAAGGGGTGGGTCATCAGTATGTCAGCGGCATTTTTATTTTGTCAACTGGGATAGAACCATTAAAATGTTTATAGAGAAACAACGAACAAATCTGAAGTTATACCATCGGTTTTAATTATATTTACCTCATCTGTTTTGTAGTAAATATACTGCCAATACCAAAATTTCTTATCCGTATGATGTGGTATTAAGTGATGTTCCGGTACAAAAGGAAAAAATCTACCACGTGCTTGATGATCACGTGAATCGCCAGCGATTACCTGGACCTTCTCCAAACATTTGCCAATTTCAACATCTTCAGAACCATCATTATCGCTACGGCAAAGTTTTTTATTTGGTATGGCTTTCTCCACAAATCGACGTAGAGCCTCTTTGCTTAAAACATAACCAGCACCACCGGACATGTAACCCTTAAACAAATTAATAAAAAATTAATATCTATTTCTCTTAAAACAATCAAAAAATACTACTCACCTGTTTAACATATGGTTTAAATTTGCAACCAAAATATATAGGCGTCTCTGGGGAATATGGATACAAAAGTAAACGTAAATTCTCCACTATGGTATAGGTGTCATCGTCAGCTTTTAAAAACCAATCAGCATCATTTAAATGATGTTCATAAATGTATTTATGGGCCTCTTTAGTTTTGGCCCATAAATTATTACGACCCTCTTTGACGGGCAAAGCAATACTATCGATTTTGTCATCCTTCTCCGAACTCATAAACAGGAGTTTATTACAACGTTTACCCCATGTGCGTTTAACATGTCGCGCTTTGGTTAAATGGTTTTTGGGAGTTGTCATTACCCAACACAGAACACGCACCTCATTATACAATTTTTGTGCCACTGTATTATTTTCATGTTCATGTTGGTGAGATCCAATGTCTGATTCTGGACCGGAAGCATCCATTAAATCATGACTAGCATGTGGATCATTAATATCGCCGTGCTTGTGACCCTCATATAAAAGCCATTCAGGTTTTTCAGGTGTTGACAACACGAAAAGTTCAGCCAAACAAAATCCCAATATGAGGCCAAATATCATAGACACAAGGGAACGACGATTTGAACGAGATCCTGTAAAAGATTTGGAAAGTTTTTGTTAGATTGCCAATATAGATTTTTACCTTAAACCAGAATGGTAGTTATAAAAAGCGCCATATTTCAAGTTCTACAAAAGAACCGCTTACACCGTATGAACCCATTCTGGTTTTCTTCTTAAAGTTTAAATTTCTTACCTTCATGTATTATTGATCTACTTAGTAAACCGTTTGCAGTCATTTGGTTGCTTTTTGTATTAGTAGTTGAAGTTTTTCTTTATATCTACTTAGTCTTGGTCTTCTTAGTAAATCTAATTTTATTAGGATTTTTTTATCAATATTTTGTTTTAAATATTGAATTATCACAATGATAATGACTGTTTATATTCTTTGGTATTTGATTTGCGATTTAAGATTTCCTGAAGTTTTACATTTTCTGAAAAGAAAAAAAAAATATAAATTTGTCTATCTTTTTATACACTCCACTTAGTGATAGAGGATATATATAAGTTTGTCATTCCGTTTGTAACTCATTGAAATATCGGTCTGGGACACCATAAAGTATATGGGGCATTCCAGGCCAAGTCACTCACTTTTAGACCCGACCTCTTTCGATTTGTTTATGCTTTAGTACTTATTAAATATGTTTTAGTACTTATTAAATGCAACTTGGACACCAATTTTCAGCCTTTTATTCCAAGATGGTGTTAAGTAATCAATTTTTCAAAATGGTGATTTTTTCAAAAAAATTTAAAAATTTAAATTTTCAATTAATTTTAACCAGTAAAAAATATAGAAATCTTAAAAAAGTTGGATAGCGTTTTATTGGTATTTAAATGTAGTTTTAGAAAAAAAATATTAAAAAAATATTCGAAGTAATTATCACTTATTTTTTAACATTTAAAAATTAAAATCGACTTTTTGAAAAAGTCCGAAACCTTCGATTTTTTTGTAAAAAGGTCTAAAAGTTCTACTCTAAATTACGCAACTTTTAAACCATAATTCGAGATGTGATCGCAATTCGTTTTTTTTTTTTGCAAATTTTGAAAATTGCATCTTTTATTTTTTGACTCTGATTTATTTTATATGGTGCTCCAAAAAAATTAAATTGGTCGATACTGACCCTAACTTACCCTAGTTTTTTTTAATTTGAGGTAAAAATACGTCTCACAAAAATTAAGAACGATCGGACATGGGTAAGGCGTTCCGCATGGGCCTTCTCTCTCTCTTCAAATTCTTGATATGGAAATGTTGCCACATTATTATAAATATTTCGATTATTTTCGATAAAGTAAACAAAAAAATTTCATCTCTAAAAAAAAAAATATTTAAAATTATAAAAAAACACAAAAAAACGAATCAATCGGGGCGTTTATGAAACCAATGCGGATTGGTTTGACAACACTTTTTCACGGAAATCAGCTGTGTGTGTTTATGAATCCAATCCAATTCCAATCAAAGAGAAAATGAGAAAATTTCCGTTCGAAAACGAAAATGTGCGTTCATGAATTCCATTCAGTTGGTTTAACAGTTGGAAAATTTTCGTCAACGTTTGGCTTCGGGGATTTGTAAGAAATGTTAAAAATAATTAATTTAAAAAAAATTAAAAACAAAACTTAAATGAAAAAATGTGAGTAAGATGTTCTTTTTTGTTTTCGACTTTTTAAAAAATATTTTTCCTCTTTGTTTTTTTATAAGGGGAAGGTACAAAATTAGGGAGCAAAATGCAGTTAGTTCTTTGTGAGTTTGTGGAAATATATCCCGATATATCGAAGGGATTTGTGTTTTAAGGCGTTAAATATAAACAAATTCATATTAAAAAATGTGAAAATAAAATTTCCAATTTTTTTTTTGTGTCCTAGATTTAACTTCCGTAAAAGTAAAACGAATGCACTTTTTTTTCTATAATTTTAAAATTTTAGTTATTCGATTTTAACTTTGAGTGAAAACGTAAACAACAAAACACCAAATTGGATATCATGTGATTCGGAAAATGTGAATTGAAAAGTTATGAAAGGCTTTTTTACAAACTTTTTCAAAGGCAAAAAGCTCTTAATAAAATTCTTGAAAAAGTATCATACACACTTTTCGATTCCGAAATTGGGCGCAAAAAATAATAAGAGTCCAAATGGGCAAAAAGTTACCGATGTTTAAAAAAAAAATCATAAAAAAGGAACAAACTGAAGAAACTGGTATTTTTCCATACAAAATACCAGATCCTATGTATATATTAGACTTGAGGAAAACAAAAGATGGATTTGTATAAAATCCCTTCCTTAGTGGATCAATAATCCAAAAAATTTAATTCAAAACAATTGCTTGACAGTTTATTTGTTAACAAAATATTTTTCTTTTTACAAACTGCATTATTATAACAACTCTGACTTTGACTTTCTAACAGAGTTGCTATAAAATACGACTCTGTATTTGCAAAAACAGAGTCGTATTTTGTAAATACTTGTGTCTCCGCTAAGTTCGAACGCAATAGATATTTTTTTTCGAACAAAGCAATTCGTCACGGTTTTATGAACGCTTCGAAAATTGGAAACGGATTTGAATTTCGTTTCCAATCCAATTTCGTTGTGGATTCATGAACGGCCTGAATATGAGAAAATCAAATTGATATTAAAACAAGTGAGAGTGTTAAATTCGGCTGTGCCGAATCTTGTATACCCTCTAACGTTTAAAAAAAAATAAAAAAAATAAAAATTCCAGGGGCGTTTTTGGGTGGGGGGGGGTGGTGGAGGGCTTGTCGGGGGTCCTTGGAGACACCTTTTCTCTGGACCAAAATGTTTACAAATTTAATTACTATGCTTTTTGTACAAAAGATATACAATTTCATCATTATATAAATTATTTGCTAATATCCACGCCCACAAAAGGGGGCGGAACATAAAAAAAGTAATTTTCAAATCCTCTGTGTTCAAGTCCAAGACTATGAACTTTTTCAAGCATAAAAATGTTTAATTTTTTTAATAAAAATGCAAAAAAACCTATTAAAAGTTACCTTTTTTCATTGGTTGGTTTACTTCGTAAAGGGGGAACTTTTTCCCCCCTGGTCCGATTTTGCCCATCTCCGAACTTAACCAGCCTATGAACATAATACACATATTTTCCAAATTTCAGGAGTCTAGCACTTTTATTTTGGACTGTATCGTGTCTTCCACAGACGGACGGACGGACAGACGGACAGACGGACATCGCTAGAATATCTTAGAATCAATCACAGATCAATAATATATATACTTTATGGGGTCCTAGACCGATATTTCGCTGCGTTACACATGGAATGACAAAGTGAGTATACCCCCATACTGTAGTTGGAGGGTATAAAAACAATAACATTAAATAAAACAAGTGAGAGTGTTAAATTCGGCTGGGCCGAATCTTTTATACCCTCCAAAATGTAAACAAAAAAAAAAAAATTGACAGGGGCGTTTCTTTTTTTTTGGGGGGGGGGGGAGTTGATAGGATCAGTGGGGCACGTTGAGAGCACCTTCCCATCGCGATAAATATACCAAATGTTTCATTTATTTAACAAAAATACAAAAAAAACTTGTTAAAACGTGTATTTTTTTTAGAGGTTGGTTTAGTTCTTCAAGGGGGAACTTTTTGCCCCTGGTCCGATTTGGCCAATTTCCGAACTTAACCTGCCTAGTATCATAAGACATATTTGTGCCAAACTTGAGGTTCCTAGCTCTTTTATTTTGGACTGCATCGTGTTAACTTCAGACGGACGGACGGACGGACAGACAGACAGACAGACAGACAGACAGACAGACAGACAGACGGACGGACGGACGGACATAACTAGAATGTCTTAGAATCGATCACTTATCAATAATATATATACTCTATGGGGTCCCCGACCGATATTTCGATGCGTTACACACGGAATGACAAAGTGAGTATACCCCCATACTGTAGTTGGAGGGTATAAAAAGTGTCGAAAAAGTAAAAAATTGTGTAAATATCAACGAATGACTGAATTTTCCGCTGCCGCCTTTGTTTTGCGCCTATACTCTCTCATGGCCGAAAACGTCAACCGCCCAGACATTGTTGTGCGGGGACTCTTACAAGGAAAAATATGAACTTTTTTCTGTTTTCTCAATTTTTTTGGTATTTTAATTTAAGGTGGTTTTTTTTTTGCCGTATATAGTTAAAAACAGGGTTTAAAAAAGCTGCTAATATTATCCACAAACAGACAAATATTTCATAATTTTCATTAATGATATCTAAAAATAGTCATCACACTTTAATATTCAACAACAAGCTTTCTAACAGCAGCCGGCTGTACACATTATCTTGTCCAATAGTAGCTCTGATGAATGTTTGGACAACGAAAGGCTTTTTTTATTTTATGTATATCCAAAAAAAGCAAAACAAAATCTATTTTTTTTTATGTCTAAATATATTTAGCTTGTGTGTTTATTCTGCTTTGGACGCTGCTTTTGGATTCTGCTTTTGGACGCTATTTTTGGATTCTGCTTTTGGACGATATTTTTGGATGCTGCTGTTAGACAAATATTTAGATTATTTTATATAAAATGGAATGAAGAATAAATAACTCAGCATTGAAAATCTTTTTTAATGATTTGGGTATTTTTAAGTGTAAATGAATTTGTTAATACAAATGTAATGAAATTTGTAAATATTATTAGAAGTTACGATTTGTTTGTATTTAATTTAATACAAAATTAAAGTTAATTAAAATAAGACAATTGATTTTGTAAATTTAAGTATGTACATTTTTTTTGGTGGTAGGGGCGGGGGTGGTTTTACTAAACTGTATAATATTTCGTTAAATACTTTAAACATAACTGTTGTTGAGAAAGAAAATTAACAGTTAACATTGAAATATATTTATGATGTACACCAAAACCTCAATATGCGGCCTTTTGTTTTAATTAGAACACCGTAGTTCGTTCAAGTAAAACTGAAGTTGTGCAAATATTGTATTTACGTTTTTTTTATTTAATTTTTTTATGCGCTAACGAAAAATCGAAACAAATAAAATCAATCTCTAATTGTGGTTTAAAGTGAATCTATAATTTTTTGCTATCAAAAAATTTTTATATAACCAAATTTCTATAGATAAAATTTCTAAGAATCTCAGATTTTTTCTATTAAAAAAATGCCCCAGATTCTTAGACACTTTAACTACAGAAAATGTCTCAGATTCTAAGGTATTTTTTTTTTTTTTTTCATTAGAGAAAGTATCATCAATTGATAAAATTATTAAATTTAAAATCAATTGATAAATAGCAGACAAGGAAAAACTATAAAAATTAAAATTCATTATTGATTAAATTCAATTTTGAATTTTTCAAAAAATTCAAGAAAGAATTTTAAATAAAATTCTAAAAACAAGTAAATATTTTTAAAATGTTTTAAAATTTATTTTTGAAAAAATAAAATTCTATTTTTTTTTGAGAATTTTATTTTTGGAAATAATAAAATTCAAATGTTTTTGAGAAATTTATTGAAACAAAAATTTTATTTCAAATACCTTATGAATTTTAAATAAAATTTGAATTTTTCCCTTGTCTGATAAAAAGTAAAAGTGAGGAACGAACTTTGTTAAATATTTTTGTTACATACTAATGTTTATCAAAAATTATTCAGCGTGTTTTTACCATTAAATTCAAAGTGAAACCAATAAGAAATTCACGGTTTTGTTCACAACTTTTGAACAACTGAAATTGCTGCTTAATGTTACTGCTGCCTAAAACTATTGCGTTTTAAATTAGTTTTGGATTTACCGCTAGCCTAAGAATTCTCAAAATTTCCATGTTACACTTGTTTTTTTTTAGATTTTTATTTATTAATAGGGTTTTTTATTTTTTTTTTAATAAATGATTTAAATGTGGGATAATATTTGTCTTTTTTCAATTTAAACCATAAAAGAGAAATATGACCCTAAAAAATTGTGACTCAGTTATTGCAACTGCGCAAATTTCTATTAGTTGCGTTAAGCGAGGATGTACTATATATATAAATATAGTTGTTTTTTTTTACTCCTACACAGAAAAAAATATGAAGGAAACGAATTTGAGTAATCACGTGTTTAAATTTAAAAACAAAAATTGAGTAACTTTTTAATTGACGCAATTAAAAATTTACTTAAAAATTTTAAAAACAATTTAAGTAAATAATTTAAACTGTCATATTTTTTTGAATTCTCATTTAGTTTATATTTTTTTGTATATGAATATAAAAGTTTGTAATCGTCTTTATAAAATTTTCCTATGTTTTTGAGACATAAATATGCTTGGTAAAGTTTGAAAAAAAAAAGTTTTTTGTTTTTTGTTGTTAAAAATTCAAAACTTTTTTAAACTTTTTTAAAAAATAAATATGTAAATTTCAAGTAAATTTTTAATTGTGTCAATTAAAAATTTACTCAAATTTTTTTTCAAACATTTAATAAATTTTTATTAAAAATTTACTCAATACTATTAAATCGTTTACTGGTGCAAAATTGAGTAATTTTTTACTCAATAGTATTAAAAATTTACTCAAATAATTTTTTTTATTTTTTTCTGTGTACAATGAGCACAGGGCCGTAAAATGCAATACCAACTTCAAAATTATAAATATATATGACAAACCTCACGAGCATCCAAGCTGTCTTTCAATAGTTGGATTGTTTTCTACAGACTGACAGACGGACATTGCGAGATCGACTTGAAATCCATCGAGGATCATGAATATATATGGGGCATTCCATGTCAAATCGGACACTTTGAATAGTTTTTTTTAGATTTTCCAAGTTCTTGACAGTTTTTAGTACCCTTTGAAAACTCCTTCGTGTAAATTTTCGGTTTTTTATTTTGATGACCCGTTCAAAAGATATCGAATTTTTAAAAATTGGTAGTTTGTTTCTTTACTCAGACTTATTTTACTCATAACTTCTTTAATAATGGTAATAATTGCAATTTTTTTTTTCAAAATTTTTGTTTTTTTACGTACTTTTTAAAAAAAAATCCAGAAATATTCTTAAAAGAGCTCTAGTATGCGATCTTTAAGTTTTAAATTCAAATCTCATTTTTGAAAATGTATGTATGTACTCTTTGATTTTTTTGAAATATTTTTGTGTAAAACTTCTATCGATTCTACAAATTGTTTGCCCGTGGGATAACGATTATTACTATTTTTAAAAATTTTTTGAAAAAATGTTATTATAATTTTCCAATCTTAAAATCATTTCTACTGCTCCAATGGTGCGTCATTTCCAAGACCGACTCCCATTAATTTTTATGACTTAACATTTCTTTGGAACAAACTAATGCCCTATCTCCAATTCCTAAGGGGGCTCAAACACAAAATGACATTTTTTAAAATTTGCTCCAACCGCTCTAACTGCTTTACGAACTACAACATTTTTTTAGTCCAAACATTTTATCTGAACACACCTACCTTCTATCTTTAAGAATATTTCTGGATTTTTTTTAAAAAGTACGTAAAAAAACAAAAATTTAAAAAAAAAAAATTGCAATTTGGACCATTATTAAAGAAGTTATGAGTAAAATCTGAATAAAGAAACAAACTACCAATTTTTAAAAATTCGATATCTTTTGAACGGTCATCAAAAAAAATCTGAAAATTTACACGAAGGAGTTTTCAAAGGGTACTAAAAACTGTCAAGAACTTGGAAAATCTAAAAAAAAAACTATTCAAAGTGTCCGATTTGACATGGAATGCCCCACATATATTCATGATCCTCGATGGATTTCAAGTCGATCTCGCAATGTCCGTCTGTCAGTCTGTAGAAAACAATCCAACTATTGAAAGACAGCTTGGATGTTCGTGAGGTTTGTCATATATATTTATAATTTTGAAGTTGGTATTGCATTTTACGGCCCTATGCTCATTGTAGGAGTAAAAAAAAACAACTATATTTATATATATAGTACATCCTCGCTTAACGCAACTAATAGAAATTTGCGCAGTTGCAATAACTGAGTCACAATTTTTTAGGGTCATATTTCTCTTTTATGGTTTAAATTGAAAAAAGACAAATATTATCCCACATTTAAATCATTTATTAAAAAAAAAAATAAAAAACCCTATTAATAAATAAAAATCTAAAAAAAAACAAGTGTAACATGGAAATTTTGAGAATTCTTAGGCTAGCGGTAAATCCAAAACTAATTTAAAACGCAATAGTTTTAGGCAGCAGTAACATTAAGCAGCAATTTCAGTTGTTCAAAAGTTGTGAACAAAACCGTGAATTTCTTATTGGTTTCACTTTGAATTTAATGGTAAAAACACGCTGAATAATTTTTGATAAACATTAGTATGTAACAAAAATATTTAACAAAGTTCGTTCCTCACTTTTACTTTTTATCAGACAAGGGAAAAATTCAAATTTTATTTAAAATTCATAAAGTATTTGAAATAAAATTTTTGTTTCAATAAATTTCTCAAAAACATTTGAATTTTATTATTTCCAAAAATAAAATTCTCAAAAAAAAATAGAATTTTATTTTTTCAAAAATAAATTTTAAAACATTTTAAAAATATTTACTTGTTTTTAGAATTTTATTTAAAATTCTTTCTTGAATTTTTTGAAAAATTCAAAATTGAATTTAATCAATAATGAATTTTAATTTTTATAGTTTTTCCTTGTCTGCTATTTATCAATTGATTTTAAATTTAATAATTTTATCAATTGATGATACTTTCTCTAATGAAAAAAAAAAAAAAAAATACCTTAGAATCTGAGACATTTTCTGTAGTTAAAGTGTCTAAGAATCTGGGGCATTTTTTTAATAGAAAAAATCTGAGATTCTTAGAAATTTTATCTATAGAAATTTGGTTATATAAAAATTTTTTGATAGCAAAAAATTATAGATTCACTTTAAACCACAATTAGAGATTGATTTTATTTGTTTCGATTTTTCGTTAGCGCATAAAAAAATTAAATAAAAAAAACGTAAATACAATATTTGCACAACTTCAGTTTTACTTGAACGAACTACGGTGTTCTAATTAAAACAAAAGGCCGCATATTGAGGTTTTGGTGTACATCATAAATATATTTCAATGTTAACTGTTAATTTTCTTTCTCAACAACAGTTATGTTTAAAGTATTTAACGAAATATTATACAGTTTAGTAAAACCACCCCCGCCCCTACCACCAAAAAAAATGTACATACTTAAATTTACAAAATCAATTGTCTTATTTTAATTAACTTTAATTTTGTATTAAATTAAATACAAACAAATCGTAACTTCTAATAATATTTACAAATTTCATTACATTTGTATTAACAAATTCATTTACACTTAAAAATACCCAAATCATTAAAAAAGATTTTCAATGCTGAGTTATTTATTCTTCATTCCATTTTATATAAAATAATCTAAATATTTGTCTAACAGCAGCATCCAAAAATATCGTCCAAAAGCAGAATCCAAAAATAGCGTCCAAAAGCAGAATCCAAAAGCAGAATCCAAAAGCAGCGCGCAGCGTCCAAAGCAGAATAAACACACAAGCTAAATATATTTAGACTTAAAAAAAAATAGACTTTGTTTTGCTTTTTTTGGATATACATAAAATAAAAAAAGCCTTTTGTTGTCCAAACGAACACTTAAGCTGCTAAAATAGTTTGCTATTTTCATTTAGCATAATGTTATAAAAAAAATGGCTTGGTATATTTTTGGAATAGCCATCAGACAACAAAAAAAAGATATGTCCAAGCTTTTAAACCCTGGTTAAAAAACGTCAAATGTGTATGGGATAATTTATACACGTTAGCAAAAAAATCCAGCTTTAAATTTAAGTGGTTAAAAATAAAGTCCCGGAATTTTTTCAACTAACAAGGGAAGTCTCCCTGGTATCACCCTTCGATCTTCATGAAATTCGGATACGTTGTTAAGAACGAAAATTAATTCGACGCGTATTTTTTTTTAGAGGCCCAAACTCATTTTTAGGGGGGATCGATTTGCATGGGGGGAAATTGACCTTTTTCAGTTTTTTACGATTTACGCCTATTTAAACAAAATTATTATAGGCATGTGTGGTATCAGATTAAAGGTATTAAAAATACGTATCTCGTGGTGCTAACAACGAGCCAAAGAAGTTAATATTTCTCGACTTTTTAACAAAAATGTCCTAAAATTTTGGTATTTTACTCTCGAAAAGTTGTGCATGTTTGGACACGTTCTTAGCACACGTAGATAGGTTTTCCAAAGACCTTTCATTTGGTATGTAACATGACTAGGTTTCTTTGCACCTCCTTTTTACCCCCTAAATATGAATTTGGGCCGCTAAAAAAAATACGTGTCTCTTTATTTTTTCTGCTCTACAAAATAAAACAAAATAAAAAATAATTCCAAAAAGATCAGCGGGTGACACTAGGGAGACATCCCTTGTAAACTTTAGCAAAAAATTGTAAAAATTTAATTTTTACACCACTTTTTTGTAATTTGCTTTTAGTGAAATACAACAATTTTTATGTGTTTTTACTATATTATTGTTCAATTTTTTTTTTTGTATTTTTACCATTTTTTTTAATGGTAATTTTACCATATTTTTTGCTAATTTTTTTTTTAAATCTGGCAACTAAAATGACTATAAAAAGCTGCCAATTATGAAAAATTAAGTTTTTCTTATTTTAACAGGTACTGAAACATTCAATCTACAATATCCAAAGTTTTTTTTTCTAATTTTTTTAAAATACTTGTGAAAATAATTAAAAATTCGAAAAATAAAAATATTTTTTGACTAATTTTTCCTGAAAATATAAGAAATTTCTTGTGTAGCCTCCTTTGCAATTTTCATATGTTCTTCTTAAGCAGTGGCGGGTACAGCTTTTGGGTTTGGGGGGGGGGGAATTTTTTTTTTACTTCGAATAAAAAAAAATCATTATGATTTGTTGGCCGAGCAAAAACAGGGATATGTTTCTTTTGGAAAAAAGTGATGGGAAAGCTATATTGAGTAATTTTTTACTCTATAGTATTAAAAATTTACTCAAAAATTTTTATTATTTTCTTCTGTGTATATTGCAAGTGGAGATACGGAGAAACGATGTCAAAGTTGCTTAACAATATATGTCAATTTTAGAAGGACATTCTACAATATATTTTTAGGTATTTCAAATACAACAGACTGACTACCTTAAAAGTTATTATTATTTTTAAATACTCATGATGTCATTTGGTTCATCAAGGTATCATGTCAAATACATAATTTATGAACCATTAAGTTAAAAAAATCGTTAAATAAAATATTAAATATTAATATTTTCTTAACCACGTTTTTGTAAGTTTTCAAATGTATTATTCATATGCAATTTCAATGATAAGAGAAAAGATTTCATACTTAAGAGTATGAACAGAACAAGCACGTCACGGAAGACGGTTGCCGTTGCCAGAAAAACTATGCTTAAAACAATGACAGTGGACAACGACGACATAAAAGGCCATTTGTGTGTTCAGTGGGGCTAATTTTTAATAATATAAACGTAATTTTGGGACGACAAATCGATAAACATACTGTCATAAGAACAGAGCTTCGAAGGATTTCATTCCTTAATTCGATTTGGCATTCTGAATGAAAATTTAGTGACTGCATTCACCAATCACATTTTAGCGAATTGAATGAATTCACTTTAGACTCATTCGATTTATAAATATCGAATGCATTCGATTTATTTTTCATTCGACTTTCAAAAATCGAATGCATTCGATTTTTTTTTCCATTCGACTTTTTAAAATCGAATGCATTCACTTGCGAATGCATTCGATTTTCTTTTCATTCAATTTGAAAAATCGAATGGCTTATTCATTCATTGCATAAAAAACTTAAAAAAACTAACTAAGATATAGCAAAATACAGCCAATTTTTTTTGTCCATAGTATCGCCAGCACTCTTCACACTTTTTGTCGTTTCGGCAGTTAAAATGTGCATTTTTAAAATTTTCGGGAACACCAATTTTTTGGATTCAAAATTAGAGCCCATTAGGGTCATCGTATGTAAAGAGAGTCGGCGATACTATGGACCAAATTTTGGCTCCGTTTTGGTCTATCTATTTAAAAAATCGATTGCATTCGCAGTGGAATGATAAAAAATCGAATGCATTCGATTTTTCTAAATCGAATGAACATGAAATCGAATGCATTCATTTTTTTCCATTCGATCGAATGAATTCCAAGGACTGCATTCAATGTTGATTTATGAAATCGAATTCATTCACTGACTATGAAAATTGAATGGATTTTTTTTGAGAATTCATTCGAAAAGGATTTCATTCTTCGAAGCTCTGCATAAGAACCTTATACTACAAGTAGCAAAGGGAATTTAAACGACAAATCACTAAGGTGCAAATAAAAATATTAATACAAATTCAACTCTACCCTCATTGAGAATTAGAAGAAGTAAATTGTTCAAATTCACGATCGTCAAATAACCAACAAAAAGCTATTAGAAACCGTTTTAATTGGTAAAGGAAATAATGACCTCGAGCTAGAATAAACCTACTCAAAATATTTTATAATATTTTTTTTTTTTAGTTTTTCCCACTTATATTTGATTATTTTTTGTAATATAGTTTTTTCTTTAAGTGTACTAAATGGCAATATTTGAAAAACAAATACATGTGTTTTATATTTATTTTGATCTGTTTTTCAGTTAGTACTGCACATTATTAAACAAAATTGTATCAATATGTATTATATTAAAAAAATATGAAGGTACATAGTTTAAAAAACATTCTGATAGTTTTATAACAATTATTTGTATGGAAAGTACAATTTTCTATTGATATAATAGAAAAATAAATAAATTATTTAGATCACTATAATGCTGGCAAATAAACTGGAAAAGTTGTGAAGTTTTATAGAAAGTAAAATAAGTAATATTTTGTTTTAATACAAAAAATTTTAGTATTGAAAAATTTTTGTTGGAAAATTGGTTTTTAAAACCAGCAATAACTTTGTTGTAATCGAAAATTCATATAAACCGATCTTGTATTCCCCGATTTTTATACCCTCCAACTACAGTATCGGGGTATACTCACTTTGTCATTTCGTTTGTAACGCATCGAAATATCGATCAGGGACCCCATAAAGTATATATATTATTGATCTATGATCGATTTTAAGACTTTGCTAGAATCTAAGTATGTCCGTCCGTCTGTATAAGACACGATGCAGTCCAAAAAAAAGAGATAGACTCGTTAAGTTTGGCAGGAATATGTCTTTTGGTCCTAGGCAGTTTCGTAAATGGGCAAAATCGGACCAGGGGGAAAAAAGATCCCCCTTGAAGAACTTAACTAACCTCTGAAAAACGCCATATTTTCACAGGTTTTTTTGTATTTTTGTTAAGCAAATGAAACAATTTGATGTTAAAAAAAGTTCAAGGTTGCACTTGGACTTAGGAAATAAAAAAAATCGTTTTTTTACCAAACCCGCCCCCCCCCCTTCTTGTGGGCGTGGATATTAAAAATGTTTTTATATAATGATTAAATTGTATTAGTTAAGTTTAAAAAGCATAATAAATGACTGTTTAAACATTTACAGCATGGGTTTATGTGCCCCCCAATGACCCCTACTGACCCCCCCCCCCCAAAACGCCCCTGAATTTTTTTTTTTTTTTGTTTTTTGTTTATATGTTGAAGGGTATTATAGATTCGGAACAGCCGAATTTAACACTCTTACTTGTTTTTTTTTGTATTTACAAATAAAACTACGTCAGTTAAAATATATAATTTGCAATTAGTTATTAAAACTTGTAACCTAATCAATATTTTCATATGATGACACAATTTTAAAGTGTTTGCATTTCTAGAAAACCGTTACACTTTTTTATCTAACATTTTTATTTTGCGAGAAACATGTCAAGTTGTTATACGTTTACAAATATTTTAAGGTGTGCTTAGACGAGGTAGGAAAATAAGATACAAATACAAATTTACACCTTCCTACAAAAAAAAAATCACTGGACATGAACCGGCTGATATACGTCTTAAACTATTGGCCAAACCAGCTGATACCGCAAATGAGGCATTCCACACCAAAAGCCCCGCTACAGAAAAACATTTGTACCATGGATGTCATAACTAAAATTTAGGAAATAATTTCTTTGAATATTTTTTATGAATTTTCCGAAAATTCTGATTAATTTTTATTAAAAAATAAAAATTGTTTTTATTCGACCTTTAAAATATTATATTTTGAGGATGTTTATTCTGGCTCGAGGTCATTATTTTCTTTACTAATTAAAACCATGATATTCTCATAGCATAATTTTCAAGAAAATTATTTTTTGTTTTAAATTTATTTATGTTGGTCATTTTTGCAAGACTTAATCGACACGTGTTTCGGAATTTGTCAAGATTCAATTGTCAAGATTATTTAGCAAAAATAGAAACGATTTACTACAAAGTAGCAAACGAGTCTAATGACAAATCGTTTTTGCACAAACTAGCATATTAATACATATTCGCCTCTATTCGCAATGAGAATTAGAAAGATGAAGAAATTGTACCATACTAATAAGGCAACGATTGTCAATAACCAACAAAAATATTTATAACAATTTTACATACGATAGTCCATTGGACTACAACAATATGTTTTTTGTGTTGTTGTTGTGAGAAAAAACTCCATATTAGGGTTATTCATCACATGGCGTGCCAAACATTATGTTCAAATTCTGATTAATTTTTATTAAAAAATAAAAATTGTTTTTATTCGACCTTTAAAATATTATATTTTGAGGATGTTTATTCTGGCTCGAGGTCATTATTTTCTTTACTAATTAAAACCATGATATTCTCATAGCATAATTTTCAAGAAAATTATTTTTTGTTTTAAATTTATTTATGTTGGTCATTTTTGCAAGACTTAATCGACACGTGTTTCGGAATTTGTCAAGATTCCATTGTCAAGATTATTTAGCAAAATGTAGTAAATCGTTTCTATTTTTGCTAAATAATCTTGACAATGGAATCTTGACAAATTCGGAAACACGT
Organism: Pegoplata infirma; assembly: GCA_963921195.1. Classification (NCBI taxonomy): domain Eukaryota; kingdom Metazoa; phylum Arthropoda; class Insecta; order Diptera; family Anthomyiidae; genus Pegoplata; species Pegoplata infirma. The sequence goes on along the minus strand of OY992537.1, from coordinate 182,959,643 downwards.
GTCGATTAAGTCTTGCAAAAATGACCAACATAAATAAATTTAAAACAAAAAATAATTTTCTTGAAAATTATGCTATGAGAATATCATGGTTTTAGTTAGTAAAGAAAATAATGACCTCGAGCCAGAATAAACATCCTCAAAATATAATATTTTAAAGGTCGAATAAAAACAATTTTTATTTTTTAATAAAAATTAATCAGAATTTGAACATAATGGTTGGCACGCCATGTGATGAATAACCCTAATATGGAGTTTTTTCTCACAACAACAACACAAAAAACATATTGTTGTAGTCCAATGGACTATCGTATGTAAAATTGTTTTAAATATTTTTGTTGGTTATTGACAATCGTTGCCTTATTAGTATGGTACAATTTCTTCATCTTTCTAATTCTCATTGCGAATAGAGGCGAATATGTATTAATATGCTAGTTTGTGCAAAAACGATTTGTCATTAGACTCGTTTGCTACTTTGTAGTAAATCGTTTCTATTTTTGCTAAATAATCTTGACAATTGAATCTTGACAAATTCCGAAACACGTGTCGATTAAGTCTTGCAAAAATGACCAACATAAATAAATTTAAAACAAAAAATAATTTTCTTGAAAATTATGCTATGAGAATATCATGGTTTTAATTAGTAAAGAAAATAATGACCTCGAGCCAGAATAAACATCCTCAAAATGTTTCGTCTTTCTAATTCTCATTGCGAATAAAGGGGAATATGTATTAATATGCTAGTTTGTGCAAAAACGATTTGTCTTTAGACTCGTTTGCTACTTTGTAGTAAATCGTTTCTATTTTTGCTAAATAATCTTGACAATGGAATCTTGACAAATTCCGAAACACGTGTCGATTAAGTTTTGCAAAAATGACCAACATAAATAAATTTAAAACAAAAAATAATTTTCTTGAAAATTATGCTATAAGAATATCATGGTTTTAATTAGTAAAGAAAATAATGACCTCGAGCCAGAATAAACATCCTCAAAATATAATTTTCCTAAAATTTAGTTAAATTAAACTAGAAAATGGAAAACTTTCCTAACTATGAGGACAAAATTTTTGTTCATAATTTGCCTTAAATGGACTTCTTAAACATAAGAAAAAACACTTCTTACTGCAAAAAAAATTTCCCCCATATTTAAGAAACATATATTTATTTTTAAGACACATTTCTTAAATAGATGTTCACACAAAATTTAGTTCAAGTTTAGTTAAAATTTACTACAAATAACTTAACCGATTTTTACTTCTTAGAATTGTGGAAGCGAACTTCTTAGAATTTAGTTAAAAACTTCTAAAGATTTAGTTAAAACTTCTTAGAATTTAGTTAAAACTTCTTAAAATTTCTTAAAATTTAGTTAAAATTTCTTAAAATTTAGTAAAAAATTTCAAAAAGACCCTCAAGATCTCAAAACTAAGCTAGGTAGAGAAACGGACAAAAATTTTGGATCAAAATCTATGGCGACCCTTAACGATCCACCTGGACCCATGAGGTCTGGACCCATGGGGTTTAATCCCAAACTTCTTAGAATTAAGTTAAAAACTTTTACAATTTAGGTAAAAACTCTTATTTATCTACTTACAAGGGAAGTCTCCCTAGTGTCACCCGCGGATCTTTATGGAATTGGTTTTATTTTGTACAGCAGAAAAAATAAAGGGACATGTACTTTTTTTTAGCGGCCCAAATTCATATTAAGGGTGTAAAAAGGAGGGGGGAAGACAAGGCCATTTTTCAGTTTTTTCGTTTTTCTTCTATATTATGCAAAAGAAACCTAGTCATGTTATATACCAAATGAAAGGTCTTTGGAAAACCTATCTACGTGTGCTAAGAACGTGTCCAAACATGCACAATAGGGATATAACCAAAATAGGAACCTATCATAATCGTATGGGAAATTTTATACTGATAACAAAAAACGCTATCCGGGGACATTTTGGTCCAAAAACCTTCGGCACCGATTGCAATTTCTAAAACACCATAAATTTACATTTTTTTATGTTTTATGGTGGGATTCCTTCCCATCCACCGTTTTTTGGCTTTTTGTCGTTTTACAACAAAAATAAAACAATAACAAATATATAAAATGGTTTTCGACACTAGAAATACGGGTTTTCCGAATAATAAAAAAAAAATATTAGCGAAAACTTCATCGCGATCGGTGCCGAACCTTTTTTAACATTCGCGAAAAAAAGAACACACACTTCTTCTTGATTTTTCATCTACATTCTCAATATGATAGGTCCTTTTCGATATTTGAAAAAAAACGCAAATGGTTATATCCCTAATGCACAACGTTTCGTCATATTGAGTAAAATACCAAAATTTCAGGACATTTTTGTTAATAAGTCGAAAAATATTACATTCTTTGGCCCGTTGTTAGCACCACGAGATAGGTATTTTTAATACCTTTAATCTGATACCACACATGTCTATATTAATTTTGTTTAAATAGGCGTAAATCGTAAAAAAAAGAAAAAGGTCAATTTCCCCCCATACAAATTGACCCCGCCTAAAAATGAGTTTGGGCCGCTAAAAAAAATACGTGTCGAATTAATTTTTATTCTTAACAACATATCGCTCCTTTACTTGTATAGTGTCACAACTCAAAATATTTGATTTTGCAGAAAACACGTTTAAAGTTTACTATTGAAACTGGTTTTTAATTGAAAAAGGCCGGTACATAGAAAATGTAATAATGGCGTGTACTCTTCTCAAACGGTGAGTTTAAAAGATATTAATACGAATTTTTGTCACAATATAAAGCACCATATAACGAATAATTCTGCATCATTAACTCAAAAAACGAATTTTTTGAGTTATGACTAGTGCCCCCCATTTCCCGGTTCTCGGTATTCCCGGGAATACCGGTATTCCAGGTTCTGGTACCGGTTTCCCGGTTCTAGATATATTCCCGGGAATACCGGTATTCCCGGTTCTGATCCTGGAACCGGTTCTGAAAAACCAAAAAAATACTATACCATAAAAATTTAAATTACACTATTTAATCAGTATTTCAGAAACATGTTGTTGTGTTTGTAAAATTATTTAAAAATCATGTAACTATTATTTCTTAAATTCAAAAAATAAAATGGAAATGGTGTTTTTCACATGTTTTGTATTTTTTTTTTGGTTAAAGCAAAGAAAAAAATGTAATTTTACAAAATATACATACCGGTAGTACCGGGAATACCGTCAGAACCGGAACCGGGAATACCGGTATTCCCGGGAATACCGGGAATGAATAAAGAACCGGAAAACCGGTACCATTTCCCGGTAATACCGAGAACCGGGAATACCGGTATTCCCGGTTCTACGGTACTGACCGTAGGCACTAGTTATGACACTATACAAGTAAAGGAGCGATATCCAAATTTCATGAAGATCGGAGGGTGACACCAGGGAGACTTCCCTTGTTAGAATTAAGTTTTAAACTTCTTAGAATTTAGTAAAACCTTCTTAAAATTTAGTAAAAACTTCTTAGAATTTAGTTAAAAATTAATATACATTTTCTTAGTATTTATTTAAACAATTTTGTAAAAACTTCTTCAAATTTATTTAAAACTTCTCAAAATTTTTCCATTTTTTAGTTAAAATTGTTATTTCTATTTTTAAGAAAAATATGAACTAAAACGAATAAAAAAAAATCTTTTGAGCCATATCATTCCCTCTTTTTCTCAAAATTTAGTTAATTTTCCCAGTTTTTAGTTCACTTTTTTCTGAGTGATTGGATAGCCCTATGTAGAACTAAGAAATTTACGTTTTTAAATTTTTGAAAAACTGGGCAAAGAAGGCGTGGTTAAATATTGAACAAATTGTCAAATTTGTGTCGAGTTCCCTTGATTAAATATTAATCCAATTATAACGGTATGCACCACAATTTAAAAAATTGTAGTTCTTGTATATTTTTTTATATCGATTACAAATTTTATTTTGGAAAATTTGTTAGCACCTGTTCTAAAATTTTTTTTAAAAAAGTAAATTAATCGAAAATCCGACCACATTTTTTTAAGGGTTTGTCCATCCACACAAAAAAAAATCAGGAGGTCATTTGTCGCATTTTTCGAGAAAATCGCATTTGAATATTGGATTTAATAAAAATTCTGTAATTCTCTTGTATTTTTTGTGTCAACACCGCGTATGAGTAACGAATATTTGCAAAACCAACGAATTCCGTTACTCATACGCGGTGTTGGCACAATAAAATACAAGAGAATTAAATTTTTTTTATGAAATCCATTGTTCAAATGCGATTTTCTCGATAAACACGAAAAATGTCCTCCCGTTTTTTTTTTTAAATAAGGCCAGCTTTTTGATAAATTGGCTTTTTTAAAAAATGATAAATTTCAGAACGGGTTCTAAAAAATTTTCCAAAATAATTTTTTTTCGAAAGCCCATAAAAAAATATACAAGAATGTGAATTTTTGAAATATCTAACATAAGTTTAAAAAAACAAAAAAATGTAGCCAGATTTTTGTTAAATTGACTTTTTTTAAAAAACTAAAAATTTCAGAACGGGTTCCGAAAAGTTTTCAAAATAAAAAATTTTAATCGAAAGCCCATAAAAAAATATACTAGAATGTGAATTTTTGAAATAAATAATCTTTTTTTTAAAAAAAAAAAAAAAACAAAAATGTGGCCATATTTTTGATAAATTGACTTTTTAAAAAAGAAAAACTTCAGAACGGGTTCTAAAAATTTTTCCAAAATAAAAAATTTGAATCAAAAGCCAAAAAATAAACAAGAATGTGAATTTTTATAAAATCTAAGCTTTTAAAAAACATGTGGCCAGATTTTTGATAAATAATTTTTTTTTAAAAGTGAAAAATTTCAGAACTCGTTCTGAAAATTTTTTTAAAATAAAAAATTTTAATCGAAAGCCCACAAAAAGATAAACAAGAATGTGAATTTTTGAGATTGTGGTGCATTTCGTTTTAATTTGATACCACCAATTCAGACATTCATGGGACACATTTTTTTTGCTGGATATTTGATGTGGAATGCCTCAAATGTTTTTTTGCCCGGATATATCTAAATAGCTTCAATAGGACGCCACGCATCAGGTCAATTTTAACAAACCTACACATTTTTCTTATGACAAAAAATGCATACATTTTGAAGTGCCCCAGCGACATCTACCGGGTCTAAATTTTATCAGCAAACTTATTTTCGTTTAATAAATAGATCCACTGGGACATCAGACTGCCATTTTTTTGTATGGCAAAGAAGTTCTACATTCGATTTTGAACGTCCGGAAAAATTTTTATTCTCCTAAGCCTAAAACTTACGTGGTACGGGATTTTTTAAAAATTTTACCTCTTGATTCCAAATCTGCATTCAAATTTTTCTAACCGTACACTAAAAAAAAAACTTTGTAAAATTATAAGAAAAGTTTGTTACTTTTTTTGTTTGCTACCTCCTATTTGACCAGAATTCATAGTAATTTTACAATCTTTTTACCAAAAATTTTTTAATTTTACAATGTGTTTACCAATAAAATTGTAAATTTATAAATTTTTTGACACGATAAAATTAACAAGGATGTTTTGTAACTATACTAGGTTTTTTGCTACCTCCTATTTTATTCCGACCCGGTGAAAAATGTGCATATATGATCATATATGTTTCATATATGATTGTCCATATATGACCATATACGTAATTTGAGGGCATATGTTCATATATGTCATACTAGCTAACTCGCCCGGTACTTCGTTACCGGTTAGCTGTAAAAAAAAAAACAACTTTATTACTTCAAATTCTTATTAATTTTTAATTAAACATAAAAATTGTTAGTTTCGACCTTTAAAATATTATATTTTGAGTAGATTTAAAGTTGCAAAAAACTTTATTCTGGCGAAACGATCCCATAGTTCAAACTTTAAGTTTCAAGGAACATTAGTGCATAAGGAACAATATGTACCAAATTGAGGCGAAAATTCAAAAATTTATTTTCCCAGAATGTAATTTCCGCGAGTGGATCGTAAAGTACCAATTTTAAGTATCTCTACTTACTCTCTTTTCCCCAATAGAAGCAGAATTTTCATAAAAGTACTTATTTTAGAATCTTATTTCCGCGAAAGGATCGTACAGTCCAAATTTCAAGTATTTAGGACCATTAATTCAGCAGATACAAAATTGCCCTACTTTCCCCATTTTCCCCCTTAGAAGCATAATTTACTAAAAAAGTGCTTCTTCCAGAATGTTATTTCCGCTAGAGGATCGTACAGTCCAAACTTCAAGTATCTAGAACCATTAGTTCAGCAGATACAAAACAGTTAAAAATTCAAGTATCTAGGACCATTAGTTCAGCAGATACAAAATGTCCCTACTTTTCCCCCTTTTCCACCTATAAAACAAAATTTTCAAAAAAGTACTTCTTTCAGAATGTTTTTTCCGCGAGAGGATCGTACACTCCAAATTTCAAGTATCTAGGACCGTTAGTTCCGTAGATACAAAATTGCCCTAATTTCCCCTTAGAAGCGAAATTTTCAAAAAAGTACTTCAATTAGAATGTTGTTTCCGCAAGAGGATTCAAATTTCAAATTTGCCCTACTTCCCTCTTTTTCCCCCTATAGAAGCAGATTTTTCCAAAAACGTACTTCTTCCAGAATGTTATTTCCGCGAGAGGATCGTACAGTCCAAACTTCAATATCTAGGATCATTAGCTCAGCAGATACAAAATTGCCCTTCTTTCCCCCTTTAAAAAGTAATTTTCAAAAAAGTACTTCTTTCAATATGTTATTCCGCGTGATGATCCTATGTTGCAAATGTCATGTTTTTAAGACCATTTGTTTAAAATTTACCAAATTGCCCTATTTTGCCCCTCTTGGCCCTCCTTAAAACCAAAATTTTCAAAAAGTGTAGTTTTCAAAAAATTATTTCCGCGAGAGGATCAGAACTTAAAGTTTTAGTTCAGAAGATACAAAATTGCCCTATTTTCCCCCTTCTACTTTTTTCAAGATGTTTTTTTTGCGAGATGAACCTAGAGTTCAAATTTCAAGTTTCTGGGACCATTTGTTTAAAACATAAATAATGTACCGATTTTCTCTCTTTCCCCCCCCCCCCCCCCTTTCCCACCGTGAAGGAGGAATTTTTAAACAATATTTTTTTCGGAATGTTATTTCCGCGAGAGGATCCTAAAGACCAAACTTCACGTTTCTGGGACCATTTGTTCATAAGATAAAGATAAAAAATTCACCGATTTTCCCTATTTTCCCACCCTTGGAGGCGGAATTTTCAAAAAATTTTGTTTTCCGCATGTAAATTCTGCGAGAGGATCCTAGAGTCCAAATTTCAAGTTTCTGGGACCATTTGTCCAGAAGATAAAAAATGTACCAATTTGCTCTATTTTCCCCACCAGTAGATTTAAAGTTGCAAAAAACTTTATTCTGGCGAAACGATCCCATAGTTCAAACTTTAAGTTTCAAGGAACATTAGTGCATAAGGAACAATATGTACCAAATTGAGGCGAAAATTCAAAAATTTATTTTCCCAGAATGTAATTTCCGCGAGTGGATCGTAAAGTACCAATTTTAAGTATCTCTACTTACTCTCTTTTCCCCAATAGAAGCAGAATTTTCATAAAAGTACTTATTTTAGAATCTTATTTCCGCGAAAGGATCGTACAGTCCAAATTTCAAGTATTTAGGACCATTAATTCAGCAGATACAAAATTGCCCTACTTTCCCCATTTTCCCCCTTAGAAGCATAATTTACTAAAAAAGTGCTTCTTCCAGAATGTTATTTCCGCTAGAGGATCGTACAGTCCAAACTTCAAGTATCTAGAACCATTAGTTCAGCAGATACAAAACAGTTAAAAATTCAAGTATCTAGGACCATTAGTTCAGCAGATACAAAATGTCCCTACTTTTCCCCCTTTTCCACCTATAAAACAAAATTTTCAAAAAAGTACTTCTTTCAGAATGTTTTTTCCGCGAGAGGATCGTACACTCCAAATTTCAAGTATCTAGGACCGTTAGTTCCGTAGATACAAAATTGCCCTAATTTCCCCTTAGAAGCGAAATTTTCAAAAAAGTACTTCAATTAGAATGTTGTTTCCGCAAGAGGATTCAAATTTCAAATTTGCCCTACTTCCCTCTTTTTCCCCCTATAGAAGCAGATTTTTCCAAAAACGTACTTCTTCCAGAATGTTATTTCCGCGAGAGGATCGTACAGTCCAAACTTCAATATCTAGGATCATTAGCTCAGCAGATACAAAATTGCCCTTCTTTCCCCCTTTAAAAAGTAATTTTCAAAAAAGTACTTCTTTCAATATGTTATTCCGCGTGATGATCCTATGTTGCAAATGTCATGTTTTTAAGACCATTTGTTTAAAATTTACCAAATTGCCCTATTTTGCCCCTCTTGGCCCTCCTTAAAACCAAAATTTTCAAAAAGTGTAGTTTTCAAAAAATTATTTCCGCGAGAGGATCAGAACTTAAAGTTTTAGTTCAGAAGATACAAAATTGCCCTATTTTCCCCCTTCTACTTTTTTCAAGATGTTTTTTTTGCGAGATGAACCTAGAGTTCAAATTTCAAGTTTCTGGGACCATTTGTTTAAAACATAAATAATGTACCGATTTTCTCTCTTTCCCCCCCCCCCCCTTTCCCACCGTGAAGGAGGAATTTTTAAACAATATTTTTTTCGGAATGTTATTTCCGCGAGAGGATCCTAAAGACCAAACTTCACGTTTCTGGGACCATTTGTTCATAAGATAAAGATAAAAAATTCACCGATTTTCCCTATTTTCCCACCCTTGGAGGCGGAATTTTCAAAAAATTTTGTTTTCCGCATGTAAATTCTGCGAGAGGATCCTAGAGTCCAAATTTCAAGTTTCTGGGACCATTTGTCCAGAAGATAAAAAATGTACCAATTTGCTCTATTTTCCCCACCTTGGAGGCGGAATTTTCCAAAAAATATTTTTTTAGTTTTTTTTCGCGAGAGAATTATAGAGTCCAAATTTCAAGTTTCTAAAACTATTAGTTCAAAAATACAAAATCCCCCAAAGGGCCCTACTTTCCCCTTTTCCCCCCTTAGAAGTGGAATTTTTAAAAAAGTTCTTTAACTTCTTTAAGTATGTTATTTTTGCGAAAGGATCATTCAGTTCAAATTTCAAGAATCTAGGACCATTAGTTCAGCAGATTCAAAATTGCCCATCTTTCCCCCTTTTTCCCCCAGAATTTTGAAAAGTACTTCTTAAGAATGTTATTTCCGCGAGAGTATCGTTCAGCCAAATTTCAAGTATCTAGAACCATTAGTTCAGTAGATACAAAATTGCCCTACCTTCCCCGTTTTCCCCTTTGAAATCGGAATTTTCAAAAAAAGTACTTCTTTCAGAATGTTAATTCCAAGAGAGAGGATCGTGCAGTCTAAATTTTAAGTATCTAGGACCAGTAGTTCAGCAGATACAAAATTGCCCTACTTTCCGCCTTTTCCCCCTTAGAAGCGGAACTTTCCACAATAAGTACTTTTTCCGCAAGAGGATCGTACAGTTCAAATTTTAAGTATCTAGGATCATTAGTTCAGCAGATACAGAATTGCCCTACTTTCCACCTTTTCCCCCTTTAGAAGGAGAACTTTCAAAAAAGTACTTCTTCTAGAATGTTCTTTCCGCGAGAGGATCGTACAGTCCAAACTTCAAGTATGTAGGACTATTAGTTAGCAGATTCAAAATTGCCCTACTTTCTCCCTTTTCCCCCCGTAGAAGCAGACTTTTAAAAAAAGTACTTCTTTTAGAATGTTATATCCGCGAGAGGATCGTACAGTTAAATTTTAAGTATCGAGGACCATTAGTTCAGCAGATACAAAATTGCCCTACCTTCCCCATTTTCCCCCCATAAAAGTAGAGTTTTCAAAATATTACTTTTTCTTTGAGAATGTTATTTCCGCGAGAGGATCGTACAGTCCAAATTTCAAGTATATAGGACCATTATTTCAGCAGATACAAAATTGCCCTACTTTTCCCCTTTTTCCCACTCAAAATCGGAATATTTAAAAAAGTACTTCTTTCAGAATGCTATTTTTCAAAAAGTGCTCCATTCGAATTTTATTTCCGCGAGAGGATTGTGCAGTCCAATTTCAAGTATCTAGGACTATTTGTTCAGCAGATACAAAATTGGCCTACTTCCCCCTTTTTCCCCCTTAAAGAAGAATTTTTAAAAAAGTATTTCTTTCCGAATGCTATTTCCGCGGGAGGATCGTACAGTCCAATTTTCAAGTATCTAGGACCATTAGTTCAGCAGATTCAAAATTGTTCTATTTTCCCCTCTTTTTCCCCTTAAAAGAGGAATTTTTAAAAAAGTATTCCTTTCCGAATGTTATTTCCGCGGGAGGATCGTACAGTCCAATTTTCAAGTATCTAGGACCATTACTTTAGCATATACAAAATTGCACTACTTTCCCCCTTTCTCCCCCTTAAAAGCGAAATTTTCAAAAAAGTACTTCTTTTAGAATATTATTGCCGCGATATGATCCCATATTCCAAATGTTGTTTCTAAGACCATTAATTTAAAGTTTAGCAAATTGCCCTATTTTCCCCCTTTTGGGCCTCCTTAAAACCAAAATTCTCAAAAAAAGTATATTTTTCAAAAGATATTTTTCAGAAGATACAAAATTGCCCTATTAAACCCCTTCTAACCACCACCCCACCCTTATAAAAGGATTTTTCAAAATATTACTTTTTACAAAATGTTTTTTCCGCGAGAGTAGAGTTAAAATTTCAAGTTTTTGGGACCATTCGTTCAGCTGATACGAAATTGCCCTTCTTTCCCCATTTTTCCCCCTTTAAGCTAAGTACTCTGTTTCTTACGGTGAAAATTTCACTTAAACTTTAAACGCCTCAAATTGCAATAAAACATTTAAAAATCAAGAACTTTTGACAATGATAAGAAAGAAACGATCATAACAAAACTGAAATGTCACTTTTTCACGGCAATTTAAATTGTCTTGTATAATAAAAATGAGTGAAAACTTTTTTAACAATTTCCCCTTAATTCCTCGCGTTGCCAATTTTTTGTTTTTTTATATGTAGTTTGACAGATTTTTTCCCGTGAAACCGAACAGAGTACTTAGCTTTAAAAACGAATTTTCAAAAATGTACTTCTTTTAGAATGTTATTTTCGGGATAGGATTGAATAGTTCAAATTTTAAGTATCTAGGACCATTAGTTCAGCACATACAAAATTGCCCTACTTTCCCCCTTTTTCCCGTAGAAGCATAATTTTTAAAAAAGTTTTTCTTTAACAATGTTATTTCCGCGAGAGGATCGTACAGTTGAAATTTCAAGTATCTAGGACCATGAGTTCAGCAGATTCAAAATTACCCCACTCACCCCCTTTTTCCCACGGAATTTTCAAAAAGTACTTCCTTTAGAATATTATTTCCGCGAGAGGATTGTACAGTTCAAATTTCAAGTATCTAGGACCATTAGTTCAGCAGATACAAAATTGCCCTACTTTTCCCCTTTTTCCCCGTAGAAGCGGATTTTTTGAAAAGTTCTTCTTTAAGAATGTTATTTTTGCGAAAGGATCGTACAGTTTAAATTTCAAGTATTAAGTACCATTAGTTCAGAAGATTCAAAATTGCCCTACTTTCCCGATTTCCCCCCAGAATTTTGAAAAAGTACTTCCTTTAGAATGTTATTTCCGCGAGAGGTTCGTTCACTCCAAATTTCAAGTATCTAGGACCATATTTTCAGCAGATACAAAATTGCCCTACCTTCCTCTTTTTCCCCCTTTAAAGCGGAATTTTCAAAAAAGTACTTTTTTCAGAATGTTATTTCCGCGAGAGGATCGTGCAGTCCACGCGAGAGGATCGTGCAGTCCTATTTTTTTAGCAGATACAAACCGGAATTTTCAAAAAGTACTTCTTTCAGAAAGTTATTTCCGCGAGAGGATCGTACATCCCAAATTTCAAGGATCTACGACCATTAGCTCAGCAGACACAAAATTACCCTACTTTCCCCTTTTCCCCCTTAGAAGCGAAATTTTCAAAATAGAACTTTCTTCACAATGTTATTTCCGCGAAGGATCCCATAGTCAAAATTTTTAAGTTTCTCGGAAAATTATTTCAGAACATACAAAGTGTACCAAATTGTCCTATTATCCCCCTTTTTACCACCCTAGAAGCGGAATTGAAAAAAAACTTTGTTTCGGAATGTTTTTTCCGCGAGAGGATCTTATAGTCCAAACTTTAAGATTCTGGGACCATTAGGTCAGAGAAAAGAAAATGTACCAAATTGCCCAATTTTCCCCCTTTTCCCCTTCTTAGAAGTGCCTTTTTAAAAAAGTACTTTCTTCAGAATATTATTTCCGCGAGAGGATCCTATAGTCCAAATTTCAGGTTTCTGGGACCATTAGTTCACAATATAGAAAATGTTCAAAATCGTTCTATTTCCCCCCCAAATTTGAATGAGAAATTTTCCAAAAATACTTTCTTCAGAACATAATTTCCGCGAGAGGATCATATAGTCCAAATTTTTAAGTTTCTAGGACCATTAGTTCAGAAGATACAAAATGTACCAAATTATCCTACTTTCCCCCTTTAAATCAGAATCAGAATTAAAAAAACTTTGTTTCAGAATGTTTTTTCCGCTAGAGGATCTTATAGTCCAAACTTTAAGTTTCTAGGACCATTAAGTCAGAAGATAGAACATGTACCAAATTGCCCTTTTTCCCCATTTCCCCTTCTTATTTCATTTAAAAAAATACTTTTATTAGAGTATTATTTCTGCGAGAGGATCCTATAGTCCAAATTTTAGGTTACTGGGGCCATTAGTTCAGAAGATCGAAATGTTTAAAATTGTCCTATTTCCCCCTAAATTTAAGTGATTAAATCAATAAATTCCCAAAAATTAAAAAATAAATGAGAAAAAAAAATTGAGTAAAAAATTTGAGTCAAAAAATTAAGCGAAAAATATTTTGAGTAAAAAAAATTTGGGTGAAAACACCTTCCAAGTAAAAAATTTTATAAAAAAAATGAGTAAAAAAACTGAAGAATAAAATACAATTGAGTGAAAAAAAATTTTATTAAAAAAAAATTGAGTAAAAACAAATTTTGAGTAAAAAAAAATTTTGAGTAAAAAAAAATTTGAGTGAAAAAAATTTGTAAAAAAAAAAAATTTTGAGTGAAAAAAAATTTTAATTAAAAAAAAATTTTGAGTGAAAAAAAATTTTGAGTAAAAAAAAATTTTGAGTGAAAAAAAAATTGTAAAAAAAAAAAAATTTGTAAAAAAAAAAAATTTGTAAAAAAAAAAAATTTTGAGTGAAAAAAAAATTTTGAGTGAAAAAAAATTTTGAGTGAAAAAATTTTAGTAAAAAAATGTTTTTGCCCCGAGAGGATACTATAGTTCAAATATCTAGTTTCTAGGACCATTAATTGAAAATTCACCAAATTGCCCTATTTTCCCCCTTTTTGGCCCCCTTAAAACCGGAATTTTCAAAAAAGTACTTTTTTCAAAATGTTATTTCCGCGAGAGTATCCTATATTCAAAATTTCAAGATTGTAGGACCATTAGTTCAGAAGATACAAAATGTACCAACTTGCCCTATTTTCCCCCTCCCCCCCACCTTAGAAACGGAATTTTCAAAATATTACTTTTTCCAAAATGTTATTTTTCGAATTTATTCTTTTTATTTCAATGGATTTATTTAGAATTTTAAGTGATTTTGTTTTGTATTCCACTTTATTTTTTTGAATTCCGATTGAGTTTTTTGAATTTCAATGGATTTTTGCGAATTTCAAGTGATCTTTTTTGAATTTCAGTTGATATTTTTGAATTTTAATTAAATTTTTTTGAATTCTAATTGATTTTATCAGAATTCAATGAATTTTTTGAAATTGTAATTTCATAACAATCAACTTTTTACAATATACAGTCGAACTCGGTTATAACGAATTCTCGGTTATAACGAACTAATTCTAAAGTATCGACGTTTTGGCATCAATTTTCACACAAAATACTTATTTTACAACGAACTCGGCTATAACGAATCCTCGGTTAAAACGAACTACTTATTAAGGTCACACGAATAAAAGTTCATGTGTATTTACCTTTTTATAACGAACTCCCATAAATATTTCCGAATGTGCGGCAATCATGTTTATCGAACTCACAAAAATTTGGAAATTTTTGGTTTTTAATATAGTTTTTATGTCATTTATTTATATTTTGAATGTTTTCTTCGCAATAATTTTTTGGAAAATACTTCCAAAGTTATGCATATTTTCATGCTGTTATCTAAATCCTAAAAGGTGAGTAATTGATAAATTAAAACACGAGTGGAATATGTATTTAATAGTAATTCATGTATTTACAAAGGTTAGAAATGAAGTAAGTAATTCTATTATATATGTTACAAAACTTGTTGGTTGTAAATAGCTGAATACAACAGCCAATAGGAATGTGACACATGTTGAAAGAATAAGGATAAAATGGAATTGTTAATAATGCATATGATTATGCAGTGTTGCTAATTAAACAATGTTTTTCTTAACACTCTCACTCATTGTTTGATTTAAACATTCCCAAAAGATTTAGGTTATTCTTGAATCGTTGAGGAGTTAATGGCTTAGTAAAAATATCGGCTCGTTGTAGATCAGTATTAACATATTTGATTTCAAGGCTTTTATTGTTCTGAAGCTCTCTGATAAATTGCAATCTAATGTCAATGTGTTTTGTACTGTGGTGTAATTCTGGATTAGCGATAAGTCGAATTGCCCCTTGGTTATCGACATTTAAAATTATTGGCATTTTTTGATTATAGCCAACATCAGCTAAAAGTTGTTGAAGCCAAATCGCCTCTTTGGCACCTTCGCACACCGCCATGCACTCTGCTTCGGTTGTCGATAACGCAACTGTTTTTTGCCGATGGCTTCTCCAAGTTATTGCGCTATTATTGATCAAAAATACGTAGCCTGTTGTAGATCTTCTAGTATCGATATCACGAGCGAAATCGGCATCCGTATAACCTTCAAATTTAAAGGTATTTTCTGATTTATATACAATACAATAATCTAATGTAGCTTTTAGATATCGAAAAATTCGTTTTAAAGCGATGACGTGACTATTTTTAGGACTCTCGGTGAATTTGCTCACTTCTCCTACTGCATAAGAAATGCCGGGTCTGGACACAATTGCAGCAAACATAAGGGAACCAACAGCTTGTCTAAATGGAAATTTTTCTTCACATTCTCCACTTAATTTTGATAAATATATGTTGGAGTCGAAAGGTGTTGAAATTGGATTTGCATTATTCATATTGAATCTGTTTATAATTTTCTTTATGTATAATTGTTGATTTATTTTAATGCTTTTGTTGAATCTATCGCGGTGAATTTCAAGTCCAACATAATAATTATGTTCACCATATGTAATACAAAATTTTTTTGATAGTTTATCAATAAATATTTCAATTGCTGCTTTGCTGGGAGATATAATCAAACCATCGTCAACGTATAATAGCAAAATTATTTTGCTGTTATTGATATTTCCAAAGAAAACGCAAGGGTCGGCAATTGATTGTTTTAAATTAAAAATTTTAAGAAACTCAACAAATTTAAAGTTCCAATTACGAGAAGCCTGTTTGAGGCCATAAAGACCCTTTTTGAGACGGCAAACATAGTCCTTACCTTGTTCCACGTTTATGCCATTTGGAATTTCCATATACACTTCTTCGTCAAGATCTCCGTATAAAAAGGCTGTTTTTACGTCGAACTGCATCATTTCCATGTCTTCGATCGCGGCTAATGCCAGAAGTGCTCTCACTGAATCGTATCTTACGACTGGAGAATATGTCTCCTTATAGTCGATTCCAGCTTCTTGCGAATAGCCCTTGGCGACTAATCGAGCTTTGAAAATCGGTTTCTTGCTGCTTGGACTTGACTTTATTTTAAACACCCACTTACATCCAACAATATTTTTGTTGTTGGGTTTCTTAACCAATTGCCAAGTGTTGTTGTTTTCGAGCGAACTTAGTTCGTCATTAATTGCAGAGATCCAATTTTCAGCATTTTCTGAAGTTACTGCTTCATGGTAAGAATCCGGTTCTGAAATGGTTGCCAAACAGCTCATATAATCAAAACCAAGTCTCTGGGGTGGATTTATTTCTTTTCGAAGAGCATATCGCTTACTTTCTCGATTTGTTTCGACTGTTGGATCTGGATCTGTTGAGCTCGTTGGTGTTGTTATTGTGTTGGAGGTGGGCGGTTCATTTTTTATTGAAGATATTGGAGTACTTGATGCTTGTTGTTTGAACAAAGAAATATTAGAAACATTTTGCTGTTCTTCAGATTTTATTTCGTTTGTTTCCTCCTCTTTTTCGTCCCCACGAATTGTTGCTACCTTAATTGCCTTCTCATTAAACACTACGTCGCAGCTAACAATAACCTTTCTAGATTCTCGATCATACAAACGAAAGTTTTTTGCTGTGGGTTCGTAACCGACTAAGACCATCTTTTTTGCTTTTGGATCCCACTTCTTCCTTCCAAGCTGTTTCGGCAGGTAAACCATGCATTCGGTGCCAAAAACCTTGATGTGACTTAAGTCTGGCTTTTTGTCAAACCAACTTTCATACGGTGTAATTGTTCGATTTGTTGTTGTTGTCGATCTATTTAGTACGTAAACAGCTGTTCTTACAGCTTCGGGCCAAAGAAATTTATTTAAACCACTTGCAAGTAACATGGTACGTGCCGACTCTTGTACCGTTCTATTATCTCTTTCGATGAACCCATTTTGCTCGGGGGTGTATGGAGAAATTTTTTCGAGCAAAATTCCTTTGTTGCTTAGCAGCTCAAGTACATCTTTATTTATGAATTCTGTACCATTGTCGCATCGTATGTATTTCACTCGTTCGCCAGTCATGTTGTGTACCATAAAAATAAAACATTTTAGTTTTTCAAGCACTTCAGATTTGTTAGATAAAAAATAAACATACCTGAAACATGTGCTTTCGTCCTTAAGCAACATGAAATAACGAACTCCTTGAATACCAGTTTCACTCATTGGGCCGCACAAATCCATATGAATATATTCACATTTGGCTGCATCACGTTTAGAACTTATACCATGTGACGAACGATGCATTTTACCACGCTTGCAATCCTCGCAGAAGAAATCATTTTTATCGGAAACAAGTATTCCATCAGCAACCTTTTTATCAGACATATTTTTAATTGATGCCGTGTTGATGTGCCCTAATCTACAATGCCATTGTTGAAGAGAATCTAATTTTGCAGAATTAGCCGCATCATTACCTCGTACTGTAAAAAAACATACGGAATTGATTTTTAGAATCTTTAACACCTGTTGCCAAAATATTTTTGCTCTTATCCATCATAACGCATGTTGTTGTTTCAATTAACATTGAAAACCCATTTGATGTTGCAGCTGCAGCAGAAAAAAGATTTTGTCCCAACTGCGGAACATATTGAACGTTTTTGAGAACACGCGGAACCCACTTGTTGTTTACTAGAGCATTAATGTGTATCGTACCAAAACCCTTTATTGGCAATTTCTCATTGTTGGCTAAACAAACAAACCGATCAGAACTTATCATTTGTAAATCTGAGAACCACTCTTTGCGTGACGTCATATGCTGTGTTGCACCTGAGTCTGCAATCCATACGTCTTTATATGGCGCAAATACTACATCAGATGTCGAAGCAACGAAAGCAACCTCATCAACACTTTTGTCTCTTTGTTTGCCATATTCGGTTTTGTTTTTTATTTGTTTCTTCTTTGCACGACATTCTCTTTCCCAGTGACCCAGCTTGTGGCAAAAATTGCATTTTGATGTTTTCTTTCTTTCGGCAATTGATTTTTTGTATTTTTCGGTTTTGACATTAAAAGCAGCATCTGTGACATCAACTTCACAATTCTTTTTATGCTGATCTTCTTCAAGTTGAAGTTTTGCCATAAGATTTTCAATTGTTCTTCCCTCTTTGATATTATACCATACCGTTTTAAAGTTTCGATACTTTGGTGTTAAACTGCTAATAATTCGTACCATTTTAATATTATCAGAAAGTTTTTCTCCTTGTGCCTCAATCTCAGTTGCCAATGAAGACACTTTTGACACATATGCTGCCACTGACTCGTCCTCTTGCATTTTCTGTGAGAAATATTCTTCATAAAGACACATAACTTTAACTTCGCTTTGCTTGTCGTGAATATTTTGCAATTTGTTGTAGACTTCATTCGACGTTGTACATGACAATACATGATTTGCCTGTTCCTTTTCGATGGACGAAATTAAAATACCCATTGCTTTACCATCACGCTTCATCCATAAATCCTTTGCATCTTGGGAGGAGGTATCATTCAACTGCGCCTTCCCTTGTACTATTCCTAGCAATCCCTGGCCTTTTAAAACCGCATCGACATTGAACTTCCATAACCTGTAGTTGCTGTTGTTCAGTCGGTGAAAAATATGGATGGTACCATCAGTCATTTTTTTTTTTAATGAATTTAAATTTTTTTTTTAAGAAAAAACTTTTAACTATTTAACATTTGCAAACACAGTAATTTTACACACGTTTAAACAAACTCCACTGGGCCCATAACCTGATAAATTAAAACACGAGTGGAATATGTATTTAATAGTAATTCATGTATTTACAAAGGTTAGAAATGAAGTAAGTAATTCTATTATATATGTTACAAAACTTGTTGGTTGTAAATAGCTGAATACAACAGCCAATAGGAATGTGACACATGTTGAAAGAATAAGGATAAAATGGAATTGTTAATAATGCATATGATTATGCAGTGTTGCTAATTAAACAATGTTTTTCTTAACAGTAATCAAGCCTTGTGAAAGCAACTAAATCATTTGAAGTCACAAAATTTTAGTGTTTAAAGTACATCGATGATGATCATCTTTCATTGATTTCGATTAATGTCAAAGCTCTTAAATAGTTACAAGAAAAAATGGAAAAGCATCACTTGTTTACGAAATTTGTTGTCCGCTGTTTAATGAAGAGCTCTTAAATATCAAAATTTCAAGGACTTTAAATACGTCGTTTTAAATAACGTCGCTTTAAACCACGAACACACTTTGTTTTGTATTTGTTCCCCTCGAAAGAAATTTACAGTAAGAATGGTTTTGTAAACAAAAGCAGCCCTGCAAGCATTTGGAAGAAATATCGCCTGGGAGAAATTGCGGCAATATCTTCTTTTTATCGTAATAAAAAATAATCAAAGTAGTATTTTTGGAAATCTTCCTTTTATCATTTCGAGGATATTTAAGCAATATTTAAAAAAAAATATTTATTTTTTGTCATTTATAAAGTAGATAAAACCGCCAAATTATCAAAAATTTATCTTCCAGGTGATTTTTCACCTGCGCGATATATAGAGGATATCTTCCTTTTATCATACGGATGAAAAAAATACGAAATCAAAATATTTTATTTACTGTCAAAAATATATTTCCTCATCATAATTTAGTCTTTCGGGGTTTTATGCAATGAATGTGATATAAAACAAGCAAAAACTATTATAAAGGGATCTTTTGAGGTAAGTAGCGAATTTGAAAGCAATAAAAGCATTAACTAAAAAAGAAACTGCAAAATAAACCACATTTTTTTCTCCATTAGGTCCAGTAAATTACATTAATTCAACGAAAAAGGATAACTCAATAGGCTATACAAATCTTAGAAGCACTAACGTCCCGAAAGAAGTAAGAAATATTAAAAAAATGCACCAAAAGATGGGTTCTGTAGCATTTAAACATTATGTTTTTTTATCATCATATATGTATGTAAGCTCCTTGTATCTAAGATTTTTTGTAAATTATTGTCTAATTAATTTTATGTAAATACAATAAAAACCAAGATTTTATCAACTTTAAATTATATTTCTCCAACGTTTACGTGATTATCTGGCAATATTTTCTATGTAAAATTTTAATGATATCTTCAAGTTATCTTCCAAACGATTATCTGGCAATATTGCCGATTTATCTTCCGGAAGAATTGCTTTCGTATCTGCTGGGCGTATTGCTTTCGGGACACGATTTCTCCCAACGGGGGTTTCTTCCGCAATACGAAGAGGATATCCCCCGCAATACAATTTATCTTCCAGGCGATACGCTAGGGTATCTTCTTCGTATCGAAATGCTTGCAGGGAGTTGTTCAAAAAAACACTTAAAAGAGGAGGTATGTGTATGTTTTTTGAAATTTTCTGCACCACTAGAAAATCTTCAGAACTATCCGATATAATATGATTGACTTATGAACAAAATTAAAAAAAAATTGAACAACGTTTTTCGCTTTCACTGTAATATGGCATTCACACTTGCGACCTTAAACAAGTTGTTCAATAAAACACCAGTAACAGAATAAAAACGTAATAAACACAGAACAAAGACTTTTTTTAACATCTCACTCTTGAACACTTCAAAACAGCAAGTGAGAATGCCACATAAAACAGCAAAACGTGTTTTTATGTTGTTAACAATTTAAGTGATACTATACATATATGTCAATATATTTGTCCATATATTTTCATAATATGAGCCCATTTTTAAAAAATATGACAACATATATGCTTCCATATACACCATATAAGTTCATATATGATTCATATATGAACATACATGTAACAATATATGAGCATATATGTACATTAGAGTGTCCCTTATTTTGGAAATGTTGGAAATCTTGAGACGGTACCCGCTCATTTTTTTCCTTTTGACTTAAAAATAACTCAGGAAAAATTTTACGCCCCTAGGACCACGCCTTCCCTACGCGACGGGGCCTTAAAGAGCGGGGCCTAAAAAATCATTTTTCCATACAAACCAAAAAATTTTTTTTTTTATTTTTAATTTTTTTGTTATTAATTATTATATTACTTGGTTTGCTTATTCACGACAAAAAATTTGATTTTGGAGGGATAAGTCTTTCAGCGCTTAAAAATTTTTCGCAAAAAAAAAATTTGGGCGGCCGGGGTCCTACAGTAAAAAATTTTTAAAAAATATTTTTTTTTAGTTTTGACCAGCAACGGTTTTAGTTGCTATGTTGCTTTAAATGATATATATTCCAAAAAAAAAATTATTCATATCTGTAACATCTTTATCTTTTTCGAAAAAAAAAATTTTGAGCCGTAGGAATCCTACGGTAAAAAATTTTTAAAAAATATTTTTTTTTAGTTTTGAAAAGCAATGGTTTTAGTTTTTATGTTGTTTTTAATGATATATATTCCAAAAAAAATATTATTCATATTTGTGACATTTTTATCGTGTATCGAAAAAAATCATCAATGCATTTTTTACCCTTTTTTAGAACACGATTAAGATGTCACAGATACAAAAAATATTTTTTTATGAATATATATCATTTAAAGCAACATAGCAGCTAAAACCGTTGCTGGTCAAAACTAAAAAAAAATATTTTTTAAAAATTTTTTACTGTAGGACCCCGGCGGCTCAAAATTTTTTTTTGCGAAAAATTTTTTAGCGCTGAAAGACTTATCCCACCAAAATCAAATTTTTTGTTGTGAATAAGCAAACCAAGTAATATAATAAATAATAACAAAAAAATTAAAAATCAAAAAAAAAATTTTTTGGTTTGTATGGAAAAATGATTTTTTAGGCCCCGCTCTTTAAGGGCCCGTCGCGTAGGGAAGGCGTGGTCCTAGGGGCGTAAAATTTTTCCTGAGTTATTTTTAAGTCAAAAGGAAAAAAATGAGCGGGTACCGTCTCAAGATTTCCAACATTTCCAAAATAAGGGACACTCTAATGTACATATATGCACATTTTTCACCGGGTAGTAAAAATTACGAGTTATTTGTAATTTTACAACCTTTTTACCAATAAATTGTAAATTTACAGTTTTTTTTCTCATGAATTTACTATTTTTTTTGTAAAATTATCTTGGAAATTTGTAAAATTACAAAAAAATTGTAAAACTACAAAAAAATGTAAAATTAGGTTTTTTAATAAAAAATAATCAGAATTACAAAACAAAATGTTAATTTCGATCCAAATTTGTTTGTTTAAAAACATAAAAAATTTTCAAATATTGGTAAACTGGGAAGACGGGACTTTTTCTAATAATTTGAGAAAGTTTTTTTTGTGTGTACCGTTTTGAGATATTTCAAACTCCACTTGTTACGCACTTTTATTCTTAATATTCTTTATTAATAACAAAAAGCTAAATTTTCGGTTGCAAAGAACCGATTGTGGAACAACTTATACTTCCCTAGAACCTGTTCTAATTCTTGTGCAACACCGATTCTTTTTACATAGGGATTGTCCCAAAAGCAACAGGTGTTTGTAAGCAAAATTAGAACATATTTTTGTTCTTTGGAATCGGTTCTAGAAGTAAAATTTGGAACTGAAATGAGAATTAAAGAAATATTTTGAATTGCATTAAAAAAATATAAATTTATTAAAAAAAGATAAATAATCATATCTGACATGAAGTATTCACAGCTCTTAACACACATATATTCTTTATCGCCTCCAAAATTGAATTTTGGGTCTTACAATAATGACAAACCAGGACATGGATTTTCTGCAAACTAAAATAAAAAAACATAATATTATTAGTATTTGACCCTACCCATACAATGAAAATTTAACTTACTCATCTTTTTATTAACAATTTTCACGATTATATCCTGATATTTTAATAGAATTTCGTGTTTTTCCATGGTTAACAAAAAAAGAAATGATTTTATTTTTTAATTTTTTTGACACATATTTTTTTCTTCAATTCCTGAGAACCAAAATGTAATTAAACTTTGATTGCAGAGAACATGTTTCACAACAATTTTCACTTAACTTGTTCTGAGTAATTAAAGTGTAATAGTGTATGATTACCGAGTAACCTGTTCTAGAACAAGTGTTGTCAGAATCGGTTCTGAAAAATTTTCCTGGGAAGACTAAAATTTACAGACTTTATTAACCCGAAAACGGAACGACTAGAAAGAATTTGGATTGCAGTTTTAAACTCAGGAGGTCAATTTTATCCAAAATCAATTCCAATTTTGTGGAATTAACGTGAGACTTTTTATCAGCGAATATCTCAAAACGACACATAATAGAAAATGATAAATGGAATTCCAGATTTGGAATTCGGAATCAGGAGACCACTTTACATCAGCACATATAGACTTTGAGGTTCATTGCTTCCAGCGTTGTACGGTTTAAATAGAAATTCGAAAAATTGAGATATCACTATAGCGCCACCTATCGGAATTAAACTGAAGATTTGAATCCCGACAATCAGTTCATCGGTTCTCAAATCTTTTACGCTCGTACACGGAACGAATACTTTAATATATTAAGATTGTGGAGGATATTTCAAACTTCTTCAAGGCTTAAAATATCTTCCTCGTCCATTTTTGTTAAAATACTTAAAACATTTATCTAATTAATGAAATACGGGTTCAGTTAGGAAGTAACGCGACATTTTTGTTATCACAGTTTGGTTTAAAAAATATTTTCAAACTTTCATTACAAGTACATACTACAGTGCATATTCATGAAATTAATTTGAATTGTACAATTCTTATCAACATTTTTAAATTACAAAAAAAAAACTCTTAAAAACATTTTAAATATGTAACTTAAAAAAAAAATAAAGATAAGAGATTGTTTTTATAATTAAAAACAATGATTTAATTACACTGTGCTAAAAAAATCGAATATACTTTTTAAGTAAATGAGCTAGTAAAGGTCAGGGCCGCTTTACGATATGGCTGGGCCCCTGGGTACACACAAATATGAGGCCACGCTGGAAAGCAAAAAGTCGCATGACAAAAAAAAACATTCTTTTGGTACAAATAAAATTTATGTTATTACGTGTTTTAAGAAATGGTTAGGTTAGGCTAGGCTGTAAGTGGCTGCTGACGTTTTACATCAACACACGTGGACTCTGAGGTCCAGTGTGATACCACGGGACTGTAATATGTTTACTACTAGTCCCTGTCGTTAAACTAATTTGAAATTCTTATGAAGCTCCTTAGATATTAAATTTTGATATCCACCAAATCGGTCGTGATGTCTTACACGTCCATCCATTTGTCCATAGATGTTGACTGCAGTTGTAGACAATACATTGCAGCTCAAACAGACACTTCCTTTATTGCCAGCATCTCTGTCTGGTATTCCGAATAGCCTCCGAGACCCACTTGTTCGTGCAGCCTCGATCCATTCGTGTAAAAATTTATGGAGGGTCCACTACTCGGAATTCCCCTCATCCAAGACTCCCTGGATGGTATCATAATGCCAAAGTAGCGCTCAAAGAGGATCATAGAGGGAGCACAGTCCACATTTTATGGTACTGTTATCTTCTTCAAGATCGCGCTATGGCCACAATCGCTGCTCCGCCATTGCAGCGTGCTATTAAGTCGAATTTTCGACGTAACCGCGAACTACCTACCCAATATGTCCAATGGTATCAGGTGAAGGAGGATTTCTAATGCAACCGTGGGTGTAGTACGAACAGCACCAGTGATGCACATCGACGTCATTCTCTGTACCTTCGTAATACAGTCACAGTTCGCTTTTGTTTCTAAAGCAGGCCACCAGACAATGATTCCATACAGCAAAATTGGACGCACCACTGCTGTATAGATCCAATGAACGACTTGAGGGCTAAAACCCCATAGTTTTCCAATGGCCCTTTTACAGGAGTATAAAGAAATCGTTGCTTCTCTCACCCGTTCCTCAATATTACGCCTGAAACTCAACTTCCTATCTAGAAATACTCCAAGATACTTGGCTCCATCTGAGAAGGTGATTTCAGTGCCGTCCAGAGAAATAGGATCAAAAGCAGGAATCTTATTTTTCCTTGTAAACAAAACAAGCAGAGCAATAGCCCAGATGGTAGAGTGCTTGCTTTGTAAACTGATGGAAAATTTCAAGAACGTGGGTTCTATTCCAATCAGAGTTAAGTCTGTTGATAAAAAAACATATAGAAAAAAAACAGTCTTACAAAAATCAAACAATTTAAATCTAATGTAATTTCCTCCACTGATGACGTAGAGGTGGCTACAGAAACCATGGTCTGGAATAAATCCACATTAAAAATAATCTTTAGAAATACAATGTTTTCTTCTTCAATCACAAACCCTTAATAAAAAACAAGCTCTGTTTTACTTGGATTAACTCCTAGACAGATCTCTCAGAGAACCCTGAAGAATGTCCCTCAATGTTGGCAGATGCTTCCCCTTTACCGCTATCGAGACATTGTCAGCATATGCGACAGCATGACAACCACGTGCTTCTAGAGATAGCAGCATTGAATTCAGTGCCAGGTTCCAAAGAAGCGGCGAAATAACACCTTCCTTGTGGTGTGCCCCTATTGACAAATTGAGATATGACAGATGCTCCCAATTCAGACGTTATACAACTATTAGCAAGTAGATTTTCCACCAATTAAACGATCTCACGCTTCACTCCTAGACCAGACAATGCCAAAATTATTGAGTCTGTGATGACATTATTAACACCCCTCTCTATATCAAGAAAGGCCACCATATTGTACTTCTTTACCGAAAGCTATCTCTCGATGGTACCAACGAGCTCATGAAGAGCTGTTTCAGTTGATCTCTCTTGCTGTATGCATGTTGCTTTGTCGAAAGCAACCTCGGGTCAATCACTCTACGCAAGTATGAGTCTATCATTCGTTCCATTGTCTTTAACAAAAAAGAAGACAGACTAATTGGTCTGAAATCCTTCGGAGCTGTGTGGGAACTTTTCCCAGCCTTCGGGATAAAGACGACTCTGGTATCCCTCCATTTTAAAGGAATATACGAGCAGTTGATGCTATACACAGCATGCATCAAGTGGTCGTATTGAACAGCAACAGGGCTATATAGTCCGACACTCAGATGGTATTATACCATCAGGTTCCGGGGATTTATAGGGCCTGAAGCTTTTTATCGCCCAGATTAATGTTGGCATATTTATTATTTGTTCCAAAGCTTGAAACGGCGTCATAGAATTGCCAGGAAAATGCGTGTTTAAAAGGAGATCCAGCGACTCTCCACTGGAGGAAGACCATACCCCATTAGGATCTTTCAGGTATCCCAGAGTGCAAGGTGAAGAAGCCATAACCTTGCGCAGTCTGGATGCCTCAGAAACGTCTTCTATGTTTCCACAGAAGTTTTACCATGAATCACATTTTGCATTTCTGATCATCTTCTTATAACTCTTAAGTTGCAGCCTGTATGCAGACCAGTCCTCGTCCGCTCTTGAAAATTTAGCCTTATTAAAAAGCTTTCTGCAGGAATCTCTGCTCGTCTGCAACTCATTTGACCACCAAGGTGGCTTTTTTTCCCCTATAGGCCTTGCAGAAGGGCAAGACGCATCCAGGCACCTATTACAAACATTTGTTATATGGTCAACCAGACAGTCAATTTCCGCCAGACTATGCGGTTCAGATAAGGGAACTTCACCCAAAAGCAAAGAAAAAGTCTCCCTATATTTCACACAGTTTGTTCTCCTCAGATTTCTAGAGACTGCCTCAACCGGGGCACGCTCCCTGAGTAAAAACTCAATGTAGCGATGATATGAGAAAGAATGGTCTTCCAAAACTCTCCAGTCATCAATTCTATCAGACAATGTATCTGATACAAGTATTTCGTCAAGAACCTCTTGCCGTGTACTTGTAACGAAAGTTGGTTCACTACCCATGTTACAAATATACAGGTTAATGCTTAACAAAAACTCCAAAAGTGATTCGCCTATATCATTTGCGTCTGTACTTCCCCATATCGAATGATGTGCATTAGCATCACAGCACACTATTAACTGGTGTCCCCTAGATTCAGACTCCCGAATCAGGCCGCCAACCTTCTCCGGGGGTATTGGCCCCGGATTCGGAAAATACGCAGAGGCGAGCCAAATTGACTTCCCATGAAGCTCTAAGCTAGCCGCTGTAACATCCATATCACTAAAAGTTGATAAAAAATAATATATTTAAGCCATTTTTCGCCAAGATGCAGGCTCTTGGTGAGCCCTCACCTTTGGGAACCATCAACTTAAACCCAGGGGTCTTCAATCCGCAAACCCAGCCACCCCGCACCCAGGGCTCTTGGATAAAAACCAAGTCAACTGCTCCTGTCGTCAGACGCAGTAAGAGTGCAACTGAGGCTGCCTTACAGTGATGGAGGTTTATTTGTAGGAACCGCAACATCTTGCTTTTTTTCCACCATCCTTTCCACCACCGTGTTATTGGCTTCATCCTCCATGTTATCATAGAGGTCGCATTCGTCCCCAGATTCGGTTTCGAATAAGCCAGATGTGTGTCCGATCTGTTCTGAATCGGAGATAACAGAACTCTCCGAATTCCTTACTGCGTGGGCCTCGTCCTGAATGTCACCAATCGTGGGTGACATCCGTGCCATCACAGAGGTCGCATTCGTTACCAGATTCGGTTTCAAAAATGCCAGATGCCTCTCCCATCAGCCTAGAATCGGTCAACCTTTTCCAGATTCTCCTTCCCAGCCGACTCTGCCACTGGCTTGGCTGCGTCCAAAATAGGCTTTTGGTCTCCCTTGTAGACATTGACTCTTATATGAAAAAAGCCAAATCTAATAATGCCGTCAGTCCTGGCTAAAAGCGGAAGCGATTCCTCATTAGCCAAGACCACTGCTTGACGACAAGCGCCCTCCATCTCACCCAATCTGGCAATTTGCCAATTCTGAGTTGGAAGGTCTGGATTGCAGACTATTATTATCTTTAGAATCACCGCAGTGTCACTTGTTGCCATTGGAATCCATGCATGAGCTCTGGGTTGCGAAAGGATATCATGTTTTTCCTGAACGTCCAGTCTGGCTCCAGGCCACAACTCTCCCACTTGGCCAATGGCAACCTTAAACACGGCTGCGGATCTTTCGTTCCCAAAAGCAACGAGATTTACTCGCCCCTGCTACCAGTTATGTTTAACCCTAGGATGTAAAACTGCCTGGGCAGTGGTAAGTGACTCTACTGGGCCTGGCGAGGCCCTTACAATTTGTTCCCCTTTTAAGCTTTAAATTGATTGCTGGGATTGTGTAGCGTGTAGAAGACTTCTACCACACTAATTGTTAATGCGTGGCTCAGACTTGGGTGTGGGCGTGGCGTCTTGGTGGGTGTTAATGGCGACTACTCAAAATCAACATGGGCCTCGAAAAGACCAGTTGAACATCCTAGGGTTAATAATATCAAATTTGATCTAATAAGATATAATCATATATTTTTGATCCTCCATTTTTCGGATTAAATGATAGATCAATTTATATATAATTATATCACAAAATATATGATTATATCAAAACTTTTTTACTCGGGTTTTCATCAATTTGGAATCCTTTAGTTTTCGGATAAAATATTACTCAATTGTATTCGAAGACAGATCAAGCTTTATATAATTTTAGGTGGCGTCATAACTAAATATTTTACTCGGGTGAGTAAATACTTAAATATTTAATTGCTTTTTATTTGGTATTTTATTTGTTTATAAATTAATTCTTTGCACAGTTTTGTATTTGTATTGCAAGGTTTTAAAAATGAAATTATCTATTATATTAATTGAACTCATTTGACTTTGTTCTGATCTGATTGTAGTAAGTGAAATTGGATTACAAACAAGTGAAATTGTACAACTAACAATATGACTATTATACCCAATACGGTGAAGTCAGATTTAAACGAACATTTACAGTCAATAGAGTGGGTGGTAAAAATTATTTTTTTTTTAAATACTAAAACGGTGCGGAGCACAAAAGTTAAACAGGAGAAAGAAAATTTCGGGAACACCTTTTTGTATCGGCCCATATGTTGTTCACACATTGACATCAAATTTTTTAGGTGAGCACATATTGTGATCGTTGTGTCAGCACGAGACGATAATAGGATTACCCTACTAGTCCCTGCAGTTAAAGAAATATTTGGCGAGTTTTCTTCGGGGACATACGATCCATTATGATTCACTTATTTGTTTCACTTCTTAAACTTCTCGAGTTACCAAATTGTCACAATTGTGTGTATTGAAGATCATGACAACATTTAGTACAATTGCACTTTTCTGAGTTTATCATCTTAATTCCAAAATATTCAGCTGATATGAGAGAAACTATGGACAAAGAGCAAGAGAGATTATTTTGTTTGTATTTCTTTTATTGAAAACTACAATATGGTGCCAAGATTATTTACATTTAAGATTTGTTGACAGATGACGGTTGTGATGCATTGTTCTGCATATTGAATGTAAGAAAGATTCTTTCATTAAATGCAATTGGAATACAAAATATTAAATTTATTTATTTAATTCTGTTTGCTCCACAACCACTTAATATGCTGCTTAAATAGCGAGTATGAATAAAATCAAACTTCTAGTCACTGATTAATCTCGACATCGAAGTAGAACATATGATGAGGGTTCTTTTATGATTGGGAGGGGGCGTTGACATGTAAGGGAGGTTCTCACAGTTGCATGTTTAATTTAATCACCATATTTGTAGAGTAATATATAAACAAGTAGAAAAGTTAAATTCGACTTGTTCGAATTCATGAATACCCTCCACAATGCATTTTTTAAGTGATAGTAAATTTTTTAACGTGAAAACAAATTAACAATTTTGATAAGAAATATTTTATTTAAGTAAAAAATTTTTTTTAGTCATTTTTGAAAAAAAAAAAAAATACTAAATTTTTTTGAGTGTAATTTTTTTTTCGAGTGTCCCCAGTTGTAAAATGTGTCACTGAGGAAATTTCCACAGTGATTCCTTGAGGAAATGTCTTCAGGTTCTGACAAATCATATTTTATCATTGATGACTTGTCCTAACATTGTCAGCACTGAATGTTTGCTTTAAAAGTGTGGACAATTCCTCTAAGACGTCTAAAAGGAAATGTCTTCACAATAGCAGTATATTAAATTAGAATTTTAAATCTGGGTCACTCTTCAATTTCCCGGAAAAAGATGGCAATATTATCGATTTTTTTAATTTAAATTAAAAATCTAACAAGTAGTATAAAAGTAATAAAAAGACAAAAAAATTTCAAAATAAAGTTTGGAACAAGTAATTAGGTGTGGGACTAATAAACTGGATGTTCCAGATTCAAATCCAGTTGGTACTAAAAAAGGCGAAAAGTTTTTTCTAAATATGAGAAAGATAATTTATAAAGGAAAATGGATAAAAGTAACAACTAAAGGAAATACGAAAATTTTTTGAATTTTCGCATGACCTACGTCATTTCCCCAAAGAAGTCTTAGGTGACATGTCGCCAGAGGACATTTAGAAAATTTGTATGAAACTGTCCTCAACCCATTACATAGAGATGTCATGAGGATGTCAGCAGTGACACTGACATGTCACCGCTCAGTCACTGAGGATGGCTCGAGGACGTTGGTAACTGGGTCATTTTATTTTAGTGTAAAAAGTGACAAAAATACATTGTAAAATATTTGTGTGAATTTCCAATGTTTTTAAAACTTGTTAAACGGTTTTTTAATATATAAATTTAAAATGTTCTTTCGCCGCTTCTTTGGAAACTGGCACTGAATTTAATTTTGCTATCTGTGGAAGCACGTGGTTATCATGTTGTCGCATATGCTCAAGATGTCGCGATAGCGGTAAAGGAAAAGCATCTACCAACATTGAGGGACATTCTTCAGGGTTCTCGGAAAGAGCTGTCTAAATGGGAATAGGCAGTGGTCTGGGAGATAATCCAAGAAAAAAAGAGCTTGTCTTGTTTACAAGGAAAAAATATGATTCCTGCTTTTGATCCTAATTCTCTGGATGGCACTGAAATCACCTTCTCAGATGAAGCCAAGTATCTTGGAGTATTTTTCTTAGATAGGAAGTTAAATTTCAGGTGTAATATTGAGGAACGGATGAGAAAAGCAACGATTACACTGTGGAACAATTCAGGTTAGCAAAAGTGAGGGGTAAAAATAGAGGCTAAATTAGAAGACCCGTATCGCGGCGTTTGTTTTGTTAGTTCGAATTTTTTTTAATCGACCTTCGAACTTTACAGTCAAATGCCCATTTTCAGCATATTGTTTATTTGGTTTTTTGGATATAAATCGTCGACTAATTGATATTTTTTCAATCTGTAACAGCCAAATTATTGCTAGAGACCTGTCCAACAATTCATTTTTTTTTTTAAATTGATTTCGAAAATTTTTGTTGTGCTTATGAAGCAATATGTTGGAAAAATTATTTCGTATTCATGCTTTTTGAAAATATTTTTCTTCATAAGCACCACAAAAATTTTCTAAATCAATTTTTCAAAAAATTTTAGTTGTTGGACAGAGATTTTAATTGTTGATAGAGCAATAATTTGGATTTTACAGATTGAAAAAATATCAATTATTCGACGAGTTATAGACAAAAAACCATATTAACAATATGCTGAAAATCGGCATTTGACTGCAAAGTTCGAAGGTCGATTAAAAAAAAAAATCGAACTAACATAAACAAACGCCGCGATACGAGTCTTCTAATTTAGCCTCTATTTCCACCCCTCACTCTCAGAATCGACCTAACTTTTGATAACCTGAAATTGTTCCACAGTGTTACTTTTTATTCCTGTAAAAGGGACATTCCATGATAACCATACCTCAAAATGTGGACTGTGCTCCCTCTATGAGCCTTTTTGAGCGCCACTATGATACCATCCAGGGAGTCTTGCATGGGGAACATTCCGGGTAGTGGAGCCTCCATAAATTTTTACACGAATGGATCAAGGCTGCACGAACAAGCGGGCTTTGAAGTCTATTCGGAGTAGCTTGGGTTAAGCCTATCTCGAAGTTTGCCAGATCATTGCAGTGTTTACCAGGCAGAGATGCTGGCAAAAGAGGAAGTGGCTGACTGGTTGAGTTGCAATGTCTTGTCTACAACCGCAGTCAACATCCATTCTGACAGTCAAGCCGCAGTCAAGTATCTGGAGTCAATGTTTATGAAAACAAGATCTGCCCTTAACTGCCGCAAGTCTTTAAATGAGATGGCCAAGCAGTTTAATATACGACTCCATGGGTCCCAGGGCACAAAGACATTCTAAAGAATTGCAAAAACGACGAGCTTGCAAGACTGGGAACTACCTTACAGGTTCCAACAGAATTTGAATGTGTTTGTATGCCCCTAGAAACTTGCAAGCAAAACCTACGGCTTTGTTCCGCGACGGAGACTAATCAAAGATGGACAAATAGATGGACGTGTGCAACACGACTGTATTGGCCTTCTTTAAATCAGGGGCGCACAAGTGAGCTGATTTCGCTTCCAAGAGGAGAGATGTCGACGGTGGTTGCTATAATTACCAGACAATGTCTAATCGAAGCACGCAGAGCGGTTAAAAGTGCCGTCGAATGACTTTTTCCAGAGTTCATGAATGAAGAGGGATTGGAAATTATCGAACACTTCATCTGCCTTCTGCTTCACTGGGATCTAGGAAGCTACATGATCTTTCTGATTTGTCGGATTTCTAAATTCATTATCTAAGGAGTTTCATAAGAACCTCAAAATGGGTTAATGACAGGGACTTGTACGGAAACCTATTACGGTCCCGTGGTATTACAATGGACTTCAGAGTCTACGTGTGTTGACGAAAAACGTCGGCAGGTGAAACCAATCTAAAATTCAAACATTTCAGCCTCTGGACCGATTTTGCTGAAATTCAATACAAAAATGGAAAACGACAAAGATATATGCCAAGCTTCTATATTGTTAAAATTGTCTTTCCAAAATTAGCGTGTTTTTAAACTCGTAAATTCACGAAAAACCCTTGAGAATCACTCTTTTGCATATAACTTTTGAACCAACCGATATTGCTGGAATGCAATAATAACCTGACCAGGTAAATAAAAAATGTATACGCCAAACTTCAGAAGTCTCAGTAAAGTCATACGAAAGTTAGATTGTTTTCTACCGATGAACAGACAGACTGACGGACATCTTTAGATCGAC
Organism: Pegoplata infirma; assembly: GCA_963921195.1. Taxonomy (NCBI): domain Eukaryota; kingdom Metazoa; phylum Arthropoda; class Insecta; order Diptera; family Anthomyiidae; genus Pegoplata; species Pegoplata infirma. The sequence goes on along the minus strand of OY992537.1, from coordinate 182,926,738 downwards.
TTAAAATAGATCGGGAATTATTAATATATATACACTCAAAAAAAAGTGAAGTAAAAAGTGAGAAAATTAACTAAATTTTGAGAAAAGGAGGGAATGATTTGGCTCCAAAGATTTTTTTTTGGTTTTAGTTCATATTGTTCCCAAAAATAAGGAAAATAGAGTTATTTAATTTTACGCCAATTTTAACTAGAAAATGGGAAAAATTATATTACACTTTAGTTCATTCGCATTTTAGGACTTGATTGAGTCCAGACCCTGGACCCATGGGTTCGGACCCCATTGGTCCAGACCCTGTTAACTCGAGACCACGATTGATTCTTTAAGGGTCGCCATAGATTTTTACCCAAAACTTTTGTCCGTTTCGTTCTATCTTGCTTAGTTTTTGATATACTGTAATAAGGGGCGTGATAGTGTCTTGAGAATCTTAAAAACTGGATAACTCAAAACTATAAGTCGGAGAGCTTTCAGATATTTTGCGGGAGTGTTCTACCAGTCAAGAGTAAAAACTTTCTAAAATATTGCATCGGATTTGGAACCAACAACAGTTATGTTCCGTTAAGGAGACTTTTTAGAGATGAGATTGACCTGCCAGACTACTCGCCAAATTTGGCCTTCTTTTAATCAATCAAAAGAAGGGAAACGCGCTTAGCATCTCAAGGTGATGTTAGATGACTTCTGCCGGATCTGTGTGGGTGAGAAGTAGTTGGGAGTTGGTTTAAATATGATCTCTCTGATTTGGCGTATGTCGAAATACAATTACTATGAGTGTCGTAGCGGACCTTCGAGTCTATATATGCTGAAGTGAAACCTAACCTTTAGAAGTAAAGGTGGTTTCTGAGAGATATACAGAATAACTTTAGATGTGACTTCAATTCATTTTACTAAAAGAACTGAAGGAAAGTATATTATCGGCCTGTGATATGACAACGGACCTAAGAGTCTATATTTGCGCAACATATTGTCCGAAACATCTAAACTAACTTACCAACACCATAGCAAACTAATCATACTACTAATTGTATGGTAAAGTGCCTATAATTCCAAAACAATAAATCAAAGTCTCTTTTTAATAATATAATATGAAAAACAAACAGCGATAAAAATATGTGAAGCTTGTAAATTGTATCCGACATTTGTTTTTGTTTTAAATATCGTATTTTTTTTTTTCTTTTGTAGTTTGGTAACGCAGTTCCGTTTAAAATCAACTAACTATTATAATTTAAAAAAAAAAAATGTTTTTTGTTTATTTAATTTTAATTTCATTTTTAGTACACAGAGAAAAATAAATTTGAATAAATTTTTAATACTATTGATTAAAAAATTACTCAATTTTGCACCAGTAAACGATTTAATAGTATTGAGTAAACTTTTAATAAAAAATTATTACTTAAATGCATACCAACAAATTTTAGTAAATTTTTAATTGACACAATTAAAATTTTACTTAAATTGTTTAAATTTTTTTAAGTAATTTTTTAATTGTGTCAAGTAAAAATTTACTCAAAATTAATCAATTTATTATTTAAAAAAAAATTCAAAAAGTTTCACACTTTTTTTGTTTAAAAAAATAAAAGCTTTGTTTTTCTCAAACTTTACCAAAGATATTTATGAAATTTCATAAAGATGACTTTCAACTTTCTTATACATAAACAAAAAGTTATAAACTAAATGAGAATTCAAAAAACTAAGAGAAAAGAAAAATAAAAAAACTTGGTAATTTTTATTAAATTATTTACTCAATTTTTTTTTGTAATTTTTAAGAAAACTGATTACTCAAATTGATTTTCTCAATATTTTTTTCTGTGTAAATTACATAAATTTTTTTTAGCTTTTGAGTGTTTTTCATGATAAAAAAAATAATAACAACTTACCCATTTATCCACTTGTGGTCAGAATTAGTAGTAGGTATGTATGTCGTGCTTAGACATTAGATTTGTTATTATTATTTTACACTCGTCAAAATAAGTATATACTTAAAAAAAAAAGTATTCTAAATTTAAAGCAAATTGACCTATATTAAAGAAAACTCGGTCTTGCGAGGGGTTCAAAGAAAATATTTCTTTTTATATTGTGAATTTTTAGGAGCCGACTAGGGAGGGGTGGATCCGTGAATTCCGGTTCCATTTGGGGGTGGACGCTACACGATCCACAAATGTGTATGAACTAAATTGGTATTATATGTTTTTCATTTTCTAGTTAAAATTTGCATTAAATTAAATAATTTTTTATAAGGGTTAAAGTTGAAAAAATGCTACAGAAAAATTAAATTTCTAAAAACTATTGACATTTTTGGTATTCCCATACTTGTTTCAAACACTCCAGTTAGTGTTATCATCAGAAGGATTTAAAATATCGGTGTGTCTTGGTAATTGTAATTGTTTGTATACCCTACACCACTCTGCGGGGAAGGGTATACTGAGTGTGTGCTGATGTTTGTAACAACCCGAACTATTGGTCCTACACCTAGCTTAAAGTGTACTTTTTGAGTCGATTTAGCGATGTCTGTCCGTCCGTCTGTCCATCTATTGGTTTAAGCACGATACAGGTCGCAATTTTCTATCAATTCATTTGAAATTTAAAACTTAAGAATATTTTGGCCCAAGGACAAGGCCTATTTAAATTGAAAGACATCGGTCCATATTAAGACCTAGCCCCCATATAAACGCCCCCTTTAAATTTGGCATACATGATTCTAATGACCGTATTATAACACCGTCCGACAAAATTGAAAAAAAGTCGTTGAAAACGAACTGGATAATATACGTTTGAAACTTTTTTTATTTTGGTGATCCTGTTTTAAAATTCATTTATTATGCTTTTTGAGCTTAAGTAATACAATTTTATCATTATTTAAAAACATTTTTAATATCCACGCCCACAAAAGGAGGGCGGGCAAAAATTTTTATTTTTTAATTCCTAAGTCCAAGTGCAGGACCTTGAACTTTTTCTGGCATCAAATTGTTTTATTTGCTTAACAAAAATACAAAAAAAAAACCTATGAAAATATGGCGTTTTCAAAGGTTAGTAAAGTTCTTCAAGGGGGAACTTTTTTCCCCCTGGTCCGATTTTTCCCATTTACGAACTTAAACTGCCTAGAACCAAAAGACGTATTCCTGCCAAACTTAACGAGTCTATCTCTTTTATTTTGGACTAGATCGTGTCTTATACAGACGGACGGACATTCTAAAAAAGTCTTAGAATCGATCATAGATCAATAATATATATCATGAAATCCAGCAAAGATTTTATAAAATCTGACCGAGGGTCTTCAAATTTATCTAATTTTTTGTACACAGATGCTCTATAGAGCCAATAAGACATATCCATTTTCAGTTTTTTATATTTTGAAAAAATCGCGATTTTTCCGCGAATTTAATTTTCTTCAAAAATTGAAAAATCAAAATAGTATGCTACTTTGAATAGCCATATCTTCGGAAGTATCTATCGGATTTCTTCAATTCAAAAAGCATTCAATTCAGACAATAGTCTTGCTTTATATTAATGTAATAAAAAAAATATTTTTTAAAAAAAGTGCATTTTTGATGCAAATGCATTTTTTGGATGCATTTTTTAAAACTTTCTCCCCCTTCAATTTTTTTTAAACCTACATAAATCGAAAATATTGCATTTTTTACACAAAATTGCGTACCGCTTTTTTTGTGACGGAGTTTCGTAAAATTTTCGTAATTTTTTTAAAAATACCTTATTGGTTTTTCCATACAAATTTTTTTATATTATTAAAAAAGTATGTAACTTTGAAAATCCATATCTCCGAAATTTAAAAAAATCACGAACATTTTGTAAAACGCCGTCACAAAACAAAAAAAAAAAATGTATTATAATTATAATTAGAGCCTGAGCTCGACTGTCTTTACAGAAACAATAATTTAAAAATAACGACTATAAGTCGCCCTAAGTGGCAATATCAGTATCTTTGGAAAACTGGCAACACCTAACATTTGTGTCTAAAATATAGACCATGTCTGGCAACGTTTGCAAAAATAAGTACTTAGATCAGAATTGATGAAGGAGAGGAAGAAGAATAATGATTACTAAAAATAAAAGTTTATTTACATAAAATAACAATAACAACACTTCTGTTAGAAAAAAACTACAGCAACAACACCACTCGAATTGAAAAAATCAGATTTAGTTGATACTTGCTTAACAGCCTACGTGGCGTATCGGTCTAGAGTGATTGTACGTTACAAGCAGTTAATAGCAAAGTATTACAGATGATGATGGGTTCAATCCTCGGCGGCTGCGATCTGTAAATAATTTTCACATATAGAGTTCTATTGACTATTAACTAAATAAATTTGACATTAAAAGTTTTTCTGAAGATTATTATAACTGGATAATATGAAACTAGTAAGAAACAAACCAGGATGTCTTAAATTTTTAGAAAAATTAAATTTTTCTTTCACACTTTTCTCAATTCAAAAACCATATATAACAAATCGGAAAATGATAATTTTTATAGACATTTAAAAAAAAAAAAATTAAAAAATATTTCAAAATTTTTTTTCCAAGTTCAAACATAGAAAATTAAAAAAAAAAGTCCCACTTGTTAATATTCATTTGTCAACAAATTTTTTAATGTCCCAAAAAAACTAATTTTTTAAATGCTGTAGAAAAAACACACATTTTTAGACCTCAAGTTCTTTTGACCACCAATTTTTTATAAAATATTTTTTAAAAAATGTCTGTAAAAATTATCATTTTTCAGTTCGAACCTCGTAGTACTTAAACAAAAGCTTAATAAATTAACTACAAAACACCTAATAAGAAAAAGACTCGTTTGATTTTTTATCAAAGGTCTGGTATTTTAAATTTTGTCTTTAACAAATTTCATCTACTATAGCTCTGTGGGAATACTTTTGCCCGGCACTGTATGCAACTTTCATGAATTCCCGTATTTCTTGGGTAGAGCTGCCAGATAGTCTGGGATGGTATAGATTGTCAAGCGAGTTAAGGTACCGTCAAGTTTGAAGATACAATTTGTTATTCTCATATTATTTTCTAGACTTGTGCTTACTCGTTCAATTGAGTGAGCGCTCATTCTCGTTCATTTCAGATAAAAGACCTAGTTCGTTCATCTAGTTCAATCGCTCTTTTGGCTCTTTCGTTCAAAGTTCGTGAACGAATCATTTTGATCATGTCTATTGGTCGTTCATCTAGTTCATATCGGTCAATTTTGGGTTTCGTTCAACAGTTCGTGATCGAATCATTTCGATCATGTCTGTTGTTTTGGCTTTCGTTCAAAAAATACAAAAATGTTAAATAAAAACATTGTGCTCGATTCTCGAATACGATATCATTTGTTTGATATTCTTTCGAGTTTTAAGAGTTTTAAATTTGTTCTTGTGATTATTAAAGATATTAACTATATCTTTAATTTTTAGAAGAAAAAAAAATTTTAAATCTTAAAATTCGAAAGAATATAAAATTTTTAAAAATTAGGTGAATGGTGAAAACGTATTCAGGAATCGAGCACATTAATTAAAAAAAAAAATAATTAAAATTTTTGTAAAAAAACACATAAATGATGAGAAAGCGTGCCAAAAGAGGAGAAAAAACTAACGTCTATTGACAAAATTAACAAAAAAAAATTTAACGACCGAACTGAAAGATCAAAATGAAGTAATGACCAATTGAGCTGAATGAACGAAAAAACCTAAAAGAGCTGAAATGAACGAACTAGATAAACCGCTCAGTTAAGTGAATAGGTTAATTGAACTAGTTCGTTCGTGAACGACACAACTCTATTATTTTCCTTGATTCCTAGGTTTTTTAAACTGGGTGCACTTCCCTCCACTTTTAATGCACTTAAATGCATATTTGTGACACAAAATGCATTTGCGCGGGTAAAAACGATGTTCTGTGCTCATGATTATTTAACGGGAGAGACAATATTTGCAAATAACACAGTGCAACAACCAAAATCGGGATAGAACCAAAAGCAAATGAAAGTTGACATATTCCATAACAAAACCCTCTACGCTTTTTTTTTAGCTCGGCGCTAGATTTTTTTTACACGCCTTTGAAGTTGGCAGACCTTTATTATAATTATAATTAGTTGGAAAATGTATGCTCAATTTTGTATTTTCCTGTAAATAACAATCATACGCAACGGCACACGGTGGTTTATTTTTAAAATTTGGATATTCCCCTAAAGTAGGACTCATTTAGTAGGTACACAAAACCTTTAAATGCTTTAAAATCACCAACTTCAAATGCGTGTTAAAAAAAATCTAGCGCTGACCTAAAAAAAACCTTTGCGGGTTTTGTTATGTTAAATGTCAACTTTCATTTGCTTTTGGTTTTTTTCCAATTCCGATGCGGAAAGTTCGATTTTGTATTACTGTGTAATTAGATGCGTTGCAGGTTTATAAGGGAAATATGAATAATGCTCGAGTATGAGCAAGTGTTTTTTTTTTTGTATTTTATTGTTTATTATCAAAATTGTTGACACACATGTTTTAACAAACAATACGCCAAACACCATCTTCAAAATAAATAATATCACTAATGTTTATTATTTAGTACAAACTATGTACACATGCATATGGTGATCTCTTTTATCAATGTTATCTTTTCTGCACAACACACTCTATTATACATTTGACGTTAAATAAACAGTAAAATTCCCCAAAGGCATAAGTACAAAAATGAACCTTAGTTTTTTTGAGTACGAGACCGCTATCTACAACTTGTTAAAATTCCTGCAAAAATAGTTGGGGAGACTCTTTTGTCCATGGAAACATTAAAAGCGTACTTCCCAGTCTGCATAGTTTCGAGGCGACAATTTTTTCGAAGTTTTTTAGAAGGTTTTCCGCAAAAATGATTCGAAGTCGATATTATATACAGTCGATATTTTAACGTTTCTCGAACTCATAGGTTGTAGGTTAGGTTGTAAATGGCTGCTGACGTTTTACGTCAACACACGAAGACTCTGAGGTCCACGGGACCGTAATAGGTTTCCCTACTAGTCCCTGTCGTTAAACCAGTTTGAGCTTCTTATGAAACTCCTTAGATGAATTTTGACATCCGACAAATCAGAAAGATCGTACAGCTCCGTAGATCCCAGTGAAGCAAGTCTCTGACCAGAAAGTGCCGGGCAATGGCAAATAAAGTGTTCGATAGTTTCCAACTCTTCTTCACCCATGCAACTTCGGCAAAAGTCATTCGACGGCACATTTAACCGCTCTGCGTGCTTTCCCATAAGAGAGTGTCCGGTAATTATAGAAACCACCGTCGAAATCTCTCCTCTTGGAAGCGATATCAGCTCACTTGTGCGCCCCTCATTAAGATAAGGCCAAATCACTCGTTTTGTCTCACACGTCCATCCATTTGCCCATCTTTGATTAGTCTCCGTCTCAGAACAAAGCCGTAGGTTTGCTTGCAAGTTTCTAGAGGAATACCAACACATTCCAATTCTGTTGGAACCTGTAAGGTAGTTCCTAGTCTTGCAAGCTCTTCGGCTTTGCAATTCCCTGGAATGTCTCTGTGCCCTGGGACCCATATGAGTCGTATGTTAAACTGCTTGGCCATCTCATTTAAAGACGTGCTGCAGTTAAGGGCAGATCTTATTTTCAGAAACATTGAATCCAGGGACTTGACCGCGGCTTGACTGTCAGTATAGATGTTGACTGTGGTTGTAGACAAGACATTGCAGCTCAACCAGTCAGCCACTTCCTTTATTGCCAGCATCTCTGCCTGGTAAACACTGCAATGATCTGGCAATCTTCGAGCCAGGCTCAATCCAAGCTCTCCTGAATAGACTCCAAGCCCATTTGTTCGTGCAGTCTCGATCCATCTATGTAAAAATTTATGGTGGCTCCACTACCAGGAATGTCCCCCATCCAAGACTCCCTGGATGGTATCATAGTGGTAAAGTGGGGCTCAAAGAGGCTCAAAGAGGGAGCACAGTCCACATTTTGTGGTATTGTTATCTTCTTCAAGATCGCTCTATGGCCACAATCGCTGCTCCTCCATTGCAGCGTGCTTAAGTCGAATTGCCGACGCAGCCGCATACTGCCTACACAATATGTCCAATGGTATCAGGTGAAGGAGGATTTCTAATGCTGCCGTAGGTGTAGTACGAAGAGCACCAGTGATGCACATCGACGCCATTCTCTGTACCTTTGTGATAAAGACACAGTTCGCTTTTGTTTCAAAAGCAGGCCACCAGAGAATGATTCCATACAGCAAAATTGGGCGCACCATTGCTGTTTAGATCCAATGAACGACTTGAGGGCTAAAACCCCATCGTTTTCCAATGACCCTTTTGCAGGAATATAAAGCAATCGTTGCTTTTCTCACCCGTTCCTAAATATTACGCCTGAAATTCAGCTTTCTATCTAGAAATACTCCAAGATACGTGGCCCCATCTGAGAAGGTGATTTCAGTGCCTTCCAGAGAAATAGGATCAAAAGCAGGAATCCTATTTTTCCTTGTAAACAAAACAAGCTATGTTTTACTTGCATTAACTCCTAGACCAAAGTCTCTTGCCCATTAGGCAGATCTTTCAGAGAACCCTGAAGAATGTCCCTCAATGTTGGCAGATGATTTCCGTCAAACTATGCGGTTCAGATAAGTGTACTTCACCCTAAAGCAAAGAAAAAGTCTCCCTATATTTCACCCAGTTTGTTCTCCTCAGATTTCTAGAGACTGTCTCAACCGGGGCACGCTCCCTGAGTAAAAACTAAATGTAGCGATGATCTGAGAAAGAATGCACTTCCAAAACTCTCCAGTCATCAATTCTATCAGACAATGTATCTGATACAAGTGTTACTTCAAGAACCTCTTGCCGCGTACTTGTAACGAAAGTTGGTTCACTACCATTGTTACAAATATACAGGTTAGTGCTTAACAAAAACTCCAAAAGTGACTCACCTCTATCATTTGTGTCTGTACTTCCCCATATCGAATGATGAGCATTAGCATCACATCACACTAATTAGCATCACATCACACTAACTGGTGTCCCCTAGATTCAGACTCCCGAATCAGACCGCCTTCCTTCTCCGGGGGTATAGGCCCCGGATTAAGAAAACACGCAGAGGCCAGCCAAATAGACTTCCCGTCAAGCTCTAAACTAGCCACTGTAACATTAATGTCACTCAAAGTTGATTTCGCAAAGATACAGGCACTTGGTGAGCCCTCACTAGAGGTGTCCTTAAAAACAAAAATCACCTTTTTATACCTGGTAGGGTCCTATATTGTTCTTTAGTATCTAAAAATGAGTGAGCCAAAATTTGGGGACAATCGGCTAAAAATAACTCGTGCCGAAAATGGATTGAAGTTTTGGGACATTCTTATAAGAACGAAAAACTCGTTTTTTCTGGTTTTTGGAAAAACATTGGTATTTGATATTTTTTGTTAAATTTTTTGTGAAATAATATGAAAATGGTACTAAATTACCTTTTCAAAACGACTAATAAAATTAAAATCGGATGAAAAATAATCATTTTACGCATACATGCCCCAGACCATTGTATGGTTTTTAGAGCCAGAATTTCAAAATTTTTAAAATTTTTAGGCAAAAAATAGTAAAAATTTAATTTTACTTTATGATCAAATTGAAAACATGTTTAAGATTAAAAATAGCAGATATGGTAGTCAAGCTTTTTTTTTTATTTGGCGCGGGTAGTGATAAAATTTCCGCTGATTCCAAATAAAATGCGTTTTTCTACAATAATTAAGCAAATTTTTGAAAATTTGTGCTCTATTGTGCGGATCGAAGTGTAAAACGTAAATTCTGTAACTTTTGAGAAATCGGATATATGCAAATATTTTGTATTATAGAAATGTATAACGTCTCAAATTTGTCATTTCACCTCGACGAAAAGGGGTTAAAGATGCCCGAATTCTCAAAAAATTTACAGAATTTATATATTTCACTTCGTATAATACAATACAGAAAATTGTTTCCCATATTTGCTAAATTATTTTAGAAAACTCATTTTCTTTGGAATCCGCGGAAATTATATCACTACCCACGCCAAATGAAAAAAAAGTTAGACTACCATATCTGTTAGTTTTTATCTATAACATGTATTTAATATAATTATAAAGTAAAATTTATTTTTTTTTATTGTTTTGCCTAAAAATTTTGAAAATTTTCAAATTTTGGCTTTAAAAACAATGCAATGGTCTGGGGCATGTATGCGTAAAATGCTTATTTTTCATCCGATTTGAATTTCTTTAAGCTTTTTGGAAAGGTAATTTATTACCATTTTCATATTACTTAATTAAAAAAATTAACAAAAAATATCATATACCAATATTTTTCAAAAAACTAGAAAAAACGTGTTTTTTCATCAGATAAGAGTGTCCCAAAATTTCAATCCATTTTCGGCACGAGTTATTTTTATCCGATTGTCTCCAAATTTTGGCTCACTCATTTTTAGATACAAAACTACAATTTAGGACCCTACCACGTATTAAAAAGTGATTTTGAAAAATTGCCTTAGTCGTTAGGACACCTTTAGCCCTCACCCTTGACAACCATCAACTTACACCAAGGGGTCTTCAGTCCGCGAACCTTATCACCTCGCACCCAGGGCTCTTGGATAAAAACCATGTCAATTGATGGAGGTTTATTTGTAGAAACGCAACATCTTGCTTTTTTCCACCATCTTTTCCACCACCGTGTTATTGCCATCATCCTCCGTGTAATCATATAGGTCACATTCGTCCGGAGATTCGGTTGCGAATAAGCCAGATTCGGTTTCGAATAAGCCAGATTCAGTTTCGAATAAGCCAGATTGCGGTGTTTAGATTATCGCGTATCTATCTGAAGAATTGATGTGAGAGCAAGCAAATGTTGTCAGCCAAATCAAAATTATTTAATCTTCTCTGTACACCCCAATGCCTCTCTTTTCTATTATTGCACGTACCATTACCGAGGATGGCCTTGTATCACGTCAAAATTTACGGGAATATTTTCGCCAATTTGTGCATAAAAAAGCACCCTACAGAATCGTATAGAGTCGAAAAGCGACTACGAGGCAATCGTTGCGATTTTTGTGCTTCTTTACCCCTTTACCACCACCTTTTTGCCATAAAAATTGCCTATGAGTCGAATCTAGAGCGGACAGACACATTTTTGAGGTGTCAAAAGAAGCATTTAAGTGCTTAGGTTTTTTGAAACGGTGTAGAAGATTTTTTACTCCATCTGACCTACTGACAGTTTATACCACATATATCCGGCCTAAAATGGAATATAACTCTCATGTATGGGCAGGTGCTTCAATATCATCATTGGAATTACTTGACCGCGTACAGAAGCGGGCGCTGATGCTAATTGGGGTTGAGGATATATCCAATTCCATTAATTCCTTGGAACATCGTCGGAATGTGGGTTGTGTGTCCTTGTTCTATCGTTATTTCTTCGGAAAAAGTTCTGCCGAGATAAGGAGCCTTATTCCGGATGTGCGTGTATTTAATCGTAATACGCGTCTTTCTAGCAGAGCTCATCCGTTTGTTGTTGATTGGTCTACGGACCGCACAACACACTATAGGGAAAATTCCTTCTTTAGCCGAACTATACGTATGTGGAACAGACTTCCCGCACACGTTTTTCCTGACACTTATAACATTTACAGATTCAAGTCAAATATCCACAAATACTACTCCCTCTCTCCTCCTTCCCATACCTATATTTCCTGATCTTAACACAATGCAATGCATTTATAGGGGGCATCCCCTGAGTGTTGGTCAAAAAAAAAAAAAAAAAAAAAAAACATGATTTCGTATATAGTCGAAGGGCGGATTATGAGGCTGTTCTATTTTAGAAGTGCGAAAAATAATGTTTTTTTTATACCCTCCAACTACAGTATGAGGGTATACTCACTTTGTCATTCCGTGTGTAACGCATCGAAATATCGGTCGGGGACCCCATAAAGTATATATATTATTGATCAGTGATCGATTCTAAAACATTTTAGCGATGTCCGTCCGTCCGTCCGTCTGTCCGTCCATTCGTCCGTCTGTAGTTAACACGATGCAATCCAAAATAAAATAGCTAGACCCTTCAAGTTTGGCACAAATATGTCTCATGTTCCTAGGCAGGTTAAGTTCGGAAATTGGCCAAATCGGACCAGGGGGAAAAAAGTTCCCCCTTGAAGAACTAAACCAACCTCTAAAAAAATACACTTTTTACATGTTTTTTTTTTGTATTTTTGTTAATTAAATAAAACATTTGGTATATTTATCGCGATTGGAAGGTGCTCTCAATGTCCCCCACTGACCCTATCAACCCCCCCCCCAAAAAAAAAAAAAGAAACGCCCCTGACAAATTTTTGTTTTTAATTTTTTTTTACATTTTGGAGGGTATAATAGATTCGGCACAGCCGAATTTAACATTCTCACTTGTTTTAATTGGACTTTGCTGTTCGAAATCAATGTTAAAGTGCTTAGTTTGTGTAACGCGAGTGTTAAAAATAACTCTTCAAAAAAAGCACTGTTTTTATTTGGAATGTACTGTTTTTTCGACTAAATTTACTGTTTTTTCCTGTTTCAAAGCTGGCAACCTTAGTTTTCGTGGAAAAATATGAAATTAGTTTTTAATACCACTTGCGGCGGTCATTGTTACAAATAAAAAAAAACAAATAAAAGTTTTCCGTGATGTATATAATAAGGTTAGATAAAAGTATGAAACAACTGTACAAACATGCCCGCATACGTAACTTAATATGTTCTTAGCGTTTTCCTCCTATTTGTCAATTGGCACAATAATTACGACAACTATTATTAGGTATTTTTGATTGATTGCAATTAACGCTTTATCTGCGAGTTAGACTTTTGACGCTTTTTTTAGGTATACTTCTTTATGTTAAAAATACTAATTTTCATACCTTCTTCTTTTGCACCGGGAGAGTTGAAAAAGTCTAAAAAAAACTATTTTGCCTATGCAGTGGAAAAGTAACAAAATTAACTGATAAAATTTCATAATTGATCGAATTTTTTTTTAAGTATTAAAATCAATTATGGTTGATTCACATGCCGACTATTTCATATCTTTTATTTTCCAGTGAACAGTGGAAGAAATCGAGACCTTAGGACAACAAGTTTCTATTTGCTTAAAGAAATAGGCACAAATAGAACCTTGTTGTCCTAAGGTCACGAAATGTCTAATTTTTTGGAAATAATTCAGCCATTCAGTAAGTACTGGACCAATAGCCATGAAATTTGAAACGGTCATAGCTAACAAGTTTAGATTGGACGTTGAAGGTTTAACGGGGGAGGCTGCAGACCCCACCAAATTAGGGAACCTTTTGCTAGTAGAAACCTAAAACAATCAAATATTGACCAATCGGCTGCAGTTTTTTGACAATAGCACGGGAACTGGTAGCAGATTTTGGGTAATTTCAAATCTGGTACCTGTTTTCTGAGAAGCTTTGAAAATTAGCTTTTGTTGAAAGAAATTTTGCTGAACTGGTCACAGCTTTTAAAGAGGAATCCCGAGTCAATGAGCACATCCAAACCAGCTGAATTAATGCTTGGTTTCCCAAGGCGATGTCACAGTTTAGAGCGCTAGTTGGTAGCAATGATACCCTTCACCACTGTTTTCTGGATAATGGGTCCCAAGTCCAAACATGGACCGATTGGATATATACGTGTTAATGTCTTTTATTTTTGTAAAAAATACACGCAAACCAAATTCGATTGAAATCGGCTGTTATTTGTGGCCAATTGCCCGATTTATCGGAATATCGGGTAAAATTTTTATAGGTGACTATTGCTCGTAATTTCAACAAATAGGCAACTACGGGTGTAAAACACCTTGTTAAAATTACGAATATAAGACTAAGAACCGTCTGATTATAATCCAATTAAACAACGGCACTAAATTACACATTGAACATCCACGTACACAGTCAAATATCTCCCATTTCCAAATATTTTAAGAGAGTTATATGAATATCGGGAAGTGGTTTGAATGGGGACTATCAGTAAAAATTGACATATCCCGTTGAAATTTAAAATAATGATAAATCAATATAAAAGTACATTTACCTGTCAACTTTCAAAAGTTTATCTACTTTTTTACAGTTGCTAAGACAAATTTTAAGAAGACGTTGCATGGGAGCTTTAGATCAACAGACAGACGGACGGACATTGCCAAATCGACTCAAAAAAGTGATTCTGAGTCGATCGGTATACTTGAATGTGGATCTAGGACCAATATTTAGAGAAGTTACAAACGTCAGCACAAACTCATTATACCCTGTTCCACAGAGTGGTGTAGGATATTCAAAAACAATACCAGTTTTTGAATATTCGCATCTACTAACAAGGATAGTTTCCCTGGTGTCACCCTCCGATCTATAAATAAATATAAAAGTACATTTACCTGCCAACTTTCAAAAGTTTATCTATTTTTTTACAGTTTTTAAGCCAAATTTTAAGAAGACGTTGCATGGGGGCTTTAGATCAACAGACAGACGGACGGACATCGCCAAATCGATTCAAGTAGTGATTCTGAGTCGATCGGTATACTTGAATGTGGATCTAGGACCAATATTTCGAGAAGTTACAAACGTTATCACAAACTCATTATACCCTGTTCCACAGAGTGGTATAGGATATTAAAAAACAATACCAGTTTTGGAATATTCGCATCTACTAACAAGGGAAGTTTCCCTGGTGTCACCCTCCGATCTTCATGGAATTTGGATATGCTGTTAAGAACGAAAATTAATTTGACACGTATTTTTTTTAACGGCCCAAAATCATTTTTAGGGGGGTCGATTTGTATGGGGATAAATTGACATTTTTTAGTTTTTTACGATTTACGCCTATTTAAACAAAATTAATATGGGCATGTGTGGTATCAGATTAAAGGTATTAAAAATACCTATCTCGTGGTGCTAACTACGAGCCAACGAAGTTAGTATTTTTCGACTTATTAGCAAACATGTCCTAAAATTTTGATATTTTACACAATATCACGAAAAGTTGTGCATGTTTGGACACGTTCTTAGCACACGTAGATATGTTTTCCAAAGACCTTTCATTTGGTATGTAACATGACTAGGTTCCTTTGTATAATATAGGAGATAAACGAAAAAAACAGAAAAATGGCCTTGTCTTCCCTCCTCCTTTTTACCCCTTAAATATGAATTTGGGCCGCTAAAAAAAAATACGTGTCCCTTTATTTTTTCTGCTCTACAAAATAAAACCAATTCCATAAAGATCCGCGGGTGACACTAGGAAGACTTCCCTTGAAAGTATAATTAAGTTTGTGCTAAAAACTGATGCAAAACTGAAAAGTGGGCCAAAATCGCACTTTTTAACAGCGATTTGTCCGCGAACGCAAGCTGATGGAATCAATTGGAGAACAGATTCGGAATCAGAACACTAAACTCTATACAAAACTATCACCAAAGGTCAGACAAATTAATAAAGGTAAAATTTTCTCGAGCTATTTCGAGGGTCTGATAACAATATCAGTTCTAAACTTTCTCATCAAAAATTATAATCAACCGATAACCAAAACATCTATATGACCGTCTTAAATTTAGCAGTTTAAGAACACCCAAAATATTTTCTTGGCAAAAACAAATGAAAAATATATTTAAAACCAGTGATAAAACATTTGAAAACCATCCCAATAATTACACTGCGGAACACTAAAAAATAAACAAGAGTTACGACCATCAATTGTATATATTTCGGACATGCTGATTCGAATGGCGTACACCGTTTTTTGATGTATGGTACAGTTTTCTTGCAAAATATCGTTAAGGATTTGCTGATTTAGAGACAGTTTTTTAACAAAAAAATTCGCAAAGTTAATGATTTATAAATTTTATGGCATGGAAAACAAAGATATGATTTGTAGCAATATTTCTTATGCAAATTTGGTTTAAAGCTTTTTATCTTAAGTCATTAAATTCGCGAATTTCTTAATTTTTTAAGGTTTTCGCGATATTAACAACCAAATTAGTCTTTGATAAAAAACTAGCTTTTAGTGAATCAAAAAGGCATCTCTAACAATACGAATAGTGAGAAAAAACAGCTATTTTATATGGACCATCATGGTGAAAATCGCGAAAAAATGTTTTTTTGTATATGACAGCATCATTTTACGAGATGATTTAAGGCTCCATCTTTTAGTATATAATGTGGTAACTTTAAACAACTAACTCACCAAAAATTTGGCCAAAAAAGTTTTCATTTGCAAAAGTTATCTTAACAAAAACTATTATTTCAGTGTTTGCCATACAATAATTATAGTTTTTGTTAAGATAACTTTTGCAAATGAAAACTTTTTTGGACCAATTTTGGGTCAGTTTATTATTTAAGGTTCCCACTTTATATACTAAAAGATGGGGCCTTAAATCATCTCGTAAAGTGATGCTGCCATATACAAAAAAAAAAGGTTTTTCGCGATTTTCATCATGATGGTCCATATAACATATATGTTTTTTGTTCACTATTCGTAGTGTCATGGGTACCTTTATGATCCACAAAATGCAAGTTTTTTATCAGAGACCAATTTAGGAGTTAATTTCGCGAAAACGTAAAAAAATTAAGAAATCCGCGATTTTAAGGGCTTAAGATGAAAAGCTTTAAACCAAATTTACATTAGAAATATTGCTACAAGTTATATCTTTGTTTTCCATGCCATAGCATTTAAAAATTGTTAGCTTTGGAAATTTTTTTGTTAAAAAATCAGCTGAAAATCAGCCAATCTTTAATGACATTTAGCAAGAAAACTGTACCATACATTGAAAAACGGAGTACGCCATTCGATTCAGCATGTCCGAAATATATAGAAATGATGGTCGTACCTCTTGTTTTCTAAAATAGTGGTTAGTTTTGTCACGCAGTGTTATTCATTTGTTTTAACAAACATCAACATTTATTTTTTACTGTTAATAAAATTTTCTAAAATAAATATCATTGAACATTAAAAAATAACGTCACTTTAATTTTTTTTACCAACAAATTCGAAAAAAATTAAATCATTAAAAAATAATGATTGTTGTGTTTTTTTTTACCAACAAATTAAAAAAAAATTACCTAAGAAAACATTAAAAATTAATGATTTCGTAGGTTATTTTTACAAATTTTCTATTGAATTTTATTTTAAAAAAATTTTGGGGAATCGATTCCGCAATCAACTACATTCTGGCCAGACACTCTACCCATCGTACCAAAGTCACTTGATACAAATAGATTTTTATATTTCTATAAAAAAAATTTTGAATTTTTTGTCTACAAAAAAATAACCAACACGAGTAAGTAAAATCTAATTACTTCTCTTTAAAAAATGACAACAATTAAAAAAAAAATAACGTACACAAATCATTAAAAATTAAAGAAGAATACTTTTATTTTACTTACAGAACAAAAATAAATGACGTTAAAAATTTAATGCTAATGAAAGTCTTTGTTTTTTATGTTGTTATTTTTAAAACAAAGTACAGAAATAGTCATTTAAAAAACTGAACATTAAACAAATGTTTTTTCTTTTAAAAACTACAAAACGTAAAACTTTTTAAATAAACTACAAACAGTTAATCACATAATTTTTTTAGTGAAGAGCCTTAAAAGTTTAGGCACAGTTTTATATGTTTATGGGTACTTCTTTGGAACCGTATATCTTCTGTAATAAAACTAAACAGTAACGTTTTAAAATTTGCGAAAATAATTTTTGACAGTTTAACACCACACCCTAGTTTTACATACTTGCGGTACGCTTTGGAACTGATATCTTAAGTAATAACAACAATGTTTATGGTGTTATTATGTTTGTGATTTCATTTGGTTTTATTATTTTTTTTTGGGAATTTTAAAGTTTATAATGCCGATATTAAACACTTTACTAGCTTAAAGACTTTATGTTTTGTTTTATTATATAGGATGTCAAAGATAAAAAATAATTAAATGTATAAAATTAAATTCTGAAAATGTGAAGTTGATAAGAATAACTTTTAAATTCTAAAAATTCTAAATATAAGCCCCGTTTCCTCGTACGCGTCTATACGTTAACTCAAAAAATTAATGTTTTAATATATTTTTGTGTTTCGTTTGAACTATTTATTATCGAATTGGTGTTTATCACTTAATGTATATACGCTTAATTTAGGCGTGGATAATTATCCACGTTAGTTCCTATAAAAATTTAACGCATATAATGCTTTTTTTCATCGAAGGACACTACATTTCAAAATTCAAGCTTCTTAGGTCATTATTATACGAACAAAAAAAAAAAGTACCAAAATTACACTTTCTAACCCCCGTTAGAAACGGAATTTCCAAAAGGTACCTCTTCCAGAATGTTTTTTCTTCACCGAAGGATCTTTCATTCCATATTTCAATTTTCCACTAAGAAGCGGAATTTCCATAACGTATTTTTCCCAGAATGTTTTTTTACCGAATTCTCCTGCATTACAAATTTTTAGATTCTAGGGCATATTTTTTAGGAAATATAAAAAGTTTCTATGTTTATTATTCCAGGAAATAAAAAAGTACCGAAAAGTTTACTTTCGGTACTATTTATAAATGGTACTTTATATAAAAGGTACTTTTTATTAAAGGAACTTTTTATAAAAGGTACTTTTATAAAAGGTACTTTTAAAAAAAGTACTTTTTATAAAAGGTATTTTTTATAAAAGGTACTTTTATAAAAGGTACTTTTTATAAAAGGTACTTTTTATAAAAGGTACTGTTTATAAAAGGTACTTTTTATAAAAGGTACTTTTTATAAAAGGTAGTTTTTATAAAAGGTACTTTTTATAAAAGGTACTTTTTTTATAAAAGGTACATTTTATAAAAGGTACTTTTTATAAAAGGTACTTTTTATAAAAGGTACTTTTAATAAAAGGTACTTTTTATAAAAGGTACTTTTTATAAAAGGCACTTTTTATAAAAGGCACTTTTTATAAAAAGTACTTTTTATAAAAGGTACTTTTTATAAAAGATAATTTTTATAAAAGATACTTTTTATAAAAGGTACTTTTTATGAAATGTACTTTTTATAAAAGGTACTTTTTATTAAAGGTACTTTTTATAAAAGGTACTTTTAATAAAAGGTACTTTTTATAAAATGAACTTTTTATAAAAGGTTTTTTTTTATAAAAGTTACTATTTATAAAAGGTATTTTTTATAAAAGGTACTTTTTATAAAAGGTACTTTTTATAAAAGGTACTTTTTATAAAAGGTACTTTTTATAAAAGGTACTTTTTATAAAAGGTACTTTTTATAAAGGTAATTTTTATAAAAGGTACTTTTTGTAAAAGGTCCTTTTTATAAAAGGTACTTTTAATTAATGGTACTTTTTATAAAAGGTACTTTTTATAAAATGTACTTTTTATAAAAGGTAATTTTTATAAAAGGTAATTTTTGTAAAAGGTCCTTTTTATAAAAAGTACATTTAATTAAAGGTACTTTTTATAAAAGGTACTTTTTATAAAAGGTACTTTTTATAAAATGTACTTTTTATAAAAGGTACTTTTTATAAAAGGTACTTTTTATAAAAGGTTTTTTTTTATAAATGGTAAGATACTTTTTATAAAGGTAGTTTTTATAAAAGGTACTTTTTATAAAAGGTACTTTTTATTAAAGGTACTTTTTATAAAAGGTACTTTTAATAAAAGGTACTTTTTATAAAATGTACTTTTTAAAAAAGGTACTTTTTATAGAGGGTTTTTTTTATAAAAGGTACTTTTTATAAAAGGTACTTTTTATAAAAGGTACTTTTTATAAAATGTACTTTTTATAAAAGGAACTTTTTATAAAATGTACTTTTTAAAAAAGGAACTTTTTATAAAAGGTACTTTTTATAAAAGGTACTTTTTATAAAAGTTAATTTTTATAAAAGGTACTTTTTATAAAAGGTCCTTTTTATAAAAGGTACTTTTTATAAAAGGTACTTTTTATAACAGGTACATTTTATAAAAGGTACTTTTTATAAAAGGAACTTTTTTTAAAAGGTACCTTTTATTTTACTTTTATTGTACAAAAGGTAGTATTCCACATTCCAAATTTCAGGTGTCTAGGATAATTATATTAGGAAATATACAAAGTACCAAAAGTACAATATTTTACCCCCTATGACACGCAATTTCCAAAAAGTATTTTTTCCAGAATGTTTTTTTTTTCACTGTAGGATTCTACATTCCAAATTTGAAGTTTCTATGCCCATTATTTCAAGAAATAACAAAAAGTACTCATAGTAGACTTTTTTCCTCTTTGACCCCCCTTAGAATCCAAATTTGCAAAATTGTTTTTTTTTCAGCAGAGGATCCTACATTCCAAATTTCAAGTTTGTAGACCATTATTTCAGTAAATAAAAAAAAAAAGTACCAAAAGTACACTTTTTTACCAATTTTACCCTCGTAGAATCAACATTGGCAAAAACCCTGCTTTAGTGAATCTTTTTTCCGGGAGGTGAACCTACATTGCAAATTTCAAGTTTCTAGTACCATTATTTAAGGAAATGTAAAAGGTACCAAAAGTACAGTTTTGTACCCTTTTACCCCCTTTGAATCATCATTGGCAGAAATCCAGCCTTATTGTATCTATATTCCGGGAGGTGAACGTACAGTCCAAATTTCAAGACTCTAGCTTCAGCGGTTTGTCCTGGGCGATGATGAGTCAGTCAGTCAGTCAGTCAGCCACGTTACTCTTTTATATATATAGGGGGCATTCCATGTCAAATCGGACACTTTGAAAATTTTTTTTTAGATTTACCCAATTTTTTTACAGTTTTTAGTAGCCTTCGTAAACTCCTTTGTGGTAAATTTTCAGATTTTTTTGATGATCCGTTCAAAAGATATCGAATTTTTAAAAATTGTTAGTTTGTTTCTTTACTCAAACTTCTTTTACTCATAACTTCTTCAATAATGGTTCAAATTTCAATTTTTTTTTTTCAAAATTTTTGTTTTTTTACGTACTTTTAAAAAAAAAAATCCCAAAAAATTCTTAAAAGCATTTTAGTAAGCGAGTTTTAAGTTTTAAAATTTAAATCTCATTTTTGAAAATGTTTGTACTCTTCGATTTTTTTTAAATTTTTTTGTGTAAAACATCTACCGATTTTACAAATTTTTTGCTCAGGCGGTTCGTGGGATAACGATAATTACTATTTTTTAATATTTTTTGAAAAAATTTTGTTGTAATTTTCCAATCTTAAAATCATTTCTACTGCTCGAATGGTGCGTCATAGAGGGGTCCTTTATAAGACCGACCCCCATTAATTTTTACGTCTTAACATTTCTTTGGAACAAACTAATACCCTATCTCCAATTTCTAAGGGGGCTCCCACACAAAACGACATTTTTTAAAATTTGCTCCAACCGCTCTAACTGCCCTAATAGTGCCCTTAGTGCAACAAAATGTATGACCGACTCACAATATTTTTTTAGTCCAAACATTTTCTCTAAACACACCTACCCTCTATCTTTAACTGATAAGGCGGTCCCCATACAATTTTTTTTATTTTTTGTAAATTTGTTTTATTAAATCAGCTTCTACCGGTCCAATGGTGCGTCCGAGAGGGGTCATTAGTGAGACCGACCCCCATTTTTTCCCCCTCCAACATTTTTGTAAAACCTACCACAGCCCTATCTCCACTCCCTAAGTAGGCTCCCATACAAAATTACATTTTTATAAAATTTGCTCCAACTGTTATTTGTATGGGAGCCTACTTAGGGAGTGGTGATAGGGCATAGGTATGTTTTAAGAAAAGTTGCACTGTAAAAATAAATGGGGGTCGGTCTCACTAATAACCCCTCTCGGACGCACCGTTGGACCGGTAGATGCTGATTAAATAAAACAAATTTACAAAAAATAAAAGAAATTGTATGGGGACCGCCTTAACAGTTAAAGATAGAGGGTAGGTGTGTTCAGAGAAAATGTTTGGACTAAAAAAATATTGTGGGTCGGTCATACATTGTGTTGCTCTAAGGGCACTATTAGGGCAGTTAGAGCGGTTGGAGCAAATTTAAAAAAATGTCGTTTTGTGTGGGAGCCCCCTTAGAAATTGGAGATAGGGTATTAGTTTGTTCCAAAGAAATGTTAAGACGTAAAAATTAATGGGGGTCGGTCTTATAAAGGACTCCTCTATGACTCACCATTGCAGCAGAAGAAATGATTTTAAGATTGGAAAATTACAATAAAATTTTTTAAAAAAAATTTAAAAAAATAGTAATAATCGTTATCCCACTATCCTCCTGGGCAAAAAATTTGTAGAATCGATAGATGTTTTACACAAAAAAAATTTCAAAAAAATCAAAGAGTACAAACATTTTCAAAAATGAGATATAAATTTTAAAACTTTAAAATCGCTTACTAAAGCGCTTTTAAGAATTTTTTGGGATTTTTTTTTTTAAAAGAACGTAAAAAAACAAAAATTTTGAAGAAGAAAAAAAATTGAAATTTGGACATTATTGAAGAAGTTACGAGTAAAGATGTTTGAGTAAAGGAACAAACTACCAATTTTTAAAAATTCAATATCTTTTAAACGGGTCATCAAAAAAATCTGAAAATTTACCACGAAGGAGTTTTCGAAGGGTACTAAAAACTGTAAACAAATTGGGAAAATCTAAAAAACCGATTTCACATGGAATGCCCCATATGTATATTTAAAATATCTTTGTCTAATAAAAAGTTTTTGCATACAAAAAAATAGTAAGATTGAGTTGGTTTTTTATGTGGGCACATCAATTGGATTGAAATCCAGCAGCAACTAGAGTGCGTACAAATTTGCTCGGTAGTTTTTATGAAAGCTAATGGACCAAGGAACATATAAAACTTCCGTGCAAAATGAGTTAGTGAAGGATTATTGAGAAAAATGTCAAATCTAAAAGTAACAAGTAGTGTTGTATAGGGGGTACAGAACCATGGTCTGCTCCCCCATTCATTTTTTACGATGATTCATTCATTTTTTGCCGTCTGCTCACCCATTCACTTTTTGCCGTCTGCTCACCCATGGCTTTTTTGCTTGTATTTAACCCATTATGAAATTCGTGTGGTCAGCAAATATAGTTGTGCTCCCCCATGCCTCATTTAACTCATTATGAAATTCGTGAGCTTAGAATATGTTGTGTTGGGTTAACTCATTTCTTACCGGGAATTTTGATGTTGAAATTTTTCAGAAACGTTAAATTTTTCAGAAACGTGACGTTATTTTTTTAAGCGGCTTTTGACGCTATTTTTTTAGGAGCGGCTCCTTATTTAATCCATTATGAAATTCGTGAGCTTAGAATATGTTGTGTTGGGTTAACCCATTTCTTACCGGGAAATCTTGATGTTGAAATTTTTCAGAAGCGTTAAATTTTTCAGAAACGTGAAGTTATTTTTTTAAGCGGCTCTTTATTTACCCCATTATGAAATTCGTGAGCTTAGAATATGTTGTGTTGGGTTAACCCATTTCATACCGGGGAATTTTGATGTTGAAATTTTTCAGAAGCGTTAAATTTTTCAGAAACGTGACGAACGATATTTTAATGAACGGTTACGCCCTCCCCTTGGTAAGTGCGAGTTTAATTATTTGTTTAAATTTATCTATGTTTTGTATTTACCGAAGAAATGATAACACACGTTGGTAAGAAATGGGTTAATACGCATATTCAGTTTTTCGTTGACGAATTAATTGTGTGTGGGTGTCAGATTTTTAATTTTTTTTCAGTGTTAAGGTTAGCTGTGATACAATTAAAAATTTATTTTTGTGTTGAAGAAAATTAAAATAAAATTAATGATTAGGTTGTTCTAACAAAAATTTTCTTGTTGTAAATAAAACACTTTTCCGAGTTTTTTAATAACAGTTTTGCGTTGACGAATAAATTGTGTATGGGTCAGATCTTAAAACATTTTTTTTTTCAATTTGTTTCTATAGAAAATTTTCGATAATTAATTTTTCTTAATAAATTTTTCCATAGAAATTTTTCGATAATAATTTTCTATAGAAAAATTTACTATCGAAAATTTTCTATAGAAAAATTTATTGTCGAAAATTTTCTATAGAAAAATTTATTATCAAAAATTTTCTATAGAACAATTTATTATCAAAAATTTTCTATAGAAAAATTTATTATCGAAAATTTTCTATAGAAAAATTTACTATCGAAAATTTTCTATAGAAAAATTTGTATCGAATGTTATCTGTAGAAAAATTTAGTATTGAAAATTATCTATAGAAAAATTTATTATCGAAAATTTTCTATAGAAAAATTCATTGTCGAAAATTTTCTATAGAAAAATTTTTTATCGAATATTTTCAATAATAAAATTTTATTTCAATAATAAGTTTTTCTATAGAAAATTTTCGATACTAAATTTTTCTATAGAAAATTCTTGATAACACATTTTTTATAGAATATTTTCGACAATAAATTTTTCTATAGAAAATTTTCGACAATAAATTTTTCTATAGAATTTTTCGACAGTAAATTTTTCTATAGAAAATTTTCGATATTAATTTTTCTGTAGATAATTTTCGGTACTAAATATTTCTACAGATAACAAATTTTTCTATAGAAAATATTCTATAGAAAATTTTGGATAACAAATTTTCTATAGAAAATTTTCGATAGTAAGTTTTCTATAGAAAATTTTCGATATTAAATTGTTCTAAAGAAAATTTTCGATAATAAATTTTTTCTATAGAAAATATTCGATAATAAATTTTTCTATAGAAAATTTTCGATAATAAATTTTTCTTAATAAATTTTTCTATAGAAATTTTTTGATAATAATTTTCTATAAAAAAATTTAATGTCGAAAATTTTCTGTAGAAAATTTACTATCGAAAATTTTCTATAGAAAAATTTACTGTCGAAAATTTTCTATAGAAAAATTTATTATCGAAAATTATCTATAGAAAAATTTACTATCGAAAATTTTCTATAGAAAAATTTATTGTAGAAAATTTTCTATTGAACAATTTATTATCGAAAATTTTCTATAGAAAAATTTATCATCGAAAATTTACTATAGAAAAATTTACTATCGAAAATTTTCTATAGAAAAATTTACTATAGAAAAATTTATTATCGAAAATTTTCTATAGAAAAAATTTATTATTGAAAATTTTCTATAGAACAATTTATTATCGAAAATTTTCTATAGAAAGCTTACTATCGAAAATTTTCTATAGAAAAATTTATTATCGAAAATTATCTATAGAAAAATTAAATACCGAAAATTTTCTATAGAAAAATTTGTTGTCAAAAATTTTCTATAGAAAAATTTACTGTCGAAAATTTTCTATAGAAAACTTTATTGTCGAAAATTTTCTATAAAAAAATGTATTATCGAAAATTTTCAATAGAAAAATTTATTATCGAAAATTTTCTATAGAAAAAATTTATTATTGAAAATTTTCTGTAGAACAATTTATTATCGATAATTTTCTAAGGAAAATTTTTTATCGAAAATTTTCTATAGAAAAATTTTTTATCGAATATTTTCTATCGAAAAATTTGTATCGAATGTTATCTGTAGAATAATTTAGTATCGAAAATTATAGAAAAATTTATTATCGAAAATTTTCTATAGAAAAATTTATTGTCGAAAATTTTCTATAGAAAAATTTATTGTCAAAAATTTTCTATAAAAAAATGTATTATCAAAAATTTTCTATAGAAAAATTTTGTATCGAAAATTATCTATAGAAAAAGTTAGTATCGAAAATTTTCTATAGAAAAACTTATTATTGAAAATTTTCTATAGAAAAATTTATAATCGAAAATTTTCTATTTTCTATCGAAAAATTTTTTAAGAAAAATTTATTATCGAAAATTTTCTATAGAAAATTTTCTATAGAACAATTTATTATCGAAAATTTTCTATAGAAAAATTTATTATCGAAAATTTTCTATAGAATATTTTCTATAGAAAAATTTGTATCGAATGTTATCTGTAGAAAAATTAAGTATCGAAAATTATTTAGAGAAAAATTTATTATCGAAAATTTTCTACAGAAAAATTTATTGTCGAAAAATTCTAAAGAAAAATTTACTGTCGAAAATTTTCTATAGAAAAATTTACTGTCGAAAATTTTCTATAAAAAAATATATTATCAAAAATTTTCTATAGAAAAATTTAGTATCGAAAATTTTCTATAGAAATACTTATTATTGAAATAAAATTTTATTATTGAAAATATTCGATAAAAAATTTTTCTATAGAAAATTTTTGATAGTAAATTGTTCTATAGAAAATTTTCAATAATAATTTTTTTCTATAGAAAATTTTTCATGATGAGTTAAATAAGGCATGGGGGAGCAAAACTATATTTGCTGACCACACGAATTTCAAAATGGGTAAAATACAAGCAAAAAAGCCATGGGTGACCAGACGGCAAAAAATGAATGGGTGAGCAGACGGCAAAAAATTAATGAATCATCGTAAAAAATGAATGGGGGAGCAGACCATGGTTCTGTACCCCCTATACAACACTACTTGTGACTTTTAGATTTGACCATTTTTCTCAATAATCCTTCATTAATTCATTTTGCACGGAAGTTTTATATGTTCCTTGGTCCATTAGCTTTCATAAAAACTACCGAGCAAATCTGTACGCACTCTAGTTGCTCCTGGATTTCAATCCAATTGATGTGCCCACATAAAAAACCAACTCAATCTTACTATTTTTTTGTATGCAAAAACTTTTTATTAGACAAAGATATTTTAAATATACATATGGGGGTTTTCGTGTCAACTGACACAACTTTTGAAACCGATGTCTTCTGAGTTAGAGGGGGTCGAAATTTTACATTTTGGCCAAAGAGGTGTTGATTCTCATCCATGTAACTTCCTACACATTGTTTGTAGCAAAATGTGTCCCATAGAGTTTAGATAGCTATTTCTTCAGTCTTTCGAAAAAAAAATATAAAAAAAATATAAAAAATTTTTTTGATTTTTTTTCTTAAAAATCCAAAACTTTTTTGACTTTTTCCTCAAATTGGGCCTTTTTTTTTTTGATTCAAAAGAAAGCTTAGGTGATTTCCTTTAAGAGCTGTGGGGTCGCTTAGTGGGATGCGAGTGGGATATCTATGTTTAAGAAAAATGTTGGGGGCAGAAAATTATTGGAGCTCGGTCTCACATTGCACCCCTCCAGGGGCGTTTCTAGGGGAGTTTTGGGGCTTTTTGAGGATTTTTACCTCTTTACGCCCAAATTTGATCCCAATGAGGGGCCATATGGCCCCTCCCCACCGCCCCCATTTTTTGGCTCGTGCTTTCTTTTTCGAACCTTAAAAAAATTAGAGGGTATCGCGGATCGAAATCGAAAACTGGTTAGCTGTCCCACGCCTAATAGTGCAAATTGAAGAACCGTTTTTTGTGTTCCAAAGTTAAAAATTTTTTTTCATAGATATCCCACTCGCATCCCACTAAGCGACCCCACAGCTCTTAAAGGAAATCACCTAAGCTTTCTTTTGAATCAAAAAAAAAGGGCACAATTTGAGGAAAAAGTCATAAAAGTTTTGGATTTTTAAGGAAAAAAATCAAAAAAAAAATTTTTATTTTTTTTATATTTCTTTTTCGAAAGACTGAATAAATAGCTATCTAAACTCTTTGGAACACATTTAGCTAAAAACAATAGGTATGAAGTTACATGGATGAGAATCAACACCTCTTTGGCCAAAATGTCAAATTTCGACCCCCTCTAACTCAGAGAGTTCTTGACCGATCTCGTTGAAAAATTGTGTCTGAACTACTATCCAATAGGACTAACCTTGGTGCAAGACATCGGTTTCAAAAGTTGTGTCAGTTGACACGAAAACCCCCATATATATAATTAATATACCTTTTATTTCTTCAAATGAATAAATTAAAGTTATTAAATCAACAGTCAAAAAATCGAGGATAACTTTAAGAGGCTAACTTTTTTCAAGCAAAAAAAAAAACGAGGATAACTTTTCGGGGCTAACTTTTTTTAACAAAAAATATTTTTTTTCGCGTTGCCAAAAATCGCGGATAACTTTTCGAGGATAACGGAGCGCACATCAATTTTTTCCGATTTTTTCAGGATAAAGCTCATCGTGTTGAAAATTAAATTTTCTTTTAGACTAATTTTATAAAATACAAACTTACAAAGGAAGTCTCCCTGGTGTCACCTTCCGATCGATTTGTATGGGTGGAAATTGACTATTTTCAGTTTTTTACGATTTACGCCAATTTAAACAAAATTAATATGGGCATGTGTGGTATCAATGTAAAGGTATTAAAAATACCTATCTTGTGGTGCTAACAACGGGCCAAAGAAGTTAATATTTTTTGACTTATTAACAAAAATGTCCTACAATTTTAGTATTTTACTCAATATGACGAAAAGTTGTGCGTGTTTGGACACGCGTAGATAGGTTTTCCAAAGACCTTTCATTTGGTATGTAACATGACTAGGTTTCTTTGCATAATATAGGAGATAAACGAAAAAAACTGAAAAATTACCTTTTCTTCCCCCTCCTTTTCACCCCCTAAATATGAATTTAGGCTGCTAAAAAAAAAATACGTGTCCCTTTATTTTATCTGCTCTACAAATTAAAACCAATTCCATAAAGATCCACGGGTGACACTAGGGAGACCTTCTTTGTGAGTAAAAAGTTTGCCACTTTCTTGTCTGGCCTTATCACAAAACCATAGAGAAACATAGAGGCGAAGGCGTCAAAAATTGAGTTGTCAAAGTACAACTTGTATACATGTAATTGTTGTCAAAGTACGACTTGTAAACATGTATTGTGTGGTGAATTCACATCGACAACGTACGTGTGAGAAATTAGAAAAAGATAGTGATATTATTTTTTCTTTCACCTTCGCCTCTATGTTTCTCTATGTCACAAAACATTTAGTATTCTTACATGTCAACTCATTAGATCATCTTTCCATGAAAATTGATTTCATGTGACAGTTGATCCAACCCATTATTATCCGGATTATGAGGAATTGTATCGGAGCCAATGTTTGCCAAAGAATCGGCAATCTCATTTACCCGTATTCCCCTATGACCCGGAACACACAAAAGCAGACCCTCTTCTTACATAAGACCTCATTGAGTCTGCGCCTGCACTCTTGGACAATTTTAGACGTTGTGATTAGATAATTCAGAGGCTTGAGTGCAGCTTGGCTGTCACTACGGGTACCGATTTTCCCATCGCTCCACCTATTTTCAATTATCCAAGTCGCTACGTCCAAAATAGCAAACACTTCAGTCTGAAAAACTGTCGCCATTTGCCCATAGCCAACCAGATCCAGAACCAACTAATACCCACTTTACACTAATATACTTTTTAATTGCACAAGCTTAATTTCACCATGTAAGCGAAATATTTTTTAAAAAAATTTGTTTAGAAATTGTTCACTTATTGGATTCGACTAGGTTTCAATCAAAAAGGAATCCATAAATCTTTTGGAAGTTGGTAAATTTTGATGTGTATAATGGAAAGTGTGATAGTGTAAAGAAGGTATAAAGTATTAGAACCGTCCGTATAATTGGTATCAGAGTAATTTCTGAGTTTATATGGATCGCACCAGTCTTTCCTTCTCGGAAAGTTAACTCTGAACTTCCTAACAAACTCTATGCAAGGCGACATACTTTCTAAGGACATGGAAAACATCGGACAAAGTTCCGAAAGCCCATTAAACAGTTAACCATGTCCTGCATTGTAGTCTTTATGCCATGATCCTTTCTTACGGAGTTTGCACAGAGATTTTATGGCTACCCCTTGGATTGCTTAACCTACACCTAGAAAAGTTTTACAGTAACTATTTACGGTTATTCAAAAAGTTTTTAGTTAAAGTTGTTTTAAACGTTTTATCGTTTGTTTTTCAAAAAAATTAAAATATTGAATGATTTCTACAGTCGTTAAAACAATAACCTACAAAATTTACGGAAAAATATTTTTATCAGTTAAATTATGTGTGACTGATTTACCGTATAATTTTACAGAAGCACGGTTTTCGTAGTTTGTTATTCAAAAAAAAAATATTTTTTCTCCACAAAATAAAAAATTGTAAACAGTTAAAATAACTGAAATATCACTTGTTTTTACGGAATGTCTAGTCATTTATTAACGTTTAAAAATAACTGAAAAAGTATGTTGTTTCAAATGAATTATAAGTAGTCCGTTTTTTGAAAGGAAAAACGATTGTTTTAAATGTTTTTCAGTTGAATTTACTTACAAAATATTTTGAGTGTATATAGCGATAACTTATATACGCTTATGCGAAATGGGGGGGGGGGGGGCAAATCCTCTCGAATATGTGTTTAAAAGTTCATTCTTATGCTTTTTGCACAAAAGAAATGTAAGTTTATTATAATTAATTTTTTTATTATTCTACGCCCATAAAGGGGGGGGGGGATTTTGGTGAAAAATAGTTGGCAACAGTGGGCATAAAGTTCAAACGTAAAACAAAGAGAGACACACTCAAAAAATTATGTCATTAACTGTTTGTAGTTTATTTAAAAAGTTTTCCGTTTAGTCGTTTTTAAAAGAAAAAAACATTTGTTTGATGTTCAGTTTTTATTAATGACTACTTCAGTCCTTTGTTTCAAAAATAACACACTAAAAAATAAAGACTTTCATTAACATTTGATTTTTAAAGTCATTTATTTTTATTCTCTAAGTAAAAACTACTGATTATTCTTTTGATTTTTAATGATTTATGTAAGTAATTTTTTTTAAATTGTTGGTATTTTTTAAAGAAATATCATTAGTTTTTACCTACACAAGTCTGTTATTTTTTTGTAGAAAAAAAAATCAAAAAATTATTTATAGAAATATAAAAACATGTTTGTATCAAGTGACTTTGGCACGATGGGTAGAGTGTCTGGCCAGAATGTAGTTGATTGCGGGATCGATTCCCCAAAAATTTTATTAAAAATTTTTAAAAAAATATTTCAATAAAAAATTGTTAAAAATTAATGATTTCGTAGGTTATTTTTTTTGGAATTTATTGATAAAAATAACAGAACTATCATTAATTTTTAATGTTTTCGTAGGTTATTTTTTCGAATTTGTTGGTAAAAAAGAATAAAAAAAACGTATTTTTTTAATGTTTAATGTTGTTTATTTAAGAACATTTTGTCAAAAGTAAAAAATAAATGTTGATGTTTGTTAAAACAAATAAATAATTACTGGGATGGTTTTCAATTGTCTATTCACTGGTTTTAAATGTGTTTTTCACAAGGTTGGTTACCGAAACGAATAACGGTAAGGGTAACGGTAACGGTATCTAATTTTTATTTATTTCGGAAAAGGTAACGGTAAGTGTTTTCAAATCGTTTCGGTAACGGTATGTACCGGTACCGAACCAACCAAACCGGTACGTACCGGTATTATTAATTTAGTTAAAAATTTGAAAAAAGATAGAACTGAAAGCTAAAAATATTTTATAGACCCAAAAACCAGTATAGATTTGATATGATTATTATTTTTGTCATTTATTTTATGATAATTTGCAAATTATAAATTTAAAATTATGTTAGCAATTTGATTTTATTTTTTTGTTCGTTAAAATCCCTTAAAACAGGTAAAATTTTGAATACCGGTACAATGCCGGTAACTTCTAATAATTATAACGGTAACGGTAAGGATAACGGTATTCTAAAAATATTTTTAGCGGTATCGGTAACGGTATTCGATTTGAAAGGGTTTTGAATCGGTAACGGTATAATAAGGGTAACGGTAACCAACCATGGTTTTTCATTTGTTTTTGCCTACAAAATATTTTGAGTGTAGGATGTTTTCTGCTGACTCGGAAGAGTATTTTTGTAATTTAACAAAATTTATAATTTGAGTGTATAAAAATCCATATTCATACGTTTGTCAACTCCCCTAACACAGTAAAAACCTAATCATGCCAAAAAAAAATCCAAATGCATCTTTTTATACCCTCCACTCTAGTGATAGAGGGTATATATAAGCTTGTCATTCCGTTTGTAACACATCGAAATATTGGTCTAGGACCCCATAAAGTATATATATTCATGATCCTTGATCGATTTTAAGTCGATCTAGCGATGTCCGTCCGTCCGTCCGTCCGTCCGTCTGTCTGTCTGTCCGTTGAAAACACGCTAACTTTTGAAAGACTTTACGGAGGCTCCTGAAGTTTGACATATATATTCTCCATTTACCGGGTCAGGTTGGTATTGCAATCCAGCGAAATCGGTCAAGTGGTTCAAAAGTTATGAGCAAAAGAGTAAATTTCGGCAAGGGTATTTTTCGAATTTACAAGATTAAAACCACTATAACTTTCGAAAGACAATTCTGAGGGGGCTGAAGCTTAGCATATATATTTGTCATTCCCCAAGGCTGTTTGGTTTTGAATTTCAGCAAAATCGGTTCAGTGGTTCAAAAGTTATAAGCAAAGCACTGAATTTCAGATTTGTTTCACCTTTAACTGTTGAAAACTCGTTAAACAAGTTTTAGAAGCATGGTGAAATACCAGTTTTTTAAAACTTGTTGTTGTTTGTTTTCTTGTCGTGGGGTGCAGTTTAGTTGTTAGACAAGTAAATATTTGTTATTGTTTTGATATTGTTTTTGAAACTGTATGTAACGGTGTATAGTAAGAATTTTTGGAAAAAAAATCAAATGAAGTAAAATAAAAAGTGGGAAATATGTGAAATATTTTTTTTGTATTGCATGTAGGTATAAAACAACAAAAATATTTTACAAAGTAATTTTGTTACTCAACGAAATTGTACACTAAAAAAAATATTTACACTAAAAAAAATGTTACACTCAAAAAAAAATGTATACATAATTTTTTTTTTAATGAAATGTCACACTCAAAAAATGCTGACAGTCAAAAAAATTTTACACTCAAAAAAATTTGATTGATTAAAAAAAAGTTTTACTCAAAATAATATATTTCTAATAAAAAATTTGTGATTCAATTTTTTGAAATTTTTTTTGAAAATTACTATCAGATGACATTGTGGAGGGTATTCATAGATTCGACCAAGTCGAACTTAATTTTTCTACTTGTTTTACACTCAAGTCAAAATTCAAAATGAACAACTGTGTGTGATAAGATCGCTATCATCTGTTCCGACGGTATTCTGTATTGTAAAAAACATAAGTATATTTTTGTTCTATTAGTAAAATTTACAATATAAATAGGCTAATTTACTTATATTTTAAAAAAAAATCACTACAACTAATAAAATTGAAAAAAAAAAGAACAATTAAATTTATAATGCTGACGCCGGCATTAATGATGCAGTCAGTGAATGCACTCACTCACTAATAGTGAACGGGGGAAGACGAATATTAGTACAATATTTTTCTGTACATTTTTGCATAAACAAAAATAAAAACACAAAAGAGACGACTGAAAAAAAAGAACGCACACACTATTTAACAAACACAAGCATTTCTCGTTTTCAAATCCAATTGGATTAGGAAGCAAAAATTATAAATTTATAAAAAAGTATTTTTAAAATTTATTAACACAAAACATGAATTTAATTAATTTTATAAATTATTTAATTTCATTTTATATATATTTTTTTTTTATTCTTTAACTCACTTTGGCTAGTATCCAATTAACAAAAGGACTTGGTTTACATTGATTTTTTGCACATTTTATTTTTTCACTTCAAACTCTGACCCAACTTTTGTTTACTAAATTTATTTGTTTTTTAAGGGTTGTTTAAACTATTTTACACATATTTTATTTAAATAAATTACACTTTTTCATTTAAAGATGTTTTCTTTTATTTTAATATACATTTTTTCTTTTCAATTTTATCTAAATTTTATTTTTTTTTGTAATTTTTATCCTTTTTTTCTTTTTTGTTGTTTCTTTTTTTCAATATTTCTTTTTTTTTTTCAATATTTTTCTTTCAATCGTCAACAACAACCGCCGTTGTTGCCACACCACTCCGTTTGTTTAAGCATACACGCAGCAACTGCTGCATTTTTCAGCAACGAGAATTTTTGAGCAAAACAAAATAAACGACAAAACCACCACTACATACGATTATTGACAATAGCCACTTTAAGCCTTCGTCACTGTTAGAACATCACTACTAATAGGCATGATAGTATTAGTACAATTTACATTTTTTAGTACATTTACAAAAAAAGTACCTACACACAGAAAAAATTTCAAATGAATTATGCAGTAAACTTGTGCTTAATCGTTTAAATGAGTGAGCGTTCATTTTCTTTCATTTCAGCTAAAATACCTACACTGAAAGAATTTTGTTCATTACGGCTATGAAAACGTACATTGGTTCTATGAAAAAATCATTAGAAGTGAGCCAATGATGCCCTTCATAGAATATATGAACCAAATTCATAGAAACCAGAAATCTATGAAAAAGTTCATAGGCTATGAAAACAAAAATTTTATTTTTAATTCTATTTTTATTTATTTTATTTTTTCATTTTTATTTATATTATTATTTCATTTTTTTTTTTATTATTTATATGCAATTTTCTATTTTTAAAAAAAATTTATGCTTTTACCCCACCGAGATTCGAACACAAAACCAGTTGTTCGTGAAGCTTAGTACCTAGCCACCGAGCTAAAGTATACAAACAAATTATAAGAATTAAAATACATTTTGTTTAATATTCTGCTTTCACATATTGAGTTTGAATCAATGCTCTGCCAAAAGATGTGTGTGTGTTTGTAGAAAACAAAATTTTTGTATATTTGCAAAAAAAAAACGAACATTATAAAACTAACAAGGGAAGTCTCCCTAGTGTCACCCGCGGATCTTTATGGAATTGGTTTAATTTTGCAGAGCAGAAAAAATAAAGGAACACTTTTGTTTTTTTAGCGGCCCAAATTCATATTTAGGGGGTAAAAAGGAGGGGGGAAGACAAGGCCA
Organism: Pegoplata infirma; assembly: GCA_963921195.1. Lineage (NCBI taxonomy): Eukaryota > Metazoa > Arthropoda > Insecta > Diptera > Anthomyiidae > Pegoplata > Pegoplata infirma. The sequence continues at coordinate 182,891,936 of OY992537.1, read as the reverse complement.
TTTTTCATTTTTTTTCGTTTATCTCCTATATTATGCAAAGAAACCTAGTCATGTTGCATACCAAATGAAAGGTCTTTGGAAAACCTATCTACGTGTGCTAAGAACATGTCCAAACATGCACAACTTTTCGTCATATTGAGTAAAATACCAGTATTTTAGGACGTTTTTGTTAATAAGTCGAAAAATATTAACTTCTTTGGCCCGTTGTTAGCACCACGAGATAGGTATTTTTAATACATTTAATCTGATACCACACATGCATATCTTAATTTTGTTTAAATAGGCGTAAATCGTATAAAACTGAAAAAGGTCAATTTCCCCCCATACAAATCGACCCCCCTAAAAATGAGTTTGGGCCGCTAAAAAAAAATACGTGTCGAATTAATTTTCGTTCTTAACAACATATTCAAATTTCATGAAGATCGGAGGTTGACACCAAGCAGACTTCCCTTGTTAGTGATAGAGGGTATATATAAGTTCGTCATTCCGTTTGTAACTCATCGAAATATCCATCTGGGACCCCATAAAGTATATATATTCATGATGCCCGATCGATTTTAAGACATTCTAGCGATGTCCGTCTGTCTGTCTGTGGAAAATGCTGTCACGGACAAAATATTCCACAGAGATGACTGCAACTTAACATATTTATTGGAAGTTCTCCCGAGAAGTTTGGTATTGCATTTGAGCGATATCGGTTCAGCACACAGTGCCACATTTAGATAATCTAGGACGACAAAAATCCAATTTTATTTATATTGACTGGAAATTCGGTATAAATGTTCGTTTTGACTTCAAAAACAACATTAGGAAAAATATGGGAGGCCAGTTAACGGCCACACCCACTTTTTAAAAAAATTTTAATTTTGTTTGTAATTTTCTTTAAACTTGGTATATATACTCTGAAGGACCGTAGACAGAGCCGGATTAGCCATGTCGGGGCCCCTAGGCAATGCATGTCTCGGGGCCCCTTCAGATTTTTGATAATTCCAAAAAAATAAAAAAACACAAATTTTCCAAGCACAATGTAAATTTTTTTTTTTGTGAATAGTTTACCCCTTTCTGGAATTCTCTTTTCCTTTTTTGACCTTCTTAGAAGTAATGTTTCATTTACTGAAAGCCTTTTTTAAGAAAAAGTATGTTAAAAAATTGCTTCTAAGAAGGCCAAAAAAGCATAAGAGAACTCAAAAAGGGGTAAAATGGAAACCGGTTTCGATTCCCACCAGAGGCCTTGATCTGTTATGCTACCACGACACGAAGGTAATTTTTACCACTTTTCGGTTAAACCAATAAATTAAACAAATAAAATAAACAAAATAAAAAAAAATAAAATAAAAAAAATTAAATAAAATAAAAAAAAAAATAAATTAAAAGCTAGGTCGCTGATTACAAAATTTAGCTAAAAACAAAAAAAAAAAAAATCAAAATGGCGGATCCAATGTGGCGGACAATTTTTATTTTTAAATTGTCCGATTGAACTCAAATTTTGTTTTATGCGGGTCTTGGAGTTACTGAATAAGAATTATTACTACGAATTTTGATAAACAAAATGGTGGTCTAAATATGCTTCTTAAAGTTTAAAGAATGATCTAACTCCGGTCAAAAGTCTTTATCGTTGTTGGATCCGACTGAAAATGTGCTTCAAGAGTATTTCGGGGTCGCTGATTTCAAAATTTAACTAAAAACTAAAATAATCAAAATGGCGCATCCAATATGGTGCACAATTTTTTTTTAATAATTGTCCGATTAAACTCCAATTTTGTTTTAATGGGGTTTTGGAGTTACTGAATCAGAATTACTGGCGTGAATTTTGAAAAACAAAATGGCGGACTTAATATGCTTAGTAAAGTTTGTTACAAGTAATTAAAAAACAATTATATTCCTTTTCTTTGTTGAAGCTAGCTGAAAGTGTGGCCTAGTAAATTTCCGGGTCTGTTATCTTAAAATCGAACTAATAAAATTCAATATGGCGGAAATAATATGGCGGCTAGATTTTTTAACTTTGTCTGATCTAACTAAAAATTAGTTTTAAGAGTATTAAGAATGTCTGAAGTTAAATCTATGCACATAATTTTTATATAAATATTTTTTTTATTTTTGATATAAATATGGAAATGGTGTAAATGACTTACTTAGTTTCAGAAAAGCTTTTAGAAATGGTGACGACAAATTATTCATTTTTTTTGGAAACTCAATAAAAAATCTATGAATTTAATTGGAAATTGTGTAACTGATATTTTCCATAATTCTACAAAAAAAAACTAGAAATGTAGATAATTTTTTTTCCTACACTTAAGGAACTCTCTGACAATAAAAAAACTAATCAAGCCATAAAACATTATTTTGGGTTAAATTATTTTTTTTAAAAACAAATCTCGGACAACTGCATATATAGCTGTAATTTCGCCATTTTTAATTTCGAGCAAGTTTGGGCAACTTTTTTCGAAAGATATGGATCCATTCTATATAAGAAAAAATATAGACTGATTGTATCGAACTGAGGATCGCTGAGGATTTTTTTCGGCGCGTAGTAAATAATTAAAAAAATCATAGTTATTTTCACAAAAACGCGAATTGCTGTCAGGAGAATGAGTTATATTTTTCCATACTATTTTCGTTACAAAGGCTAATATATAAGGGTGAACCCTGCAAATCAAAACTTGATCATTAGTAATAGAAATGTGTAAAAAAAATAAAAAAGTATCTCCACTTACATTTTTTTTTTTTTTAACTTTTTTAACTTTGAAGACCTGTCAAAGGAAATGGTGTAGTTGGATCATAAAGATAAATTCAGGAAACCAGCTCCTATATATGTCCAACAAATTGGTATAGATATTTTTTTAGAAATTAAATATAAGCACTTTTGGCCGGAAATCGATCAGGCTGGCCCTGTGTGCCCTATTTATTCTTCCATGTTTACACTGGTATTTTTTACCAAGTTATAATTTTCAGTCAAAGAAATACGTGAGCCCATTTTTTTACCAAGTAATAATTTAAAAAAAAAGCTAGGGGCCCCGTGGGCCCCTAATAATTTTCAGTCAAAGAAATACGTAGGCGCATTTTTTTTACCAAGTAATAATTACAAAAAAAAGCTAGGGGGCCCCTAGCTTTTCTTCTTTGAAAATTGTACCAACAAAAGACTCATCGCTGTGAAAAGAATAATTGTTAGCATTTTCCTATTTATTCTTCCATGTTTACATTGGTATTTTTTACCAAGTAACAATTTTCAGTCAAAGAAAAACGTGGTCGCATTTTTTACCAAGTAATAATTAAAAAAAAAAAGCTAGGGGCCCCTAGCTGATGCGGGGCCCCTAGGCATTTGCCTACTTTGCCTTAAGGATAATCCGGCCCTGACCGTAGAAATAATATCACAAAAAAGGGGGCGGTCAGACTACTGCCACGCCCACTTTTAAAAATATGTTTAAAAATATGTAAAAACAAGGTTTACATATCGCCCCACTGTAGTCGGCGTCGCAGACGGTCGCAAAAGTTAGCCGTTGAAATAAGTACCACAGACTAATACAGACTCGACATAAGTGACAGGTGTCAAAAAAGTATTCTTTAACCATATGGTTAATATTTTCAAAATATTCTACGAATTAGGTTAGAAAGAGAAAACTGATATAACGCGCCATAAGAAAAATGGATGCCAGATCGGTTTTTGTTGTTTCACTCACTCCTAAGTCGTAGAAAGTGTTGCCATATTAGCGTAAAACGGACTAAAAACCGCTGTGTTTTCTCCTAAAATCGCTTAATTTTCCCCATTTTTTCTTATAAAACTCTACTGTCGAGTCTGTATTTAGTCTGTGTAAGTACTATGGATATTGTTATATATGTCTGAAAAAGTCCGGCGACCAATAGAGACCAAACACAAAAGTTCTATTCCATCAAAAAAAATAAATATATAATTTTCTTTTCAAAAAATTTTATTATGTTAAAAATTAAATAAAAAATAGAAAAAATTGTTTAAAAAAAGAAGAAAAGATATGACTTAAAGCCTTTAAATATCCTTTAAAATGACCAAAAAAGAGTGTATAAATATATTTTTTTGTTAAAAAGTTACAACAGTTTAAAATCGACTTAATTAATGCGAAATAATGAACACTACTTTCAGGATTTTACAAGATGCAACTTAATGCACCCACATCTTCATAACGAATAGAATTATAGTTCTTATATGAGTATTTCCGCACTCAAAAAAATAAAACTGTAATGTTAACAATTTTTTTTTTTGGTTAAGTTGAGTTAACTGGCTTTTTAGCAAATTTTTAGTTAAAATCAGCGTTTTAACTACTTTTTTTAGTTAAGTTCAATTTACGAAAATACTAGTTTTGAACAAATTTTAAATTATTTTTTTTTGTTGACTTTAAAACTGAGTTAACGAATTTTTACTAATTAATTCGCTGATTTTTCGTAACATATTTGTTAAGTGAAAAGAGTGATTACTATTTAAGAAATTTCTTGTGTAGCCTCCTATGCAATTCTCATAAGTTCTACTTAATGCTGTGAAAAAATAGAAAAAAATAAGTGAAGTGATAGTGTTTAAAGTGTTCGGTGAAAGAAAAAAAAATGTCAACCGAAAAATGTAAAAAAAAAAATTACAAAACATTTTGCTAATTTTAGTTTACGAAAAGTAACAAAAATTTTTGCTGATTCAACTAATTTTTTTTGTAAATATGAACATAAAAATGTTACGAAATTTTCAGCTAAAATTTAAGTTAAAGTTACGGTTTTTTTTGCTACATTCATTCTACGAAAAGTTAGCTAAATATTTTTAGTTAAATTAACTAGAAATTTAGTAGGCCCAAAATCAGGTGCTTTTTTAGTTAAATTTAGCTAAATTTTTTGCTAACTTTACAGTTTTTTTTTTTTTTGAGTGCGTGTTATTAGGAATATCTTATAATACATACAAACAAATCATAAAAATCGGAGAACTTTTTTTTATTTTTGTCGTGCTAGATTGGCCAAATGTGGCACTGTGCAGCGGTTCAAAAGTTATGAACGAAAATGTAAGCACACCTCAAAAATTTCAGTACATTCAACATAACCTAAAAATACAAAATGCTTTAACTGGCTTCTGGTTGACATATGTGAACATAATTGAACACCAAAAGGTATTTTAACAAGTACGAACATATTTTTTGACAAAAAAACACAAAAATCGCGGATTTTTTTTTACCAAAATTTTTTTCGCGGAAATTTTTTTTTTCAAAAATTTTTTTTTTTTAAAGTATTTTCCTTTTAAATTAAATTTTTGCAATAATCTTTTTGAAATTGTGGGGGGTATCACTACATTCGGCAAGGCCGAATTTAACATTTTTACTTGTTTTGTTTTTTTTTTTAAGTTGTGAAAAAAAAAGAAAATTTATTTTTATTTTTTGGAAAAAACCTTTGAAAATTTTTCAGAGATAAAAAATAAAATTAACTACTTTAAATAACTGTTACTACATCACAGTACTTTTTATTAGTTGTTCAAAAATATGACATAAAATAACTAACAGAAATAGTTGTTTGATATTTTTCATACAAAAACAACCGACTTTGTAGTTGAAAACAACTAACTACTGTAAAATATACAAATAACTAGCATGTAGTAACTTACATAATTTTCTGAGTGTTCACAAATATATAAATGTTGAATGAAAATATTAAAAATGGTTTTAGTAAACCACTACTACTAGACGATATTTATAAAAATTATGAGAAAACTATTGACAAAATGAACAAAAAAGTGGAAATGAACGACAGAACTAAAAAAAAAAAATAAAATTATTTCATAAAAAATTGTCAATTGAGCTGAATCAACGAAAATACCTAAAAGAGCTGAAATGAATTAGATAAACCGCGCAGTTCAGTGAATAGTTCAATTGAACTAGTTCGTTTATGAACAATTGTCAATTGAGCTTAATGAACGAAAAGACATAAAAGAGCTGAACTCAGAAAAAAAAATTAACTAAAAAATTAGAAAATTAACTTAATTCAAGGAAAATTGATAATGATTTATCTCCATTGCCATGTTTTGCTTCTTTTTTCTTAAAAATAAGGATAAAAAATTTTGTTTAATATTATGCCAATTTAAACAAAAAAAATTGGAAAAATTTTATTTCAGTTTAGTTTATACACATTTAAGGATCCGATTGGTTGAAGACCCCACTGGGTTTGGACCCGATAGGTTCAGACCCCGATGGCCCCAGACCCAGTTGGGTTCCTTAAGAATCGAGATAGTTTTTGATCCAAAATTTTTGTCAGTTTCGCTCTACCTTTCTTAGTTTTTGAGATACGTGAATTTAGGGGACCACTGGGGTCTTTAGAATTTGAAAAACTTGACAACTATTACTCGGAGAGCTTTTGGATGGTTGGAACTTGTTCTACTAGTTAAGAGCTACAAAAAAGCTTTTGAGTTTTTTTGTTGTGTTGGCAATATTTACCGATATATGGGCAAGTAAACATTTTCTGGAATGCCAACTTTTTTAAATCCAAAGATAGGACCCATTTGGGTCAACACATGTGAAGAGCAGCGGCGATACTATGCAAATCGAAAGAACCAAAACTGGCCTTCATTTTGCTCTATATGGCTTAGTTTTCGAGACATCGTCGTTTCAAGTTTTTTGAAATTTGAAATTTCCCCGAGTTATAAAATTTTTTACTAAAATAGTGGAAAACTTCCTCAAATCTAAGAAGATGAACCAATTGGTAGAAAATTAAGTTCTAAAACTAAAGAAGAGGAATATGTCTTAAAAATAAAAACGTTTGTCATATATTTAGAGAAAATTTCTTTGACGGTATTAGGGAATTCAATTTAAGGAAAATAATGGACTATTTAACTGTACATGAACTAAAATTTTTTTTTAACAGTTAAGAAAATGTCCCAAATTTAAGTTAAATTTACTAAATTCTGGTAGAATTTATAAACTATTGTGAAGAAATTTTTGTTTTTCTGTAAAGACAGTTGAGCTCAGGCTCTAATTATAATTATGTATTATAATTTTTTAATCATGTTATATATGGTTTGAATTGAGAAAGGTGTGAAAGAAAAATGTATTTTTCTAAAAATTTAAGACATCCTGGTTCGTTTTCATATAATCCAGTTATTATAATCATCAGAAAAACTTTTAATGTCAAATTTATGAAGAAAATTTTTCAAAAGTTTTTTGAGTGTGAAATGAACGAACTAAATAAACCGCTCAGATCAGCGAATAGTTCAATTGAACTAGTTCGTTAATTTTCCTAAAGAAAAAGTATGAGATGTATGAGAAATTTTTCCTATAAAGACATTTTTTCTTATAAAAAAAAGTATTAGATTCTGAGACATCTTTCCAGTAGAAAAACGTCTCACATAGACCGGATTGTCCATAGCGAATCCATAATAATTCCTCAACGACGCTGATAGAACGCTTTTGTGCTAATCGCGAACTGTACTTTTTGCTTAAGTCGACATTCAAAACCGTTTCCAAGCTCCCGAAGACATCTCTGCCTAGTATGTGCAGTCGGGTTCTGGCCAAAGCAGGGCATTGTCAAAGAATATGTTCGACCGATTCCTCTGTATTAGGTTCATCGCACCTTCTACAGCTGGCATCGGAAATAAGTCCCATTTTCTTTCTATGATAACCTTTAAGGTAGTGCCCGGAGATCACTCCAGTGAGTATACGGCATTTTCATCTAGTAAGTGAGAGTAAATAATTAGTTTTCATTAGATTGTAGCATGACAACAATCTTTTACTGATCGTACTTGTTGTTAGCTCTCTGCGCTTTCTGTTAGCCATTGCAGTGTTTTGATTGTCGCGTAGTGATCTGAAGTGCTGGATTAGTGGATCGATATGTACAGACATACCAATACTATCAGCCCCTTGTTTCGAGAGCTCGTCCGTTCTCTCTACATATAAACTACCCTAACGGTTACACATTTTTGACAATAACAAAGCCGAATTTGGACACGATCGATACACCATTGGATTAGGCCTTCAAAAAACCTTTCGACCTGTGTAAAATGTTTGAATAGTTTCTTTTAAAGAAATGGGAAAAAACGAAAAAAATCCCGTTTTCCCCCCTCCCATTTGACCCGCTAAATGTGAGATTGGGCAGCTTTAGAAAAACAGGTAACTGTTATTTTGCTCCCCTTTTTCCTATATGCAAGTTCCAGGAAAATTGGTGGGTGCCCTGTGAAAGACCTTCCTTGTTAGCCAAATCTATGAATACCCTCCACAATGCCATTTTTAAAGAATAGTACATTTTTTAAAGTGAAGACCATTGTACACATCCTGTGTCACTGCCCGGCTTTGGCAGGAACTCGACTACCAATTATAGGGAGTTCACAGTTCGAGAAATTGAAGAAAATAAAGAGTATAGACCTGAAAAGTTTAAAGCAATTCGCACTAAAGGTCATTGTATTTAGTTTACATCGATAAGCGGAGAAAGTTTTGTGGTATCGCTATGGGCCAATTGGTCTATTTATCATAAGAGGTCAGGTTGTAAGTGGCTGCTGACGTTTTACGTCAACACACGTAGACTCTGAGGTCCATTGTGATAAAATCATAAGAGGTCATGTACAATATTTTTAAAAGTTTTTGGTTCGCTGAATCCGAATCTTTAATTTGCTCTATCGCATCAGGTTTTTGAGATATTTAACATAAAATGATATATCAAAAACTTAATATTGTGGTATCGCTATGGGCCAATTGGTCTATTTATCATAAGAGGTCATGTACAATATTTTTAAAGGTTTTTGGTGCGCTGAATCCGAATCTGACCTTTAAATTGCTCTATCGCGTCAGGTTTTTGAGATATTTAACATAAATTGATATGTCAAAACCTTAATAAGATAGCGCAATTTCATGGTCAAATTCGAGTTCAGGGGGCCAAAAACCTTTAAAATATAGATACGCGACCTCTCAGTATGTTCGTTTATTTTTTTTTGCCTGCGTCTTAATTTTCTTTCTTAAAAAAAATATCACAACTCTGTCAATTGTTATTAGATTTTTTCGGCATAAAGCTCATCGTATTCACAATTAAATTTTCTTTAAGAATACGTTTAAAAATATAAATATTGTTGAACGAACTCTATAGCAGAAAAAAATTGATAAACTCAAAAAATTTTTAAAAAATAACATAAAAGGTATATATTGTTGAAAAAATCGATACATATCTTGCTTATATGTATAGACCAATTCACACACATAAAATTCCGTATCCTTCTTCTATCCAAAACAGTTAAAAAATTGAAAATTGGTTGAAAACAAAAAAGTTTTTTGACAATAACTTTAAAATTTGACGGTGCCTGGCAAGTTTTATGGGCATTTTTGTGATCTTTTCTACAACCTTAACTACCTCATTTCAAAAGTATATTCGATTTTGTGTTTTTTGTAGCACAGTGTCATTGTCAATTTTCCCTGAATTTAGTTAATTTGACATCATTTTTTAGTTAATTTTTTTTCTGTGTGTTAAAATAGTACATTTTGCTAATCCATCATGTTAGGTTAAACATTTCAACCTTATTTATCATCCCTATTATTTGTAAAATACTATTAGCAAACTCAAATTGTTATTTAACATTAATACTCCCCTAAATACACAGTGTGTCAACTGTTATTAAGGGTCGGTTTACACCATCACACCTAGTCATTGGATTAAAAGGTAGTCAAATATTAAAAAAGTCTCAATATTGACAAAAAAAATTGTAAACAAAATCAAAATTGTAAACAATCACATATATATAAAAAAAAAATTTCCATTAACGAGACAAACCGACATTTAAAATCCTACTGATGATAACACTAACTGGACTGTTTGAAACCGGTATAGGAATACCAAAAATGTTTATAATCTTTGGAAATTCAATTTTTCTTCTGTATTTTTTCAACTTGAACCCTTATAATAAATATAATTAAAGCCCGTGCTCGATCTGTACTTACAGAAAAAACACTAACAAAATCAAATAGACTTTTCTAAAAACAACTATTTATATTAAAAACAACCCCAATCTCCTCACAAAGCCGTTTTTTTTTCAAAATTATTTTCAAAAAATAAAAGTCTAATAATTCCTAGCAATTCAGTATTTTTTGACATGTCTAAATACTAAGTAGAATGATGTAAACACACCTTTAGTACAATTTATATATTATTTTGCACAAAACACTATTCTCTCATATTTAAATTTTTTTGTTTACCAGTGTTGCCATAAGAGAATTGTGAAAAAATGCTAAATGGCAGAAAAAAAAGTGCTAAAATGCTCTACAGACCAAAAAAAAAGTGCTAGATTTTTTTTAATAATAACCGTTACACATACCTTCCTTATTTCAATTTGGGTTTCTGAATTTTAATTTTTTTTTTAATTTCGATTGCGTTTTTTTAATTTTAATAGGGTTTTCTGAATTTCATTGCGATTTTTGTACTTCATTTAATCTTTATTTCAATTTGGATTTCTGAATTTTCAATAGTTTTCTTAATTTTGATTGAATTTTCTAAATTTCCAAAAGGTTTTCTGTTTTTTAATTAGGTTTTCGAAACTCAAATTGTTTTTTTTCAATTTCAATTTAATTTTTCCGAATTTCGACTGGGTTTTCTAAATTTCTATTGGGTTTTCTAAATTTCAGTTGTAATTTTTCAATTTTAATTAATTTTTTGTTAATTTCAATTTGAATTTCTGATTTACAATTTTTCTGAATTTCGACTGGGTTTTTTAAGTTTCTATTGGGTTTTCTAAATTTCAATTGGAATTTTTGAATTTTATTTAATCTTTTGTTAATTTCAATTTGAATTTCTGATTTACAATTGGGGTTTCCGAATTTTAACTGAGATTGCTGAATTTATATTTTCTTAATTTTTAAATTAAAAATTTCAGTTGAATTTTTGAATCTTAATTAATCTTTTGTTAATTTCAATTTGAATTTCTGATTTACAATTGGGTTTTACGAATTTTAACTAAGATTGCTGAATTTATATTTTCTTAATTTTTAAATTTTAATTTACATTTTCTTTATTTCTTGGGATTTCGAAATTTTAATTGGGCGACGTGAAATAAGTCTCAAGAAAAAATTAAATAAGTCCAGAAAAATTTCTATAAAAATGTAATAACTTCCAAAAAAACTAAATTAGTAACTCACAAATCTGCGTGAAATAACTCCCAAATCTCCGGGAATATTTTTTTTTGGGAGGCATTATATTTTTAAGTTTTTTTAATGAAATAACTCCCAACAATTTGATATTAAATTATGAAAACGGAAATTGTTTACTTTAAAATGATTGCATTTTTTGCAAATAAATTCAGAAAAATCGTAATTTATAAGTACAACAATGTCAATTAATATCGGTAAAAAATATTACGTTTGCTGCAAGGCGAAATGCGCACCGCGAGTAATTGTTAAAAATTTCGAGTTTTTTAAAACAATAGTTTTAATTGAAAGGCCTCAACCAAAGAAAGAAGAAATTGAATTTAAAGCGTAAACGTAATGGACTTTTAAAAACTTGCTTTCGGTCTATCAGAGCTCTACTGAGATGGTTCTTTTAAATTAAATACGGCAAACATTTTTTACAAGGGATTTAACAAAAAATTAAATTGTTGAAAAAAAGTGCTAAAAATGCTAGAAAATTTTAAAAAAGTGCTGATCTAGCACTTGGCACTTTTTTCCAAAACTTTAGTGCTAAGTCCAAAAAAAAAGTGCTAGATCTAGCACTAAAAGTGCTAAAATGGCATCACTGTTGTTTACTAAATAATTGGACCAAAGAGTCGTCATCTGTTCTACTCTTGTCATTCTCTTATACGTATGTATAACACAAATCGTATACTTATACAATTAAATATGTTGTATTTGTTATAACCTGAACTAACATACGGGGTTGGTGAATTCTGTACTCATATAACAACAAAGATGATAAGATAGATTTTTCAATCTTCTTCACCACAAAAACAAAACTCTTATCTATTGACCGCTAGTGTACCAAAAAACGTTTTTTTATCTTTAGAAGAATTATTTTAGCATATATTAATTTTAAATAGATCAAAGATCAGAATTAAACTTAATTAAAAGACTCCTTAATTGAAGGACTCCTTAATTGAATAACTCCTTGCCCTCGCGGTATATGTTTACAGGTTCATTTTGTGGTCTGGTGTAGAGATGGGCGCGTGAGTGATTTTTGACTCACACTCACTCACGCTCACGACAGGAATTTTTGAATCACGCACACACACTCACGAGCATTATTTTTTTACTCACATTCACTCACAATCACGTGAGTAATTTAATACAACTCACACTCACGTGCACTCACGCAAGCTTCACTCACACTCACGAAACTCTTATTTTATACAAAAAAAATTTCAAAAACTAAAATTTCAAAAATCTTTCAAAATTTTCAGCAAAATTTAAAGTTCAGTGAAATTTTACTTTTTTTTTGCTTTTTTCGGGACGAAATCTTAAGTTAAGCCAAATTTTACAATTTTCTGCTGTTTTTTTGGTATGAAAGGGAATATGAATAGAAAATAAATCATGCAAACTCACGCAAAAAAATCGACTCACGCACACTCACTCACGCAAAATTTTACTAACGCACACTCACTCACGCAATTTTTTTCACCACTTACACTCACTTACAATCACGTGAGTAAAATTGAATTCAGTCACACTCACGCGTGATCACGAGTGAATCACGCTTTAATCTGCTCATGTGCCCATCTCTAGTCTGGTGGTCTAAAAGTGCGGCAGGACTTTGAATGTCTGCGAACTTAAAAATGTTTCATTATCTAAACAATTGGGGGTTTTCAGTTGTTGGTTTAGTTTTTTTAAGGGGGAACTTTTTCCCCTTGTCCGATTTTGCCCATTTTCAAACATAGTCTGCCTAGAACCATAAGACACATTCGTGCAAAACTTATGGAGTCTAGATCTTTTTTTTTTGGACTGCATCGTATTAACTATAGACGGATGGATGAACAGAAGGACTGGCATCTCTAGAATGTTTTAGAATCTATCAAGGATCCATTATACATATATGTAAATGAGGCATTCCACACCAAATGCCCCGCTACAGAAAAACATGTGTCCCGTAAATTTCTGAATAGGTTGTTTGGATAGCCCTATATGGAGCTAATAAAATTGCGTTTTTGGTTTTTCTATTTTTGAAAAACTGGGCTTAGGAGGCATGGTCAAATATTGAAAAAAAGGCCAAATTTGTGGCGAGTTTCCTTGATTAAATATTTATCACATTAAAACGGAATGCACCACAATCTCAAAAATTTATATTCTTATACATATAGTTTTGTATGGGCTATCGATTAAATTTTTTTTTTTTTGAAAATTTTCAGACCCCGTTCTGAAATTTTCCATTTTTGAAAAAAGTCAATTTATCAAAAATCCGGCCACTTTTTTTTAATTTTTTTTTTTAAGTTTTAATGTTTGTCCATTCTCACATAAAAAATCAGAAAAGTGCATTTGAATTTTTAATTTCATACCAATTTTGTAATTAGCTAGTATTTTCTTGTTTTAACGTTGCGAATGAGTATTATTAATTGCATAAATATTACTCATACGCTCTGTTGAAACAAGAAAATACAACCAAATTACAACATTGTTATGAAATTTAAAATTCAAATGCGATTTTCTCGAAAAAAAAAACGAAAAACGCGTGTCTGAATTTTTTTGTGTGGATGAACAAGCAACTAAACGTTAAAAAAAAGTGGTCGGATTTTTGATAAATTGACTTTTTTAAAAAATGGAAAATTTCAGAAAGGGTTCTGAAAATTTTCCAAAAAAAAAAAAAAATTTAATCGATAGCCCATACAAAACTTTATAAGAATGTAAATTTTTAAGATTGTGGTGCATTCCGTTTTAATGTGATAAATATTTAATCAAGGCAACTCGCCACAAATTTTACAATTTTTCCAATATTTGACCACGCCTCCTAAGCACAGTTTTTGAAAAATTTAAAAACCAAAAACGCAATTTTCTAAGTTTCATATAGGGATCCATATAACCTATTCAGAAGTTTACGGTACACATTTTTTTTTCGCTGAAAATTTGGTGTGGAATGCCTCATATACTTTACGGAGTCTTCGACCGAAATTTCGATACGTTACACACGGAATGACAAATTGAATATCAATTGTTATTCGTAAAAGATCAACTGAAATTCGTAAAAGATCAATTCATATTTAAAAAATATCAATTGGTATTCTTTAAAAATTTTAATTTTTATTCGTAAAAATTAATTGTAGTTCGTAAAAGATCAATTGTAATTCGAAACAAGATTAATTGTAATTCAAAAAATATAAGTTGTAAGGCTTAAAAACTTAATTGTAGTTCGTAAAAGATTAATTGTAATTAGTAAAATATCAATTGCAATACGAAAATTCCAATTAAAATTATAAAAATATTAACCGTAAAGGTTCAATAGAAATTCGACAGGTATAGTAGGCAATTAAATATCAATTCTAATTCGTTGGGAAATGTACAAAATCCGACAAGGACAAAAAAGTTCCCTAAAGAACTATAACACCGTCCGACAAATTTCAAATTTAGGCTATACACATGAAGCGGACCAAAAAATTCTGAGAGTGGGGCTATATATAAAATACCCGTGTTTTTCTAGATCAATTCGCTTTTTCGCCAATATATAGTGTTGTATTTGTGGGAACACTATAAACACTTGTTTTAAATTTACTTTTCAATTTTTTAATTTTTAAAAAACACATTTTCTTTGATTTTATTATTTCAGTATTTTTTGATTTTTGAGTTTTTAAAATAAATTTTATTCATTCTTTTATTTCCTTTTGTAAATAATATTTGTGTTTTATTTAAATAAATTTATTACACACATTTATTGGTGACCCCGCGTTTTTAAATCGTTGAAAATTTATAAAAAATGTCGTGTCCGGAAGCAAATGCTGGTATAAATCCTATTGTAGGAGCACAAGGTGATGGTCCAGCGCAAAACGTTCAACATGTTGCCGCATCAAGTGTTCACAAACTTCCACCATTTTGGAAGGAAAATCCAAAATTATGGTTCATGCAAGTTGAATCAATCTTTGGAATTTCTGGCATTACACGCGACGAGACAAGATTTCAATACGTCGTGGCAAATATTGATTCAAGTTTTTTGCCACATGTTTGTGATATTTTGGAAGCTCCACCATCTCCTAATAAGTACCAAGCCGTTAAGGATCGTTTAATTGGAACGTTTTCAGAATCTCAAGAATCCAAGCTACGTCGTCTGTTAAAAAATCATGAATTAGGTGACCAAAAACCATCGCATTTTTTGCAGGTAAGGAGGAATCTTGCATCTGGTCAGGTAAATGACACACTACTAAAGACTCTTTTTCTGGAGCAACTGCCAGAAGATGTTCGCTCAATTCTCGTAATTAGTCAAGTTGATGATGTTTCTGCTTTGGCAAGGCAAGCTGATCAAATAATGAGTATTCGTTCACCTCAAGTTTTTTCAATGCATGCAGCTCCGGGTACTAATGATTTGTCTATGATATGCCAGAAAATCGATGCTTTAGAGAAGAAATTTAGTAACTTTTCACGTGGTCGCAGTACTGATCGTCATCAAAATCGTAATTCAACAAAATCTGGTAAGTCTAGAAATAGAAGCAAATCGCGAAACAGAGACTGGTGCTGGTATCACAATAGGTTTGCTGATAAAGCAACCAAATGCACGCAGCCCTGCTCATTTACAAAAAACTAGACTCTCATTCGGATATTGCGACAGTTTCGGATGAACAACTTATCTCATGTCGCTTATTTGTCAAAGACAAAAAATCTAAAAAATCTTTTTTGATTGATACTGGTGCTGACCTATCAGTCATCCCTCCTACATATCCGATTGGTAACGCAAACCCTAGTTCCGAAATTAAAATTTTCGCAGCCAATGGTTCTGAAATTCGTACTTTTGGAAATAAAATTTTACATCTTGATTTTGGACTTCGCAGAAATTTTTCTTGGACGTTCATAATAGCAGATGTAACCAAGCCTATCATCGGATCAGATTTTTTGAAATATTATCATCTACTTCCTGATCTTAAACAGAAAGTTTTGATTGATGGCACTACTTTACTACAAGTTCCAGCGAAAATTTTAAAATCACCATCCTTGGGAATTACAACTCTCGTTCATGATGACACCGTATACAACAAACTTTTATTGGAGTATCCCGATGTCTACCAATCTACCACGATTCCTGGGATTAAAAGCAAGCACAATATATATCACCATATTGAAACGACAGGACCTCCAGTCTTTGCTAAAGCCCGTCGTTTAGATTCTAATCGTCTTCAAATTGCCAAAAAGGATTTCGAATTTTTGCTACAACTTGGTATCATAAGACCCTCAAGAAGCAATTGGTCAAATCCGCTCCACATGGTTCCCAAGAAAAACGGTGAGTGGAGATGTGTTGGTGATTACAGATTCTTAAATAAAATAACAGTACCAGATCGGTATCCAATACCTTTCATCACTGATGCTAATGTCAATCTGGCTGGTTCTTGTGTTTTCTCCAAATTGGATCTCGTTCGTGCGTTTTATCAAATTCCTGTTTTCCCCGATGACGTACCAAAAACTGCAGTGATTACTCCATTCGGATTATACGAATTCGTCAAAATGCCGTTCGGACTAAGAAATGCTGCACAAAGCTTTCAAAGATTAATGGATGAAGTTCTTCGTGGACTACCATTTATTTTTGTCTACATCGACGATGTTCTCATTTTTTCAAAATCACCTGCTGAGCATCTAGAGCATCTCAAAATAGTGTTCGATCGTTTTAAGGAATATGGTATTGTAATTAATCAAGGTAAATGTAGCTTTGGCAAAAGTGAAATTGATTTTCTTGGGTTCCAAATATCCTCTGACGGAATTCGGCCTACCCAGAATAAAGTAGAAGCAATTCAAAACTATCCAAAGCCTGAAAACATCAAAGATTTAAGGCGTTTCCTAGCAATGATCAACTTTTACAGGCGGTTTCTACCTAATGCAGTTGTGGATCAAGCACCATTAAACAATCTTCTTAAAAACACAGTGAAGAATGATAAACGTCCTGTCCCTTGGTCTACAGAAACAGAAGATGCGTTTTTAAAGTGTAAGTCAAGTTTAGCTAATTCTACATTATTATTTCATCCACTTAGTGATGCTGACCTTGCTATAAAAGTTGATGCATCCAATTTCGCTGTCGGCGCC
Organism: Pegoplata infirma; assembly: GCA_963921195.1. Classification (NCBI taxonomy): domain Eukaryota; kingdom Metazoa; phylum Arthropoda; class Insecta; order Diptera; family Anthomyiidae; genus Pegoplata; species Pegoplata infirma. The sequence continues at coordinate 182,874,780 of OY992537.1, read as the reverse complement.
GTATTAGAGCAAAAGGTTGATGATGATTGGCAACCGTTGTTTTTCTTTTCCAAGAAATTAAGTGAGACCGAAAAACGTTACAGCACTTACGATCGTGAGTTATTGGCTATTTATGCTGCTGTTAAACACTTTCGTCATTACGTTGAAGGTCGTAAATGTTTGGTATACACGGACCACAAGCCACTTATTTTCGCTTTTTCTCAAAAACCTGATAAAGCAAGCCCTCGTCAACAGCGCCAACTAAATTTTATCGCTCAATTCACTACAGATTTTCAGCATATAAAAGGAAATGAAAACGTCGTTGCTGATGCCTTTTCAAGGATCGAATCGCTATCACTTCTTAATTATGATGAACTTTCAAAATTACAGAAGAATGATAAAGATCTACAAGATCTCATAGATTCAAATACATCTCTTAATATGCAACTGGTTTCCATTCCTGGTACAAAAACAAAAATATATTGCGATGTATCTCAAGATACACCTAGACCGTATATTCCATTGGATTTAAGAAAGCCAATATTTTACGGTTTACATAATATGTCTCATCCTGGCTCTAAAACTTCAACCCAACTTGTTACTGAGCGTTATGTTTGGCCTTATATGAAACGTGACTGCAGATATTGGACGAAAATTTGTCAAGCTTGTCAAAAAGCCAAAGTTTCTCGTCATACAAAAAGCCCAATTGGAAATTTTCCTTTATCTTCCCGTCGTTTTGCTGAAATCCATATTGATATAGTCGGCCCACTTCCACCATCAAATGGTAATCGTTATTTGTTAACTTGTGTGGATCGTTTTTCTCGTTGGATGGAAGCCTTTCCAATGCCAAACTGTACATCAGAAACTGTTTGTGAAACATTTATGTTTGGATGGATAGCTAGATTCGGATCACCTGATGTAATTCATACTGATAGAGGTCGCCAATTTACATCAAATAATTTTCGATCTCTAACACAATTTTTGGGTTCAAGAATCAAATTTTCAACATCATACCATCCTCAATCAAATGGCTTAGTTGAACGGTTCCATAGGACTCTAAAAGCCGCCATTTCCTGCCACGATGAATCGCAATGGACTAAAGTTTTACCATTAGTTTTACTTGGTTTAAGAGTATCATCAAAGGATTCAATTAATTGCTCTCCAGCAGAAATGGTATATGGTGAAACTCTTCATGTTCCTGGTCAATTTTTTGAGAATAGCAACACCCTCTTAAACAGCAATGATTTTTTATCACAACTTCAAACTTCTATTTCAAGAATTAAACCGACACCATGTTCTAATAATTCTAAACCAACCGTATTTATGAACAAAGAGTTGCAGCAATGTTCGCATGTTTGGATTAGAAGTGATCATATTTTGAAACCACTTGAACCAAAATTTCATGGTCCATACAAGGTAATCAACAGATTTGCAAAATATTTTACACTTCAAGTTGGAAATAAAAAGGATAATGTATCAATAGACCGTTTGAAACCTGCCTTTATTGAAGTATCTTTAGCGGATATTCAAACTGATGTAGAATATACTCAAGAAAATCCTGATTCAGATAGCGTTCAAATTAACCCTGTGTCAAGACGCAAACTTAAAACAGTATCGTTTTCACTAGGAAGGGGGTAATGTGGGAACACTATAAACACTTGTTTTAAATTTACTTTTCAATTTTTTAATTTTTAAAAAACACATTTTCTTTGATTTTATTATTTCAGTATTTTTTGATTTTTGAGTTTTTAAAATAAATTTTATTCATTCTTTTATTTCCTTTTGTAAATAATATTTGTGTTTTATTTAAATAAATTTATTACACACATATTTATTCAAAGTAGTTTGAATAAGTCGAGAAAATCTCTACTTTCAGAATTTATTGGGCTGGTCCATGTGTAAAAAAGTGTGTCGGACCGTGTGATAACCCCTTAAAGATTCCAAAGATATCCCCAATTGGTGTTATTAGCTTGCAGAAAATTAAAAATACTACCCGAGTTTTCTATAAAAATTCTTGTTTTTTCATTTCATTGTTTCCAATGAAATTTCAATTGATTTTGGTTCTAAATGAGTCATAGGGGTATCACGCAATACTGACAAAATATGGTAATAAAGTACTAAATTCTCTATCATTCCCTGTAATAAACGTTTTAGCAGCTGCTACAAATGACTTTCCCTTTTCTTAGGGGTAATATAAATAAACAAACACAAAAACCGCCCTTTTTAAAATTTAACGGCGAAGTGTTCTATTGTAGAATCCACAAAAAAATGCTAGTTTCAATTTAGTACTTATTAACTACACCTTAAATAATAACTCCATAAAATACTCTGTAAGATGGCTGTAATCTCCATTCAACTGATATTTGACAGAGTTTTGACAGTTTTTATACCCTCCACTCTACACCATTTCCAATTGTATTTTAAAAATTTCCAAATGTATTTTAAAATTGCCAAAATGTATTTGAAAATTGTCCAAATGTATTTTAAAATTGTCCAAATGTATTTTAAAATTGACCAAATCTTATTTAAAATTTTACAACTGTATTTTAAAATTGTCCTAATGTATTTTAAAATTGTCCAATTGTATTTTAAAACTGTCCAAATGTAATTTAAAATTTTCCAAATGTATTTTAAAAATTTCCAAATGTATTTTAAAATTGTCCAAATATATTTTAAATTGTCCAATTGTATTTTAAAATTTCCCAAATGTATTTTAAAATATTCGATGTATAATTCTATGTAGAATATTTTAAAATACATTTGGAAAATTTTAAACTACACCTTTTCCAATTGTGTTTTAAAAATTTTCAAATGTATTTTAAAATTGTCCAAATGTATTTTAAAATTGTCCAAATGATTTCTAAAATTGTCCAAATGTATTTTAAAATTGTCCAAATGTATTTCCAAAACTGGCCAAATGAGATTGCGATGCATTACGTTTTAATTTGATAAATATTTAATCAAGGCAACTCGACACAAATTTTACCATTTTTCCAATATTTGACCACGTCTCCTAAGCCCAGTTTTTGAAAAATTCAAAAAACCAAAAACGCGATTTTCTTAATTCCATATAGGGTTATTCATACAAACTATACGGTACACATGGATTTTTCGCTAGACATTTGGTGTGGAATGCCTCAAATGTATTTTAAAATTGTTCACACAAAAATTTTTTTTTTCCATGTACGATTTTCATAGCATTTATGAACAAATTCATACAATTTATTACTTTTTCATAATATTTATAAACTTTTTCATAGTATTTATGAAAAATGTTAAAAATTCTTAAATTTCACATATTATGATTTATTCATAAATACTATGAAAAAGTTTATAAATATTATGAAAAAGTAATAAATTGTATGAATTTGTTCATAAATACTATGAAAATCGTTCATGGAAAAAAAAATTTTTTGTGTGTTTAATTGTATTTTTAAATTTTCCAAATGTGTTAAAATTTTCCAAATATATTTTTAAATTGTCCAATTGTATTTGAAAATTTTCCAAATGTATTTTAAAATATTCTATGTATAATTTTATGTAAAATATTTTAAAATACATTTGGAAAATTTTAAAATACAATTGAACAATTTTAAAATACTTTTGGACAATTTTAAAATACATTTGGAAAATTTTAAACTACACCATTTTCAATTGTATTTTAAGATTGTCCAAATATATTTTAAAATTTTCCAAATTAATTTTAAAATGGTCCAAATGTATTTAAAAATTGTCCGAATGTATTTTAAAATTTTCCACATGAATTTTAAAAATTTCCAGATGTATTTTTAAAATTGTCCAAATGTATATTAAAATTGTCAAAATATTCATTTAGTCAATTTTAAAATATTTTTGGAAAATTTTAAAATACATTTGGACAATTTTAAAATATAGTTGGAAAATTTAAACTACATTTGGACAATTTTAAAATACTTTTGGACAACTTTGAAATAAATTTGGACAATTTTAAAATACATTTGGACAATTTTAAAATTCATTTGGTCAATTTTAAAATATATTTCGAAAATTTTCAAATACATTTGGACAATTTTAAAATACATTTGGACAATCTTAAAATTCATTTGGGCAATTGTAAAATATATTTGGACAATTTTAAAATACATTTGGACAATTTTAAAATACATTTGGACAATTTTAAAATATATTTGGACAATTTTAAAATACATTTGTACAATTTTAAAATACATTGTACAATTTTAAAATTCATTTGGACAATTTTAAAACTCATTTGGAAAATTTTAAACTACATTTGGACAATTTTAAAATACATTTGGACAATTTTACAATAAATTTGGACAATTTTAAAATTCATTTGGACAATTTTAAAATATATTTGGAAAATTTTAAAATACATTTGGACAATTTTAAAATACATATGGGCAATTTTAAAATTCATTAGGGCAATTTAAAAATATATTTGGGCAATTTTAAAATATATTTGGACAATTTTAAAATACATTTGGACAATTTTAAAAAAACATTTGGACAATTTTAAAATACATTTGGACATATTTAAAATTAATTTGGACAATTTTAAAATACATTTGGACAATTTTAAAATACATTTGGACAATTTTAAAATTCAGTTGGACAAGTTTAAAATATATTTGGACAATTTTAAAAAACTTTTGGACAATTTTAAAATACATTTGGAAATTTTTAAAATCCATTAGGAAAATTTTAAAATTCATTTGGAAAATATTAAACTACATCTGGACAATTTTAAAATACATTTGGAAAATTTTAAACTACATTTGGACAACTTTAAAGTACATTTGGACAATTTTAAAATACATTTGGACAATTTTAAAATTCATTCGGACATTTTGAAAATATATTTGGACAATTTTAAAATACATTTGGACAATTTTAAAATACATTTGGACAATTTTAAAATTCATTTGGACAATTTGAAATATATTTGGACAATTTTAAAATACATTTGGACAATTTTAAAATTCATTTGGACAATTTTAAAATACATTTGGAATTTTTTAAAATACATTAGGAAAATTTTAGACTACAATTGGACAATGTAAAATACATTTGGACAATTTTAAAATACAGTTGAAAAATTTAAACTACATTTTGACAATTTTAAAATACAATTGGACAATTTTGAAATATATTTGGATATTTTTTAAATACATTTGGACAATATTAAAATTCATTTGTGCAATTTTAAAATATATTTGGACAATTTTAATATACATTTGGACAATTTTAAAATACATTTGGACAATTTTAAAATTCATTTGAACAATTTTGAAGTATATTTGGACAATTTTAAAATACATTTAGATAATTTTAAAATTTATTTGGACAATTTTGAAAAATATTTGGACAATTTAAAATATCCCGAGTAAAAATTTTCTGGTCTAATCATATATAATTTGATACTATCTTATATAAGTTAATATGCTTCCGTATAAATTTATATAAAATTGTATCTATCACTTTGATACGGTTGATCCACTTTATATGGTTAGATATTGCTCCATATATGATTAGATTCGTATTTTGGTTTTGCTCATCAAATTATATAAAAATTGATATTATAAGTTCAATTTGATCTAATTAGATTTGACCAAATTCAGGATCAAATTGTATCAATTTTTATATTTTTTGATCTAAAGTAATACAATTAGATATTATTTGATACAACCATTTTACGGATCAAATTAGATCTATTCAGTAAAATTAGCATAATATTTTTACTAGGGATATTTGGACAATTTTAAAAAACATTTGGACAGTTTTAAAATTCATTTGGACAATTTTAAAATTCATTTGGAAAATATTAAACTACATCTGGACAAATTTTAAATACATTTGGACAATTTTAGACTACATTTGGACAATTTTAAAATACATTTGGACAATTTTAAAATTCATTTGGACATTTTTAAAATATATTTGGACAATTTTAAAATACATTTGGACAATTTTAAAATACATTTGGACAATTTTAAAATACATTTTTACAATTTTAGACTACATTTGGGCAATTTTAAAATGCATTTGGAAAATCTTAAACTACATTTGGACCATTTTAAAATATGTTTGGACAATTTTAAAATTCATTTGGACAATTTTAAAATAAATTTGGACAATTTTAAAATATATTTGGACAATTTTAAAATACATTTGGACAGTTTTAAAATACATTTTGACAATTTTAAAATACGGTTGGACAATTTTAAAATACATTTGGACAAGTTTAAAATACAATAGAAAATGGTGTAGATTTGGACAATTTTAAAATAAATTTGTACAATTTAGTAAACATTTGGACAATTTTGAAAACACATTTGGAAATTTTTAAAATACAATTGGAAAATTTTAAAATATATTTGGAAATATTTAAAATAAATTTGGAAAATTTTAAACTACATCTGGACAATTTGAAAATGCAGTTGGACAATTTTAAAATACATTTGGAAATTTTTAAAATATATTTGGAAAATTTTTAACTACAATTGGACAATTTTAAAATACATTTGGACAATTTTAAAATTCATTTGGAAAATGTTAAATTACATCTGGACAATTTTGAAATACATTTGGACAAATTTAAAATGCATTTGGACAATTTTAAACTACATTTGGACAATTTTAAAATACATTTGGAAAATTTTAAACTACATTTGGACAATTTTGAAATACATTTGGACAATTTTAAAACATATTTGGACAATTTTAATATACATTTGGACAATTTGAAAAGACATTTTAACAATTTAAAAAATCATTTGGACAATTTGAAAAGACATTTTAACAATTTAAAAAATCATTTGGACAATTTTAAAATATATTTGGACAATTTTAAAATACATTTGGGAATTTTTAAAATACAATCGGAAATGGTGTAGTGATAGAGGGTATATATAAGTTTGTAATTCCGTTTGAACACATCGAAATATTACTATAAGACCCCCATAAAGTATAAATATTCATGATCGTCGATCGGTTTTAGGACGATCTAGCGATGTCCGACAGACATTGTCCGTCTGTCTGTTGAAACCACGCTAGTGAGGCTGCTAAAGTTTAGCCCATATGTTGGTCATTTACCTGGTCAGGTTGGTATTGAAATCCAGCGAAAGCGGTCAAGTGTTTCAAAAGTTATAAGCAAAAGAGTGAATATATAAATAAATTTTGCTTTCGAAAGATAATTTTGAGGCTGCTGAAGCTTGGCCTAAATATTTTCGTTTCTCTGGATTGCTTAGTATTGAATTTCAGCAAAATCGGTTCAGTTGTTCAAAAGTTATGACCAAAACCGTGAGTTTCAGATTGGTTTCACCTTAAATTCACGTGTTGGAAAAACCGTTAAACAAGTTTACAAGCATTGGTAAGTCAGAAAAATATTTTACTACGTATTTTTGTCTCACAAAAATATTTTTACACTAAAACCAAAAATATACACTAAAAAAAATTTACAATTAAAAAACATTTTACACTCAAATAAAAATTTAGATTTTTTTTTTGTTTAAAAATAACCAAAAACAAGTTTTTAATTTTTTTTAAATATTAAATATTTCATATCAAAATTGTTATTTTTTCACGTAAAACTATGGAGGGTATTCACAGATTCGGCCAAGTCGAATTTAACTTTACCATTGGTTTTTTTTTAATTTTTTAAAATTTAATTTTTATTTTTTTTTCAATTTTCATAAAGAGTTTTCAATATTCAATGAGAAATATAAATATCAAGATTTTTTTTTTAAATTTTAATAAAAAAAAAATAATTTTTAATTAGGTCAATTTAAAATGTTATTTTAAGATCAATTTAATTTTGATGATATGTGTATTAGCAATATATAAAAAGTAAAACAAAAATAATGAATACCCGAGTAAAAAAGATTTTTTTATATAATTATATATAACTAGCTATACCCGGTCCGCGTTGCTGGCCCTAAGAAAAAAACTGTTTTATGTTGCATCTTAATTTAAATATAGTGTCGGACAAAATTAAAGCACGGGTCCGGTTCCAGCTAGTAACCTTTGGTTCCACCCTCAGTTAGCACTATCTATATAGAAATCTCAACAAAATCGGTTCAGCCGTTTTTGCGTGATTTCGAAACAGACAGACATAACGTTAAGAATAATACAAAGGAGCGTGTCATTTAACTAGGGCTTCCAATCGGGATTGGTTTTTCTGAATCCCGGGATTCGGGATTGAAGAAAAATTTTCGGGATCCCGATTTCGGGATCCCGGGATTTTCGGGATATTTTGAATCCCGGGATTCACGGGATTTTTTTAAAATTTTCGGGATTTTTCGGGATTTTCAAAAATTTGTAGTATTTTTTGTCACTTTAACAAATTCACGCGTTCGTAAAAATTAGCAAAGTTTTGTTGATGTTGTGAACTTCAAAAAAAGGTCGGGATTCCTCCTGTAAAGAATATCCGTATTCGGTTATCTTTCTTATCTTTCGTCGTGGCTCATCGTTATCAACTTTTAGTGAGCGTGAGTTGAAAAAAAAATAAATGAATTTTCAAATTTATGCATAAGTGATTCATTTTTTTTTGCAAATTTTTTTCTTTTTTTTTAATTTATTTGATTTTTTTTTTATTTATTTGTTTTTTTTTTTTTTGAAAAAAAGAAATATTTTTTAGCAATGTTTTTTTGGTAAAAAATGTGTTAGCGAGAGTGCGAGAGTAGAGTTTGCATACTCACGCGTGAGCGTAAATGATAAGTGAGTGATTCCATTATTGTTTGCGTGAGCGTGACTGAGTGTGAGTCAAAACCCATTTACGCCTTTAAAAAAATGTTTTAGTAAAACATTAAATTAAAAAAGTTTACAACTTAAGGAGTTAAGATGTGTCAAAAGCCATTTACGGCAATATTCTGCTTGTAAGAGTAAAAGGAATAAATACAAAAGCCCTCATGTCGAACCACCACTAGTTTTTAGAATTTCTTTACATTTCGCAAACATTTCACCTTTTTCTATAACAAAAACATGGTACCTGACGGAACTTTTGTCGATTTTTTTTTATTTTGTTCAAATTATTTAAAAAAATCAAAAATAATAAAAAAATATTGAAAAAAAATAAAAAAAAATCGGGATCCCGAAAATCCCGGGATTGAAAATCAGAAATCCCGAGATTCGGGATTTGCCTAATCCCGAAAATCCCGGGATTTCCGGGATCGGGATATCCCGATTGGAAGCCCTACATTTAACGCATTTTTATCGAATCGTGATAGTCTAAAGTTCCATGCTGCATCCTCGATTAGTACTATCTGTGCTGCAAATTTAATTGACTTCAGTTTTGTCGTTTTTGTGTGATTGCGAAAGAGGAGGAAATAACTTTTTATTTATGAAAAACGGGAGTAATATTTTAGACCCTTTTGCCGAATCGAGCTATACATATGACCTACAGTTCCCGCTAAGTTAGTTCTATCAGTAGTGACAGATTAGGCTTATCCGTTTTTGCGTGATTTCGAAACAGACAGACATAACGTTAAGTATAGTACAAAGGGGCGTGTCATTTAACGCATTTTTATCGAATCGTGATAACCTAAAGTTTCATGGTGCATCCTCGATTAGTACTATCTGTGCTGCAAATTTCATTGACATCAGTTTTGCCGTTTTTGTGTGGTTGCGAAAGAGGAGGAAATAACTTTTTATTTATGAAAAACGGGTGTGACATTTTATACGCTTTTGCCGAATCGCGCTCTACATATGACTTATAGTTCCCGCTTGGTTAGTTCTATCAGTAGTGGCGGATTCGGCTCATCTGATTTTGCGTGATTTCAAAACAGACAGATATAACGTTCAGTATAAAAGATTAAAGGGGCGTGGCATTTTACGTCCCTTTTTCTAATCGTAGTATAACATGGCCTATAGTTCCGCAATCGATTAACACTATCAGTGCTGAAAATATAATTAAAATCGAATCAACAGTTTTTGCGTTATTGCATAGCATGCAGAAATAACATTCAATTCAACACAAAGGGGCATGGCATTTTACGCCCATTTGTCCGATCACGCTCTAATTTGGCACATAGTTAGTACTTGGTTAGTATTATCTTTAAATTTCATCAAAATCGGTCCATCTGTTTTTTATATCGTGAACCTATATTCAAAATATGCCAACTCAAATTTGACCGAAATGAGTTTCCGATGGCAAATAGCTCCCCTATGCAATACCCATCTGTGATAAAAATTTCAGGGCAAAAAAATAATTTGTTGGCGTTTTACATCCATTTTTGTTATTCTGCTATCTTAAAGTATATATTTTTATGGTGAAAATAAATGCCAACTCCCGTTGTAAATTTCCAAAAATTTTTCAAAAATTAAAAAAAAAAAAACTTAGACCACACATCTTATTGCATTTGCCATGCTGAATCTGGTAAAGATTTTGACACCTAATGGCTAGTTTTCGAGATATTGCCATTTTGAAAATATCGGTAAATAGCGTTTGCAAAAAAAAAATTGCTTATATAGATGTAACTTTCAAACTATTTATCAGATTGAAACATTATGAGTGGGACAAATAAAGTCAATGATATAAGCTTTCAAAGTAGCTAGTTTAAAGTGACCCTTTTACAATACAGCGTGAGTTACAGAGTGCCAAAGTTGACCACCCTGAGATTAAAAGGATTTCGGAGCTAGTAACTTTTAAAAATATGCAAAGATTTTTAATTTTTTGTTCAGTTTTTGCAACTGCCGTACTAAGGATAACAAAAACCAAAAAAAAAAAAATTTTTAAAATTTTTCCAAAAAAAATGTATTTTTATTTTCCGACAAAATATGCCAACTCTAAAAAAATATTTGTTTTTTGATATAGTAATAAATGCCATCTCTGAAAAATACGCAAACAAGTGCAAAATATGAAAATTTTTGCATAGGTAAAAATTGTTTAGAATATTTAAACCATCTTGTGGAAGGTACATTGTTTATTATTGCAATAATATGCGAAATAACTAGTTTTTTAGCTCTCCTGAACAGTGAGCTTTTTTGAGTTGGCATTTATTGAATATAGTTCGACGATATATAGATGTCATTAGTGGTGCAATGTAAAAATTAGATTTTGCCACGCCCCTCCGCCCACAGGCAAAAAATCAAAAATCTGACTGCACAGTGTTATTCGCCAGGCTATTCTAAATGTTCCCTGTAAATTTCATCCAGATCGGTTCAGCCGTTTCCGAGTCCATACGGAACATACATACATACATACATACATACCCACATACATACACACATCCATTTTTATATATATAGATTTGATAAAATTATATCAAATTATATAAAATTATATAGAGGTAAAATTTTCGAAAAAATTATATAAAATTATATAAAACTAAATATAATTTGATAAAATTATATATATATAATTATTAGACTTAATTTTGAAAATTTGATCTGCGGATATCATCATTTTTTTGAAGGATTTAGGGGAACTAAAAAGAATGGCGGTATTTTTTTGGAAAAAAAATCGCTCCTTGGGGTGGTTCAACGCATCTGAAAACGCGAATTTTGAGATGATTTTTCAGCAGAGCTAAAACGGCTGAATATATCGCAAATCTGATTTCAATAGTCGATTCTACAGCAAAAAATAATACAATGGTCATTTTTCGAACTCTTAAAAAAAGTTCCAAAAACCCACCACAGAGGGCGGAAATATAAGGTTTTTCCATTTTATTTTTAAATTAATTTTTTAAAAATGCAAAATTAAAGGGCATTTTCAGCTTGATAAAATGCTACTAAATTTTCTGTTCTATCACAATCTGTTAAAAAGTTATCAATTTTCAAAAATGGACAAAAACACGTTTTTTGAGAACTTTGACCTCAATTTTCTCGAAAACATGACGTGATAGAAAAATTTGAAATCTAGATTCAGAATCAGCATCGAAATCTTAATCGAAAACGAGTTTTATGATCCCAAAATATCATCCTAAAACATCACAAAAAAATGCTCTCAATAATGCACAAAAAATGCGTTTTTTGTGAACTTTGACCTCAATTATCTCAAAAACCTGACGTTAGGGAACATTTTGGAAACCAGATTTGGAATCAGCATTGAGATGAAAATCGAAAACGAGTGTCCAGACCGCGGACCCATCCAAAAAATTTTTAAATTTCGGTCAGTGTTTTATAATTTTGCCATTAGAAAAAAAACTTTGAAGGCTTATAACTTTTTAATGGGTTGTGATAGAAATGTGCTTTTCGTACCAAATTTCTTAGTAAAAACTGCCTCTTCATCGTGCATGATTAAAAAAATAATTTAATTTTTTTTTTAAAAAAAATCGATTTTTACGCCCTCTATTGTGGGTTATTGGAACTTTTTTAAGAGTTCAAAAAACTGCTATTATTTTAATTTTTGGTGTAGAATCGACTGGTGCAATCAGATTTGCAATATCTTCAGCCGTTTTTTCTCTGCAAAAAAATCAGCTCAAAATCCGCGTTTTCAGATGCTTTGAACCACCCCAAGGAGTGAAAATTTTTCCAAAAAAATACCGGCATTCTTTTTAGCTCCCCTAAATCCTTTAAAAAAATGATGATATCCGATAAACAGATGAAGTGACATAGTCACCAAACGAACTCTAATAATTATATCCAGGATTTGGTGGATATAATTATAGAAAATTATATCAAATTATATATAATTTTATATAATTTTATACAATTTTATAAAATTTGATGAAATTACATATAATTTGTAATAATTTTATATAATGATATCCATCAAATCCTGAATATAATTATATATAATTTTATCAAATTATATATAATTTTATATATTTTTTTTGGAAAATTTGACCTCTATATATAATTTTATATAATTATATATAATTTTAATTCTGTTTTTATATATTGTTGGACTTTATATTTTATAACTGAAGTTTTTATTTATTTCGGTTTGAGTCCATATTAATTATTTCTGAGAAATAATTATTTTTTGTTGTACAATGAGAAAATCTGAAAAAAATTAATTGACAACACAGGCTAAGTGGAGATGTCGACAGCTTTCGGAAGAAGCCACCCTTCCTTCGTCAGCACTCTTCGATTGTCACTGTAGGTGTGTAAGATTAAGATCAGCTATTTAAACGTACATTAAGGTGAAAAAGCGAACGGGAATTATATCACATTCCATTACCCATATGTTACGTTTAGCACGAACTTAATGAATCTATTTTTAACTTTTTCCAACACAGTTGTAATTTCTTACACTGTAGTAGATTTTCTCAGAGTTGCAACCCTTAGTAGGACTTTTTAAGTCTTGAAAAATGTCCGTTAAAAATGTACAACAAAAAATAATTATTTCTCAGAAATAATTAATATGGACTCAAACCGAAATAAATAAAAACTTCAATTATATATAATTTGATATAATTTTATCAAATTATATATAATTATATAACAACTTTTTTACTCGGGTATAATTTCTATAGAATTTCATTTTAATTAAAACTTATTTTAATAAACTTAAGTAAAATCATCTACTAATGGAAGTGGTTTCACTAGCATTCAATTTTTTAGGTAAAACTTGTGTTGCTCTTTTAATACCGAACGGCTCTACATAATAGAGGAAATAATCGTAAACATACATTTCTCTGGGACCAATATAATGAAATGAAATAACATTATTAGAACAGCAGTCAAGCCCCTAAAAAGATAAAACAATTAAATGTGTTAATAAAAATTTAAATTATTTTATTGCAAATAAATTTACAATTAATGAAGAATTTTGATAGAAAAAAATGTAAGGAATTTGTACTCGGTCAAGACCGAACATATAACACCTTACAATACCGATTTCGGGAAAATGTGTACCTAGTTAATGGATGCACCAATTGGATCTACACTTAAAATAAATTCTGTGTCAAATCAAAAAAAAAATATAACCTTTTTGAGACATATTTTAGCTGACCCGGTTTGCTAAAAATCTGTCTTGATTATTTAGGTGAAATCCACAGAGAAATCTGTACAAACAGCAGAAAAACTGCTATGACGTTTTCCAGAAAATTTATGTTTTTAGAAAATTTGTTTTCATAAAAACATTTACGAACGTTTTCTTAAAAAAAGGATGACAGCAAACTATTTCTGTAAAATTACAAAATAATCTGCTAAAAATATGTTTAAAAATATCGATTTGATTACATAAAAAACAAAAAAAATTACACTTTGAGAAAAATTTTTCTTGAAAAAATAATTACAGCAAAAAAATAATCTGCTAAAAATATGTTCAAAAATATTTTAGTAAAAATATTTTGTTGTGACTAAAAAACAAAGTTTCCTCTGTTATATTACTTTTTGTATATTTTTGTAACCAAAAAACTTAGTTTTATCTGCATATTTAACTTATAACTAGGCATGAGATTTCCATGCAAATGCATGTTTTTGTCGGAAGTCTAAAAACGATATCGACCAATTATCTTTCCGAATCAAGAAATTTTGCGTTAAAATGGCATCGATTTGTTTTTGCATATTTTGCATATTTTTGTTAAAATGCATATTTTTGGATATTTTGATTTTAAATGCATATTTTGTGCACATTTCCAACGTTTAAGTGTATATTTTTGCATATTTTGGCATAAATTAGCAAAAACACAAATTGAAATTAATTTTTTTCAAAAACTATTATAAATTTTTAAAATTTATTTTGAAAATGAGAAAAATAATTTTTTTTCTTCTTAATTTTTTTTTTAGATTTTCTTAATTTCTAAAAAAATAGTCCAAAATAAAAGAGCTAGGCCCCCTAAAGTTTGGCATAAATATGTCTTATGATCCTAGGTTAAGTTCGGAAATGGGACAAATCGGACCAGGGGGAAAAAGTTTCCCCTTAAAGAACTAAACCAACCTTTTAAAAATGCCAATTTTTTTGATGTTTTTTTTTGTGTTTTTGTGAAACAAATGAAACATTTTTATGTTCGCAGAAGTTTAAAGTCCTGCGCTTTCCCGCCCCTCTTTTGAGGGCGTGGATAAAAAATAGTTTAAATTGTTATAAAACTATAATACTTTAGTGCACAAAGCAGACAAAAATGAACTTGTAAACATATACCGCGAGGACCAAGGAGTCCCCCCAGGTCACCGACCCCTCCCCCACCTTCCCATCCTCCTAAAAAACGCCGCTGTCAACTTTTTTTTTTAATTTTTTTACATGTTGGAGGGTATAAAAGATTCGGCACAGCCGAATTTAACACTCTCACCTGTTTAATTTAAATTTAAAAAAAATTCAAAAAAAGTCATCAAAACAATAAAAACAAAAAAAATATTTTCAAAAGTCTTATAAAATTTTTTTTAAATAATATGCATTTAACTAAACTTTGCAAATTTACAAAGTTTTTTTTGTAAAATTTTGGTTGCATCAAATTCATTTAAAAAATATACATATGTAAATTTACAGACTTTTTCTTTGCTAAATGGTGGTTTATTTAACCAATATTATATTAAAAACTCTGTAAAGAAACATTTGTTTTTGATCAAATCATTCAACAGAGTCAAAAGGCGCTCATATTTAAACAGGAGTGGATCCAGGGGGGGAGACTGGAATTTCCCCCCCCCCCAAACGGCTAAAAAAAGGAAAAGGAACAAAGATAGAAAGACCTGGATGTAAAAAATTCTTAGAAGAGCTATATGTGTGCTGATGATTTATGTCAGCACACATGACCTCTATCTTAAGGAATTTTTTTACATCCTTAAAATAAAATCAGTTCCATATTAACAATTAGGGCACACTGGGCACGTGCCCAGGGCCCCCGATCTAGCGGGGCCCCGAAATGTCAATAAATTCGCTTATACGAAAATGGAAAATGGATTTTTTTAATTTGCTTTTAAGCCTCTAATGCATAGGGCCGCTTTTCAGCGGCCTCACTTTTTTGGCTTTATTTTCAAATTTGATCTTCTTAATGGCATGAGCCACATAGAATCGGATTAAAACACTTCGGGATACTATATTTTTTATCTGCAATGCATTGTTTGATTTCTGATGCATGTTTTTTGAGGCCATAAATACTATTAAAAAATATTCACAAGAAATAGCTTATGCATTAGAGGGCTAAAGAAAATGTCAAATTTTCTTACAGAAAAATTCACGGAATCTAACAAATTTTTCGTATACATTTGAGGCTTTTAAGAGAAATTTGTTCTATACCAAAAGTTTTAAATTCATAAAAATTTGTCCTACATAAAAAGTTTCAGATTGTGAAATATTTTTCGTACAGAAAAACTTTCAGATTCTAAGATTTTAAAAGTCTTAAGTTCAAAATAAAAATTATCAGATTTTAAAAAACATATCGTATGAAACCACAGATTCTGAAACATTTTTCGTATAAAAAAAATTTCACATTCTGAGACATTTTTCACATAGAAAAAGTCTTAGATTCTGAGAAACTTTTTGTATAGCAAAAGTCTCAGATTCTGAGATATGTTTCCAATAGAAAAAGTCTCAGATTCTGAGACATTTTTCGTATAAAAAAAAGTCTTAGATTCTGCGACATTTTTCGTGTAGATAAAGTCTCAGATTCTGAGACATTTTTCGTATTGAAGAAGTCTCAGATCTAAAACGTTTTTCGTATAAAAAATAATATAAAATACTAAGACATTTTTCAAACAAAAATATTCTCAGAATCTTAAACATTTTTCATAAAGAAATTTTCGCAGAATCTGCGACATTTTTCGTATAGAAAAAGTTTCAGATTCTGAGACATTTTGCTTATAGGAAAAGTCTCAGAATCTGAGATAGAAAATGTATCATTAATACATACTTTAAATATACTTCAAGTATTATGAATAAAGCCTTTAGTATTTGAGTTAAAACACCTCAATTCAACCGAAAAAAGTAGAATTTTTGACCTTACCTCTTTCGAATTTGATGAAACTTGGAATATAGTTGGTCCCTTACAAAAAAATCATAGCGCCAAAATTTTGGACTTCTGGTAGTTTTTCTTCCCGAGACATGGGGTCTTGAAAATTGGCAAAATCGTATATATTTGACAAAAGTGTTCTGAGATAAATAAAGATAACTCGAAAAGTAATAACAATACAGGCCTCAGTCAGGTTGCACATAATAGGTAATGAGGCAGCCTTTAAAATGGTGTTCCCAAAGATTTTTTTTGAAAAAGGTCAAAGGTCATTGGTTTTAACCTTAATTTTTGGAGAGCTATATCTCAAAAAACGATATTTTTAAAATTTTGGAAAAAGTATATGTTATTAAGGATCACTTATACTACTTAAGTTTAAATTTTCAGGATGGAGACTTCATTGGAACTTTTAATATTAATAGAAACATAATGACAGGGAAGAAAAAGTGGTGTTTTTCCCCTTACAGAAAAAAACAATTTATTTGGTCTTTGAGATTCTGGTACCAAATTTCACTTTTCTTAATGTTTTTGACGTGCTGAGTCCAAATATGACCTTTGAACTGGCCTATCGCAATTAATTTTCGAGATATCTGCACATTAATGTGTGAAAATTGCTAAAATGCTATTGCTGTGTTTTTTTGAACATTTAGGTGCTTATATCTTGAAAAGTAATAGCGATAGGCCAGTTCAAAGGTCATATTTGGACTCAGCACGTCAAGAAAATTCAGAAAAATGAATTCTGGTACCAGAATTTCAAAGACAAAAAAAATGTTTTTTTTTTGTAAGGGAAATTACACCGATTTTTCTTTCCTGTCACAATGTTTCTATTAATATAAAAAGTTCCAATGAAGTCTCCAGTCTGAAAATTTAAACTTAAGTAGTATGGGTGATTCTTAACAACATATATTTTTTCCAAAATTTTAAAAATATCGTTTTTTGAGATATAGCTCTCCAAAAATTAAGGTTAAAACCAATGACCTTTGACCTTTTTCAAAAAAAATCCTGAGGAATGCCATTTTAAAGGCTGTCTCATTACCTATTATTTGCAACCTGACTGAGACCTGTGTTGTTATTACTTTTCGAGTTATCTTTATTTATCTCAGAACACTTTTACCAAATATATACGATTTTGTTAATTTTCAACACCGCATATCTCGAATACTGGAATGACCAGAAGCCTGAAAAATTGGAAAAATCTCTTTTTTGTAAAAGTAAACCCCAGTACTAAATTTAATTAAATTTGTAGGGGGTGCGGTCAACTCCTCGGTTGAATTGAGGTGTTTTAGCTCATTTGATAAAATATGTTCTTTTATAAAATATGTTTCAGAATCTGCGAATTTTTGTATGAGAGAAAGTTCTTTGAATCTAAAATTACTTCAAAATATAAGAATTATAAGGATTTCGAATTTGAATTTTTTTTTATAGAAATAATGTCACAGAATCTCAGATTGTTTCTATAGAAAAAAATTTAAAAATCTGAGACATTTTCTATAAGAAAATATCTAAGAATTTTTCTACGGAAAATATAATCTGAGCATTGAAGAACTTTTTTATCAAAGGGTTATAGAACAGTTTTTAAAAGGCAAATATATCAGAAATGTGTTATTTTTCTATATGAAAAATATTTTAGAATCTAACCCTCCTGCTACACCTTCCATAATTATGTTGACATAAAGCAACAAATACACACAAACAACAAACAAAAATTTGTTATGGTTTTGTGTGTGTTTGTTGCATTATGTCTACATAATTATGGAAGGTGTAGCAGGAGGGTAAGATACGATACAATTGACTACTTAAAAATTTCCTTATTTTAGAGTCCCTTCACAACAATATCGGTGACGTTTTTTATAAAAATTTGCCAAAAATTTTAATAAATTTATTTTAAATATTTCCAATATTAAATTTATCATATTTACCCCTTTAGTATTATTATAGTAAACATAATTCCAATACCAAGGCAATCCTTCTCCTGGATTAACTAATAAATGATCGGGTGGAGATAAAGGAAGAAACCGACCACGACCTTGTTGATCGCGGGTGTCGCCAGCAGTTACATTGACTTCTTGCAAACACTTGCCAATTTCTACATCTTCATTACCATAATGATCATCACGGCAAATATCAGGGTTTGGTAAAGCAAATTCGACAAAACGAAGAACAGCTTCTTTGCTCAAAACATAACCCGCACCTCCAGACATATAACCCTTTTAAAATCATAAAAGAAAAAAAATTTAAAAACTTTATTAAATTACAAGAAAAATTTGTTTCTTTTTGTTGCTGCTTCCTATTTGACAAGAATTTTTAGTAATTTTACAGGCTTTTTACCAATAATTTTGTAATTCTACAAAGTTTTACCAAGTAAATTTACAAATTTTTTGACACGATAAAATTTACAAGGTGGTTTCGTAACTTTACTAGATTTGCAACCTTCTATTTTACAAGAATTGCTAGTAAAAGCTACTAGTTTTTTTTTTGTAATTTTACAAGCTTTTTACCAATAAAATTGTGAGTTTACAGTTCTTTTGGCACAATTAAACTTACAAGGAAATTTACTAGATTTTTTTTTTGTAAAATTATCTTGGAAATTTGTAAAATTACAAAAAAAAATTTTAAAACTACAAAAAAATTTAAATTTCGATCCAAAATTTCTTTGTTAAAAAACAAGAAAAACTGTCAAATACACTGTGCAACACCCAAAATCGGAATGGGATGAAACCAAAAGCAAATGAAAGTTGACATATTCCATAACAAACCCCTCAAGGCTTTTTTCCAGTTCAGAGCTAGATTTTTTTTACACGCATTTGAAGTTAGTGCACTTTTATTATAATTATAATAATAAATGCTTGAAAATTGTATTAGTGGCGAATGATTAATATTGTAATTACCTTCATATAACAATCATACGCAACGGTGTCCAGTGGTTTATATTAATAATTGCCTTTAAATAACAATCATACGCAACGGTGTACAGTGGTTTATTTTAATAATTTGGCTATTCAGTAAATATGTACTGGACCGATTGCAGCAAAATTCATACCAGTCATAGCTGAAGTAATTTTGAGCTTAAGTTTGGAAACTGGACCCTACATGTTCAATAAGGGCACAACCAGGGGCCTTTAAAGTAGGACATGTTAAGTTCACAAAAACTTTAAATGCTTTAAAATCACCAACTTTAAATGCGTGTAAAATAAAATCTAGCTCTGACCTAAAAAAAGGCCTGGAGGGGTTTGTTATGGAAAACGTCAGCTTTCATTTGCTTTTGGTTTCATCCCATTCCGATTCCGAAAGTTCGATTTTGTATCACTGTGATATTGGTAAAATGGAATTACGACACTTTTTCTAGTAATTTGACAAGGTTTTTTTTAGAAGTAGATTTCAAAATTTCCAATCACCTGTTTTACAAATGTCTTAAATCGGCACCCAAAATAAATAGGTGTCTCCGAAGAATAGGGATATAAAAGAAAACGTAAATTTTCGACTATGGTATAAGTATCATCGTCCGCCTTTAAAAACCACTCAGCATCATTTAAATGATGTTTATGAATATATTTAAAGGCCTCTTTGGTTTTAGCCCATAAATTATCACGTCCCTCTGAAACGTTTAAGGCAATACTACCGACTTCAGCGTCTTCAGTGGAACTCATAATTAAAAATTTATTGCAACGTTTACCCCATGTACGTTTAACATGGATAGCTTTAGTTAGATGATTACTAGGATTTGTCATGATCCAACATAGAACTCGAACCTGTTCAAACAAATCAACTTGGGTACTGGGTTGATAATGGCCAACTTCTCTTTCTAATGTCTGATTGTCAATATTTCGTCCATAGCTGCGTATTTTAAGTACTACTGAAGTAGTAAAGAATGAAATGTTGGCCATGGAAAACCCTAATATAAGGCCAAATGCTATATAAGCTAAGGAACGATGAGTTAAACGATGTCTTTTTGCTATTTTAAAATGAAACATGGGGTTAAAAAATAATAAAATACGAGTATATATAAAAATATCGTTGCGACTTACTTTCGGATGTTGTTGATCGATCAATTATACCGTTATATTTCATTTCTATGCCTTTCAAATTCAGAAAAAAACAGTACAGTTACAGTTTTTCAGAAAATTCTAGTTTGTAAAAGCTAAAAACCGTTTATTAAACACAAAAAAAAAAAATCCAATGAACGACTTTCATAGTATTTATGAACAAATTCATACAATTTATTAACTTTTTCATAATATTTATAAACTTTTTCATAGTATTTATAAATAAATCATAATATGCGAAATTTAAGAACTATTTAACTTTTTTCATAAATACTATGAAAAAGTTTATAAGTATTATGAAAAAGTTAATAAATTGTATGAATTTTTTCATAAATACTATGAAAGTCGTTCATTGGAAAACATTTTTTTTTCTGTGTAATTACTTTTCAGAACTCCACTGGTATCATAAAGATGGTATTAACTTTATATAAAACAAATTTTGTTATTTTAGATCAGCCATCTAAATTTTTCTAGCACGTTCCGTTCTTAAGATATTCGCGTTTAAACATTAAAGAGAGTAGAACATTTGGATGTTCCGAGTCTTTGGAAATTTATTTTTACAAAAAGAAAAAAAAATACAGAGAAATTCAGGAAGTATTTGTCTTCTTAAATCTATTCTAACTGTAAGACATTTTTCCTAAAGAAAAGTATTAGGTTCAGAGACATTTTTTTTGTAGAAAAAGGTTCAGATTCGGAGACATTTTTCATTAAATCAAAGTGTCAAATTCTGATATATTTTTTGAAAAGAAAATGAAACAAATTCTGATTAATTTTTATTAATAAATAAAAATTGTTTTATTCGACCTTTAAAATATTATATTTTGTGAGGATGTTTATTCTGGCTCGAGGTCATTATTTTCTTTACTAATTAAAACCATGATATTCTCATAGTATAATTTTCAAGAAAATTATTTTTTGTTTTAAATTTATTTATGTTGGTCATTTTTGCAAGACTTAATCGACACGTGTTTCGGAATTTGTCAAGATTCCATTGTCAAGATTATTTAGCAAAAATAGAAACGATATACTACAAAGTAGCAAACGAGTCTAATGACAAATCGTTTTTGCACAAACTAAAACATTAATACATATTCGACTCTATCCACAATGTGAATTAGAAAGACGAAGAAATTGTACTATGCTAGTAAGTAACAATTGTCAATAACCAACAAAAATATTTAAAACATTTTACATACGATAGTCCATTGGACTACAACAATATGTTTTTTGTTGCTGTGAATGAACAATGGAATCTTGACAAATTCCGAAACACGTGTCGATTAAGTCTTGCAAAAATGACCAACATAAATAAATTTAAAACAAAAAATAATTTTCTTGAAAATTATACTATGAGAATATCATGGTTTTAATTAGTAAAGAAAATAATGACCTCGAGCCAGAATAAACATCCTCACAAAATAGAAAATGAAACATTTTACCTGTACACTCAAAAAAAAAGTGAACTAAAATCTGGGAAAACTAACTCGATTTTAAGAAAAAGAGGGAATGATTTGGCTCCAAAGATTTTTTTTCTTGGTTTTAGTTCATAATTTTCCCAAAAATAAGGAAAACAAAGTTAATTAATCTTAAGACAACTTTAACTAGAAAATGGGAAACATTATATTACACTCTAGTTCATTCACATTTTAAAACTTGATTGGGTGTAGACCCTGGACCCATGGGTTTGGACCTCATGGGTCCAGCCCCTTGTTAACTCTAGATCCCGTTGGGTCCTTCAAGGGTCCGTATAGATTTTGACCCAAAATCTTAAAAACTGGATAGCTCAAAAACTATTAATAGGAGGGCTTTCGGGTATTTTGCGGAAGTGTTCTACGAGTCAAGAGCTACAAAAATGCCGTTGGACCTTTTCTCATGTTGGCAGTATTTACCGAGATATGTGCATATATAAAATCTCGGGAATTTAAAATTTTAGATCTTAGCTTAGGGTCTTGAGACCGCGACACATGGACGTATACAGGGGTGGGCACAGGGGGCACGTGCCCCCCCCTTTTCGATTTGAAAATTTTGAAAATTTTATACAAGATTTTATTTTTTATTATAAAAACTAGAGTTTGAAATAATTTCGTTTCTACAAAGTCTTACCGAAAAATCAGTAAAATATGATAAAAAAAAACACATAATATTAGTTTTATCTAATAAAAATTATGCTTCAGGATCATGAAAATTGTTTTCTACAAAACAAATTTCAAACAATAAGATAAGTGATGTATCAACCCTTGTGAACCGATTTCCCTGAAACTTAAAAGACGATTTTAAATTTACACATTTTCACGAAAAAAAAAAAAAAAAATATTTAACGAAGCCAAATTTTTACAAGGTTGTGCCCCTGTTGGATAGGCATTAAAAAACATTTATTCTCATATGGAAACATCATATAGCTTCTTAGAAATAAATGGCAGAAAAATCAAAAAAAAATCACCATTTTTTACCCCAAAATCCCCGATGTGGCCGATAAGCCGAGACACCACAACCTGAAAATTGTTTCTTTTATATGGGGTTTCTTCGTCAACTCTTTAAACACAGGTTTTTGTGGTCGCTTACAAAGAATCTGAAGTTGGAATTTTAAAATTCAAAATGGCGGATCCAACATGGCGACAAATATTTTTAATAAATAAACCCTTGCGAAATAATGTAAGAGACAAAAAAGTTGAAAGAAAGAATGAAGTGAGGTTAAGATTGCTAGAAATAGAATTGTAGTGTTGGAAACTGTCAAAATTTATTCTGTAGAAACTATAAATATTCAAATATATAAAAAACAGTTTTCATTAACAAGACAAACTGACATTTAAAATCCTACTGATGATAACACTAACTGGGGTGTGTGAAACCGGTATGGGAAATACCAGAAATGTCTATAATTTTTAGAAATTCAATTTTTCTTCTGCTGTTTTTCAACTTGAACCCTTATAATAAACAGATTTGCTTGAAACTTTTTATACCCGAGTTTTTATGGTCTTAAATATGAATCTGAAGTTAGATTTTGGAATGGCAGATTCTAATTTAGCAACCCAACAAACCGGTGCGTAAAGAGTTTTGGGTGAATCTATTATTAAAAAACAGATATCGCCATGTTAGATCCGACATTTTGAATTTTAAAAATCCAACTGCAAATTCTTCTTAAGCAACTCCAAGAACCCGAGCATGAGGAATTTTAAGCAAATCTGTAATATTTTTAAAAAATTGGGCGCCGTATTGGATCCGCCATATTCAAATTCAAAACCGCACTCGGTATTCAAAATCAAATATTTTTAAGTAATTTCGAAATTTTTTACAAAAATTTTAAACCCATACCAATTTTGGAGAGAAGGGTGGCCCGGTTGACGAAGAAACCCTCATATATATTTTAAGTTTCATGCAAATCGGTTCATAAGGGTTGAGATACTTCCATTGTAAGATACATTTTCTGTATTAAAATCTGAGATATTATTTGTTTATTAAAATTCTTAGATTCTGAAAAGTTTTTTCTATAGAAACATTAATATCTGAGAATTTCTCAGACATTATTTTCATTAAAAATTTATAATTTTTTACAAGAAGTTTAGATTCTAAACATTTTTCCTGTACAAAGATTTCGAGATTTTATAAAAAAAACTGATATTCCAAGACATTTCTTATATAAATAAAGACGAAATCGGGGTGGGGGGGGAGGTTAAGGTTGTAGTTAAAAATAAATAATAATTGTCGATGACGAAAAATTTTTTTTGGAATTGTGCCCCCCCCGTTTTCAAATTCTTGGATACGTCGCTGCCCCGACAGATATGCAGAGCTAGGATATTTCATATTTTTCCTTGTAGTCTTTCTTTTGAAAATTTCATCCGTTTCGCTCCATCTCGCTTAGTTTTTTAATTTATCGCCATTTTGAATTTTTAACTAAATTCTAAGAAGTTACACAGAAAGAAATAAAAAAAAAATTTGAGTAAATTTTTAATACTATTGAGTAAAAAATTACTCAATTTTCCACCAGTAAACGATTTAATAGTATTGAGTAAATTTTTAATAAAAATTTATTAAATGTTTGCCAAAAAAATTTGAGTAAATTTTTAATTGACACTATTAAGTGCAGGAACAGAACAAGAAGCACCACCTTTTAAAAACAGAACAAGTTTTATTTCACATCGGCGCCGGCCACCGGTTTAATCTGCCAAACCGTATGGAAAAAGTCGTGCCGGGCTTATTCTGTTTCTACTCTAAAAAAAACAAAGTTTAAAAAAATTTCATATTTTTTTACAAAGAAAAAAAACATGTTTTTTCAAACTTTACCAAATATATTTTTGTCTTAAAGACATAAAAAAATTTTATAAATATGATTACAAACTTTCATGTATATATACAAAAAACTATAAACTAAACGAGAATTAAAAAAACTAAGAAAACTCCAAAAAAAAAATTAAAAAAGCTATTAAATTCTTATTAAATTATTTACTCAATTTGTTTTTAAATTTTTGAGTAAATTTTTAATTGCGTCAATTAAAAAATTACTCAAAACTTTTTTTAAATTTAAACAAGTGATTACTCAAATTGTTTTTCCCCATATTTTTTTCTGTGTATTTACTAAGTTCTCAGAAGTTATTAACTAAATTCTAAGAAGTACACTTCCTCAATTCAAAGAAGAGAAACACGATGATGTTTTTTTTAGTAAATTTTAATTAAACTTGAACTAAATTGTTTTTTTAAGAAATATGTCTTAAAAATAAAGATACGTTTCTTACATTTGTGGAAAATTTCTTTGGCAGTGAGAATTTTTTTCCTAATATTTAAAAATTCCATTTAAAGAAAACTATGAACTAATTATAAGTAAATGAACTAATCTTTTTTTCTCATAGTTAAGAAAATTTAAAATTTTTTTGTCAAATTTTACTAAATTTTAGGAAAATTC
The DNA here is from genome assembly GCA_963921195.1 of Pegoplata infirma. NCBI lineage: Eukaryota > Metazoa > Arthropoda > Insecta > Diptera > Anthomyiidae > Pegoplata > Pegoplata infirma. Next base: position 182,849,035 of record OY992537.1, on the reverse strand, counting down.
ATGATAAATTTTTTGAAGACATTTTTTCCTTAATTTTAGTTATATCTTTTTTTTCAGTGTACACACAAGAAATAAAACTTTGTCAAATTACTAGAAAAAGTCTCGTAATCCCATTTTACCAATATTTGACAGTTTTCCTTCTTTTTTAACAAACAAATTTGAATCGAAATTTTAATTTTTTTTTGTAGTTTCACATTTTTTTTTTGTTATTTTACAAATTTCCAAGATAATTTTACAAAAAAAATCAAGTAAATTCACCAGAATTCCTTGTAATTTTAATTGCGCAAAAAAACTGTAAATAAAAAAATCTAGTAAAATTACGAAACCTCCTTGTAAATTTTATCGTGTCGAAAATTTTGTAAATTTACAATAATATTGGTAAAAACATTGTAAAATTACAAAATTATTGGTTAAAAGCTTGTAAAATTACTAGGAATTTTTGTCAAATAGAAGGTAGCAAACAAAAAAAAGTTACAAGTTTTTCTTGTAATTTTACAAGGTTTTTTTTTTTTTGAGTGTAGAAAAAGTATCATATGCTGAGACAGTTTTCATCCAGAAAAATTCTCAGTTTCTGAGTAAATTTTTTCTATAGAAAAATTCACAATTTTTTCCTGAAGAAAATTCTCAGATTTTTTCTTTAGAAAAATTGTCAAACTTTTCCTTTAGAAAAAGTTTTTTTTTTGTTAAACATTTTTCATATTCTGAGTAACTGTTTTCTAAGAAAAAGTTAAAGATTCTGATACATTTTTTTATAGAAAAATTCTCAAATTTTTCCTGAAGAAAACTATCAGATTTTTCATAAAGAAGAAAATCTTAGAGTATTTCTATAGAAAAATTCTAAGATTCCAAGACTTTTTATCTATAGAATAATTCTAAAATTCCGAGATTTTTTTAAAAATTGTGTGATTCTATGGCATTTTTCTTAGAAAAAAATGTAAAATGATTTCCTTTACCTTTTCCCTTCCTCTCCTTACTTCTTAGATTTCCTATTTAACAATTTTTTAGATTATCCTATAAAAGAATTTTAACATGATAATGTTTTTAGGCTGGTGTCTACTTTTAAAAAAGTTGCAGGACGCCACCTCAACAATTAATGAAAAAGAACACAAGAATTATTATTTTAATTTTCTTAAAACCAAAAATTTTTATAACTTGGGTTTGTAACTTGGATAATAATTCACCTCGTGGTAAATAAAACCCTTTTTCACCAGCTGGTGAATAAAAAGTCACGTAATTATTTTTCAAGAAAAAATTTTTTTTTTCATAAATTTTTTTTTTTTTCATAAATTTTTTTTTTTTTCATAAAATTTTTTTTTTTTTCATCAATTTTTTTTCCATAAATTTTTTTTTTTCATCAAATTTCTTTTTTTCATCTGTTTTTTTTATAAAATTTCTTTTTTTTATCAAATTTTTTTTTTATCAATTTTTTTTCTATCAATTTTTTTTTTCATAAATTTTTTTTTACATTAATTTTTTTTCATCAATTTTTTTTTTTTCATCAAAAAATTTTTTTTTCATCAACATTTTTTTTACATCAATTTTTTGTTTTTTCATCAAGATTTTTTTTCATCAATTTTTTTGTTTTTTCATCAATTTTTTTTTCATTAATTTTTTTTTTCATCAAATTTTTTTTTTTTTCATCAAAAAATTTTTTTTTTCATCAAAATTTTTTTTTATCATATTTTTTTTCATCAATTTTTTTTCATCAAATTTTCTTATTAAATTTTTTGTTATCAATTTTTTTCTCACCAAAAATTATTTTTCAACAATTTTTTTTTTTTTACATCAACAAATTTTTCTTTTCATCAAAAAAATTCATCAAAAACATTTTTTCATCAAAATTTTTTTTCACCAAAAATTTTGGGTTCGTTAAATTTTCTTAACATAATTTTGTTTTTCGTGAAAAAAAAATCACTTTTTTTTACAAAAACTACTTTTTCACCAAAAAAAACTACTTTTTCACGCATAAAAATTTTCCATTTGTTTATCAAATGTACATAAAACAAGTGAGAGTGTTATATTCTTTGGTGCCGAATCTTTTATACTCTCCAAAATGTAAAAACACTTTTTTGCACTTATTTTTGCACTCACTAACGAAATGTAATGGGGTCCTCGACTGATATTTCAATTCGTTTTGCATGGAACAGCAAAAGTAATATAACATTATTTTTTCTAAAAAAACTTTGCTTTGGCAAGTACACCCAAATCTTCCGCAAAACATTATCATGATTTAATGTTTTGGGCAAGAGTACAAAATTCGTGGGCATTTTTAATTCCTTTCCTTTCTATTTTCCGAAAGAAAAAATAGCAGATTTTTCCTATGGAAAAAAATGTTTTATTATTCTCGGTCTTTCTATTTATTCCATGACTTTCTTATTTTTTACTTTTTGGTTGTTTCTTTTCTCAGATTCCGAGACATTTTTCATAACGTAAAAGTTTCAGATTCTGATACATTTTTCCTTTACCCTTCAGCTCCACCTTCCGTAATTATGTAAAAAAAATGTTCCTTTCCTTTGTTTTTCCGAAAGAACATTTCTTTTTTTCTTTCTTTCTTTCTTTCTTTCTTTCTTTCTTTCTTTCTTTCTTTCTTTCTTTCTTTCTTTCTTTCTTTCTTTCTTTCTTTCTTCTTTCTTTCTTTCTTTTTATCTTTTTCGGCTTTTGGCTTTAACCAATTTCGCGCAACTTAAATGATATAGGGAAGTAGAGCTGTTTCTCAGTTTTTCTAGATATATTCGTTTTCACTTGGTGAAGTAAGGATTACGGTAGCAATAGTTAATCGTGAATTTGCCTATCACATCAGGCTTTCGAGATATCTTTGCTAAAAGTTACAAAAAAAAAGTTTTTCACCATAGTCGAGACATTATAACTGCGCGAATTTACAAAGTACCTTCATCTCTGAAATGTCGAATTTGAATACCTCGAAATCCTGATGTGATGGAGAAATTATGAGTACAGATTCAGTGCAATTCAAACCCTTAGGAAAGTGTAATATAGTCCTTGGGTTTCGACTTTTTTTCAAGTTTTGTCGCCCTGTGTAATCGTCGATTTCTATTCATTTGAATATAAAGATTATTATTATTTTAAATAAATATTTTTTGATTTTTCTAGACAATTTTCTGAAAACAGCCAGTCCGACAGCCAATACTAAACACGAACCGGATAATATACGTCTGAAAGTAGAGATCAAATGGAGTAAAACTGCATTTACAGTTTATATAATAAGTATAAAAATGTGAATAGAGTCATTTGAAAACTTTATCAAAATATTTTGTTGAAAAATTTTAATGATATTTACCTCTTTTTTCCTGATATGAAAAAATAATAATATATGGAAATAAAGGGAGATCCTCTTTCATTTTGTATCACTATAGTGGCATCCTAGGACAAGTACAAATCTTTATAAAATTTAAGCCTCTAAAACTTTGAAGTCCTTTTAACAGGAAACAGGATCACGAATAGAAAAACTGTAAATGCAGTTTTACTACATTTAGTCTCTACACAGTTAAAAATTTTGTGATAATTTTAATACCGAGCTGGTGTGTATATATATCAAAGACAAAAAATAATTAAATTTATTCCAATAAAGTACACTTTTAAAAATTCATGGTGTAAAAACAATTCCCAATTTCGGAATTAACACTAAATTTAATTCCAAAGTGGGTTTCTAGTTAAAAAAGTAAACCAAAACTTTTTGCTGTGTAGTTTCAAACATATATTATCCAGTTCGTGTTTAACAACTTTTTTTCATTTTTGTCGGACGGTGCACTTAAATTAGGGTTGCCAGATACTAGAAGTCAAATAACTGGAAAATCGAAAAGATTCAACTGGATTTTGAAAAAATAACTGGACACATACTTATATTTTTTTTGAATAACTTAAATCAACTGATTTTCTTATGTGAGATATTTTTATTTTGGACTACTTTTTTAAAATAACATCAATCATATGGCCGCCTCTTGGCCACGGCAAAATGTGCCCTTTTAAAGCATTTCCATTACTTTTTCGATCCTCTCGAAATGTTAATGTTGAGCTCGACACTGGTATGAAGATTGTTGGCGTAGATTTTTCTTTTGTAATAACACCACAAAAATAAGTCCGGAGTGGTCAAATCTAGAAATCTAGGCCAGATAAAATTCCCTGAACGTACGAAATCAAAAAACGGGCCCTCATCTGCAGATTTGACAATTCTTGACTTATTTTTGTGAGGTTATTTGAAATGCCATTGACTTTTTGTAGCGAAACAGACCAAGGTCTCTGGTGGGAATCGAACCCACGTCCCACAGACTTGTAAAATAGATTGTAAAATATATTTTATAAAAAAATTATTTAATTAAAAAAATTTTTTTAACTGGACAAATTATATTTTAACTGGAAACTGGACCAGACTCAAAATAACTGGACAATCCAGGTCATTCCAGGCCGTCTGGCAACCCTAACTTAAATCCAATTTTCACTTTAATTTATTTTTAGGTACAATTTAGATATTTACTGTAAACTATTTTATTTTTATTTTTTTTTTCAATTTTAGCGTTCTTGTTTACGAACTCACTTTCTTCCAAGATCTAATTTTTTGATGAGATTGTCAAAAATAAGTTAAAAAAATTTAATTAACTACAACTTAGTAGTGTTTTTTTATCACTACCTGCCAAAAAACAAAGATATTGCATGGTACAACATAATGTTATTATCTTTTAAAATCTATACATGGGACATTAGACTGTCATTGTTTTGTGTTGCAAAAAAAGTTAAAAAATTATACCGCCATAAGAATAGTACTCTGTTCGATTTTACGGGACAAAATCTGTCAAACTACATAAAAAAAACAAGTTTGAGAGTTAAATTCGGCTGTGCCGAATCTTTTACACCCTCCAACACGTAAAAATGTCTGCGAATTTTGTCTCTTGCCCAAAACATTAAATCATGATAATGTTTTGCGGAAGATTTGGGTGTACTTGCCAAAGCAAAGTATTTTTAGAAAAAATAATGTTATATTACTTTGCTATTCCATGCAAAACGAATTGAAATATCAGTCGAGGACCCCATTAAAAAACCAAAAGAGCTGTACATTTCGTAAGTAAGTGCAAAAATAAGTGCGAAAAAGTGTTTTTACATTTTGGAGAGTATAAAAGATTCGGCACCAAAGAATATAACACTCTCACTTGTTTTATCTACATTTGATAAAGAAATGGAAAATTTTTTGCGAAAAGCTTAGACTTGCAAGGGAAGTATCTCAACCCTTATGAACCGATTTGCCTGAGACTTAAAATATATATTAAAGAGACGATTTTAAGGTTGGGTTGTCTCGGCTTATCGGCCATATCGGTGTTTAAAAATTTCGTTGTCCCCTTATGAAACCATGTGAACCTTCGAGAAAATTTTGATAACTTCCGAACTAACAGGAATATCATCTAGGGCAAAAATACGGGTCGACTTAAATTTTATAAAGATTATTTCTTATTCATATGGATATCGTAGGACTATGTCTTCACATAAGTAACCCCCAAAATTTGCACATTTTCCTGAAAAAAATATTAAAAGAAGCCGAATTTTTACAAGGTTATCCCACCATTGGATAGGCATTAAAAAAACCTTTCTTCTCATATGAAAATATCATATAGTTTCTTAAAAAGAAATGGCTGAAAAATCCAAAAAACGATTTTTTCGCCATTTTTTGACCCATGTTTTGAACCCCTAAATCCCCGATATGGCCGATAAGCCGAGACACCCCAACCTTAGAATTGTCTCTTTGATATATATTTTAAGTCTCAGGCAAATCGGTTCATAAGGGTTGAGATACTTCCCTTGTTGGTGAAAAAGTAGTTTTGGTAAAAAAATGATTTTTTTTTCACGAAAAACAAAATTATGTTTAAAAAAATTTTAATGAACCCAAAATTTTTGGTAAAAAAAAAATTTTGATGAAATAAAGTTTTTGATGAAAAGAAAAATTTTTTGATGTAAACAAAAATTGATGAAAAAAAAAATTTTGGTGAGAAAACAATTTATAATAAAAAATTTGATAAAAAAAAATTATGAAAAAAAAAAATTTATGAAAAAAAAATTTTGATGAAAAAAAAAAATTAATGAAAAAAAAAATTGATGAAAAAACTAAAAAATTTATGAAAAAATGTTGATGAAAAAAAAAATTTTTTGATAAAAAAAAAAATTTGATGAAAAAAAAAATTATAAAAAAAATTTTATGAAAAAAAAAAAAAAAATTGATGAAAAAAAAAAAATTTGATAAAAAAAAAATTGATAAAAAAAAGTTTGATGAAAAAAAAAAATAATAAAAAAAAAAAATCTGATGAAAAAAAAATTGATGAAAAAAAAATTTATGGAAAAAAAAATTTTATGGAAAAAAAAAATTTGATGGAAAAAAAAATTTTTATGGAAAAAAAAATTTATGAAAAAAAAAAGATGAAAAAAAATTTTTTTTTTGTTGAAAAATAATTATGTTACTTTTTATTCACCAGCTAGTGAAAAACGGTTTTATTTACCACGAAGTAAATTATTATCCAAGTTACAAACCCAAGTTATTAAAATCTTTGGTTTTAAGAAAATGAAAATAGTAATTCTTGTTTTCTTTTTCGTTAATTGTTAGCTTATATAGTCAAACTGAGGTGGAGTCCTGCAACTTTTTTAAAATTAGACACCAGCCTAAAAACATAATCATGTTAAAAAATAAAAAAAAAAATGACAGGGGCGTTTTTTGGGGTGGTAGGTGGGGGAGGGGTCGTTGAGCTTTGGGGACTCCTTGGCCTCGCGGAAAATGTTTACAAGTTAATTTTTATTTGCTTTGTGCACTAAAGTATTATACTTTTATTATTATTTAAATTATTTGTTATCCACGCCCTTAAGAGGGGCGGGCCAAAAAAAAGCGACATTTTTTAATCCCCTGGGTCCAAGCGCAGGACTACAAACTTCTGCAAACATAAAAATGTTTCATGCGGTTCAAAAAATTACAAAAAAACGTCTAAAAAATTGTAATTTTTAAGAGGTTGGTTTAGTTCTTCTCGGAGGAACTTTTTTCCCCCTGGTCCGATTTGGCCCATTTCCGAACTTAATCTGCCTAGGACCAAAAGACATATTTATGCCAAACTTGAAGGGTTTCAAATATTCTTATTGAAAACCAATAAAACCTGCGTTTAAAGGGTTAAAATATTCAACAAATATTTATTGTTTCAAATTTTTACAAGGGCTTATTAAAAGCTACACTCAGAAAACTTATTCTGTTAAATACTCTGTAAAATGACAGATATCTGACAACGTTATCTGTCGAAATACAGATTTAAAAAAAATACTTTGTATTTTCTTGTGACCGAAAAACAAAATTTTTTAAAATTGGAGTTACTAGTTAAAAACTCGTAATTTTCACAAAAATAAAACAAAAAATTTACAATTTGGAAGCATTAAAGAGGGAAAATTTAACAAAATTTAAATTTTCATTAATTTAATTTTTTTAATTAATGTTTTGAAGCAGAGAAGTTTTACTCATAAAATTGATTGAACTAAAACTTTGTAAATTTACAGAGTTTTTTTTGTAAAATTTTGAACTCATAAAAAGTATTTAACTAACACTTTGTAAATTTACAGAGTTTTTTTTGGTAAAATTCTTTTCGGTTTTGTCAATATTTTACAGATAATTCTGTAAATTTACAGTTTTTTATCGAAATCATTTTACAGAGTTTTCTTCGTAAAATAACAAAAAATCTTGCTGGTTGGAAATCTCTGGTATTTTCTGCGGGCTCAGCAGAGTATCTCTGTAATTTAACAGAGTGATTATTTTGAGTGTATCAGTTTGGGACTACAACTCTTATGAAATTCAATGTTAAAAATTACTTTGGAACATTTTAGCCCTTTAAACGCACGTTTTATTGGTGTTCAATGATGATATTTGAGAAAAAGTACAAAAATGACCACTTAAAATATTAGATAGCGGTTTAATATATTCTAAGAATCACCATCAACTTTCACTATAGACATGTGAAAATACTATTTCGCTTAGAAGTTTATTTAATTTATTTTGTTTTACCTATTCCAACGCCATTGAAAACAAGTAAGAAAATTATAGTCGGTCAAGACCGACCATATAATACCCTACACCAGAGTTTCCCGGACCATGGGTCCCAAGTTCAAACATGGACTGATTAGATCTAGATTTTGTCAAATCTTTAATAAGTGTAAAAAGCAATCACTAATCAAATTTGAGTGGAATAGGCTTCTTTTTGTTGACAATAAATCGCTTCAACTGAATATCGGGCGAAATTTCCACATGGGACCTAAGTCCAAAATGGTCCGATGATAATTAGATTTGATAAGGTTATTAAAGTACGCGTTTAACATACACAAACAGAATTTTAATTAAATATTTTCTATTTTCATGAAAATTTAGAGATTTATGTGAAAATCGGGAAGGTGGTTTGCATGGGGGCTACTAGCAGAACTGGTTCGATTTCTTTAAAATTCGGAATCGTGATTTGTGTGTATAAAACAGTAATTCCTGCCAAATTTTGAAAAGATACCTATTAAAACGCGACTATTAGAGTCATTTGAGCCAAAACTAAAGAGGACCTTTGTATGGGGGCTAGGTCTAAATATGGACCGATTTTTTCCAATTTCAATAGGCTTCGTCCTTGGGCCAAAAGAGGCTTAAGTTTTAAATTTCAAGTCAATTGATCGAGAATTGCGACCTGTATCGTGTTTACACCGTTTACATGGACAGACAGACGGACGGACGGACGGACATCGCTAAATCGACTTAAAAAGTGATTCTAAGTCGATCGGTATACTTAAAAGAGGGTCTAGGACCAATATTTCGGGTAGTTACAAACATCAGCACAAACTCATTATACCCTGTACCACAGTGTGGTGTAGGGTATAAAAATGGAACTACAGTGGGCCCTAATTATACCCTACACCACACTGTGGTACAGGGTATAATGAGTTTGTGCTGATGTTTGTAACTACCCGAAATATTGGTCCTAGACCCACTTTTAAGTATACCGATCGGCTTAGAATCACTTTTTGAGTCGATTTAGCGATGTCCGTCCGTCCGTCCGTCTGTCCGTCCGTCCGTCCGTCCGTCCGTCCGTCTGTCCATGTAAACGGTGTAAACACGATACAGGTCGCAATTCTTAATCAATTGACTTGAAATTTGAAACTTAAGCCTCTTTTGGCCCAAGGACGAAGCCTATTGAAATTGGAAAAAATCGGTCCATATTTAGACCTAGCCCCCATACAAAGGTCCTCTTTAGTTTTGGCTCAAATGACTCTAATAGACGCATTTTAACAGGTATCTATTCGAAATTTGGCAGGTAATCATGTTTTATCAACACAAATCACCATTCCAAATTTTAAAGAAATCGAACCAGTTCTTATTGTAGCCCCCATACAAACCACCTTCCCGATTTTCACATAAATCTCTCAAATTTCATGAAAATAGAAAATATTTAATTAAAATTCTGTTTGTGTATGTTAAACGCGTACTTTAATAACCTTATCAAATCTGATTATCATCGGACCATTTTTGGACTTAGGTCCCATGTGGAAATTTCGCCCGATATTCAGTTGAAGTGATTTATTGTCAACAAAAAGAAGCCTATTCCAATCAAATTTGATTAGTGAGTGCTTTTTACACTTATTAAAGATTTGACAAAATATAGATCTAATCAGTCCATGTTTGAACTTGGGACCCATTTTCCGGGAAACTCTGGTGTAGGGTATTTTATGGTCGGTCTTGACCGACTATAATTTTCTTACTTGTTTTTTTTTTTAATTTGAGAGATAAAGAATCGCACGAAAAAAATTAATCAATTTTTTTTTTTTGATATAAGTGTCCCACATAAACGGCACTGACTGTTGTCAAAAATAGCCATTATGGCCATAACTAAAAATAATTTTTCTCATAGAAGGAATGAAAAATACGTAACTTTTCTTTTAATTACACTGTAAGTAAGTTCGAGAAATGCTTTTCACGAATTTTACTTGGGCGCTATGCGGGATTGGTAAAAATAGATGCCAAAACGATGTGGTTAAAATTTCACGAAGATCGCACTTCATTTTGAGGTCCCCCTCCAGCGCTGAAGTTTCCACTTTTTTAGGCCATGTATGAAATAAATTTTTTGAAAATATCGTAAGTTGAGATTGGTCCACACGCCGTTCAAGAATTTTGTATTTTTTGGTTTTAACGGTTTTGGAATCCTTGTGTAGTCTATTTTCCAAGTCGGGGTGAAAAAATCATATTTTGCAATTTTTATGTGTTTTTTTATATACACTCAAAATAGTTAATCTGTTAAATACTCTGTAAAATGACTGTAATCTCAATTCGAAAGATATTTGACAAAGTTATCTGCTAAAATACAGATTATAGGAAAATAATTTGTATTTTCTTGTGAGCGACAAACAAAATTTTATCTGTAATTTAACTTTTCACTTTATAGTCTTTATTTTGCAGATAATAAACAGAGTGTTTTGTTAAAATACAGATTTTAGAAAAATACTTTGTTTTTCTCGTAACCAAAATACAAAATTTCATCTGTAGTTTTACTTAATGCTTTGTAATTCAGTTTTCAAATAAAATCTCTCCAAAAATCTTCCAAATATTTCAACCTCTCTTTAAAAAGCGTCTTAAATTACAATAAAAGCTGGTAAATTTTACGAGGATGTCGTGTAAAATTGGAGGTTTTCGTAAAAAACTCGTAATTTTCACAAAAATAAAAAAAAGTAAATTTACAATTTGGAAGCATTAAAGCGGGCAGATTAACACGATGGTATTTCCCAATTGTCAACACAACTTGCACATAAAGGAAGGAGAAATTGATCAGGAATCAAATAGTGACCGTTGTGTAAAAGCCACATCAAGCGCATTAAAATAAATATACATAAAAGTCAAGGCATTCTTAAACGATTTCCCTTTAATTTTTATAAAAGTGTTTATTGAAATGTCCCGCTCGAATGTGGCACTGAAAATGAGAAGTTTATGAAAAAAAAACCCGTTCGAACATCTAGCAAATTTATAAATAATTTCTAAAAAGTTAAAAATTCGCGTGCTAAACATTAAAGCGGGCGCATTTAAAGGATGGCATTGGCCTTTATTTTGTGTCAAGTTATTACTTAGACATGATTTTTAGTAAAATTCTGGACGCTTTCATCAACATTTTACAGATAATTCTGTAAATTTACAGTTTTTTTATCGAAATCATTTTACAGAGTTTTCTTCGTAAAATAACAAAAAATCTTGCTGGTTGCAAATCTATGGTATTTTCTGCTGGCTCAGCAGAGTATCTCTGTAATTTAACAGAGTGATTATTTTGAGTGTAATTGCAAAAAGTTGCTTTTCGGGTTTCTCAAAAATGTAAGCATACTTTTTCCCCTCTGGTTTTTGGAGGTTCGCGATATCGTATTAAGCTGATATTTAAAATCTAAATAGATGTGATTAACTAGACCACATGAAATCCAAAATTAAGACGATCTGATCAAATTTGAATTTTTGACAATTTTTTAAAAAAAATTATCATTGGCGTAAATAAGTGGAAACTTCAGCGCTGGAGGGGGACCCCAAGATGAAGTGCGATCTTCGTGAAATTTTAACCACATCGTTTTGGCAACTATTTTTACCAATCCCGCATAGCGCCCAAGCGAAATTCGTGAAAAAGCATTTCTCGATCCACCCTAACTCCCAGTATGCAAAATGAGTCGATATCGATTCGAAAAAGAATCATTTTCTCTAAGAATTTCATCGATATCGAATTCGATATAATGCCGATATAAAGCGTGTTTTCCTAGGTGGCGTGCAAGATGATATAAAATCGAGTTTTGGTAAAGGATTATACCCTATTCACACTTACAGTTTTAAACCGTTTTTAGCAATTATTTTTAGCAAATTTCATGGATTTCGAGACATTTGCTTTTTAATAATTTTATTAACTGTGTTAAAAATGGTAAGAATTAAAAAAAAAATATTTTATTACTTATGTTACTACAGCTTACTTACAATTAACTAATTTAATTTACTCTTTAAATTTTATTTTTACTAATTACTATTTTTATCTGCCTCACTTTGGGTTTGAACTCAGAACTCCCAGTTTACTGGTTTAACGCCTTACTCCTTCAGCCAAAGTTTGATAAAAAAATTACTTTTTAAAAATTACTTTTACTAAAATTTGATTTTTTATTATTATTTGAATTGCCCTTAAATTATAATTTTTATTATTATTTGAACTACCCTGTTTTTATATTCATTTTATTTATTTTTTTTGACATACTTCTCATAACTTAAAAATATTTTTATTTCAGAATATATATTAGTACAAACAAATTTCAAGTTGTGTATGGCCTGGTTGGCTCGGCAGCTTATGATTTGTAGTTTTTTGGCCTTGGTTCGAATCCCGGTCGCGGATTTTTTTTATTTTATTGTTATAATGTTATTTTTATTTTTTAATAACAATTAAAATTTGTGGAATTTTTGTTAAACTAAATAAAACTATCGAAAATAAGTATTTTTTTCGATGGAACAACAAATATGAAAATTCCTCAAATGTAGATTGGAAATCATTACGAAATCGATTAATTTTTCAATAAAAATATGAGTTCGAGAAACGGTACAATATCGACTGTGTATAATATCGACTTTGAATCATTTTTGGGGAAAAGCTTCGAAAAAACTTCGAAAAAATTGTCGCCTCGAAACTGTGCAGACTGGGCCGCGGTTTAAAACTAAAGTTTAGTAACATAATCTATCGCATCGGTAGGAGGTGGTTCCGTTTCACCAACTTTCAATCTTTCAGGTAAAACTTGTGGTGCTCTTGGAATACCAAATGCCTCTACACTATAGATGAAATAATCGTACACATACATTTGGGCGGGCTTTATATAATGAAATGAAATAACATTTTTGGCACAGCAGTCAAGACCCTGAAAAGAGATAAATAAATAAAAGTATTAATAACGTTTTAATTTCTGAAATAAGCAGGCATTGCTTTTATTTTCCATTTAACAATTTTTTTTTAATTAATAGAAACCCTGGATGGTATTCAAATTTTTTAAAAAACCACTTTTGGTATGGGGAAATGGAGAATACCAGTTTTCCCGGGTTCCGATACCGGTTTCAACGTTCTTGATATATACCCGGGAATACCGGTATTCCCGGTTCTGTCCCAGTTACTGGTTCTCAAAAAACAAAAAAAAAAAAACAAGTAAGAAAGTTAAAGTCGGTCCAGGCCGACCATATAATACCCTACACCAGTGTTTCTTAGAAATTGGGTCCCAAGTTCAAAGATGGACCGATTGGCTCTATGTTTCGTTGGATTTCTAATTACTGTAGCAAACACGCAAAAACCAAACTTCAGTGAAATTGGATTATTTTTGTTGTCAATACATCGATTTTTCTGAATAACGGGCTAAATTTTTTTTTTTTTGGATTAAGTCCAAAAATTGTCTAATTATAATCACTTTGATAAGACACGCAAACACACTCAAAAAAACCTTGCAAAACGACAAGAAAAGTTTGTAACCTCCTATTTGACAAAAATTACTTGTAATTTTAAAAGCTTTTTACCAATAATTTTGTAATTTTACAAGCTTTTTAACAATAATGTTGTAAATTTAAACAAGTAGAAAAGTTAAATTCGACTTGGCCGAATCTATGAATACCCTCCACAATGCCCAGTTTAAGTGATAATAAATTTTCTAACGTGAAAAAAATAACGGTTTTGATTAGAAATACTTTATTTTGTTTTGTAATTTTTGAAAAAAAAAAAAAAAAATTTACTAATTTTTTTTTTGAGTGTAAAATTTTTTTCGAGTGTATTTTTTTTTTTGGTTTGGTATGAAAATATTTTTGAGTGACAAAAATATGTTGTAAAATATTTTTGTGACTTACCAATGTTTTTAAAACAGGTTTAACGGGTTTTCAACACGTGAATTTCAGATGAAGCTAATCTGAAATTCACGGTTTTGCTAATAACTTTTGAACCACTGGACCGATTTGGCTGAAATTCAATACGAACGAGGCTGGAGGAACGTAAAATATATATGCCAAGCTTCAGCCTCCTCAGAATTGCTTTTCGAAAGTTATAGTTCTTTTTATCTCAAAAATTCACGAAAAACCCTTGACGAAATTCAATCTTTTGCTCATAACTTTTGAACCACTGGACCGATGTCGCTGGATTGCAATACCAACCTGACCAGGTAAATGCCCAACATATATGCCAAACTTCAGGAGCCTCCGTTAAGTCCTTTAAAAGACAGACAGACAGACGGACGGACGGACGGACGGATGGACATCGCTAGATCGTCTTAAAATCGATCGAGGATCATGAAAAATCGTAATCCTATTTTACCAATATTTGACAGTTTTCCTTGTTTTTTAACAAACAAATTTGGATCGAAATTCACATTTTTGTTGTTGTAATTTTACATTTTTTTTTTGTAATTTTACAAATTTTCAAAATAATTTTACAAAAAAAATCTAGTAAATTCACGAGAATTCCTTGTAAATTTGATTGCGCAAAAAAACTGTAAATTTACAATTTTTTTGGTAAAAAGCTTGTAAAATTACAAAATAATTGGTAAAAAGCTTGCAAAATTACTAGGAATTCTCAAAAAATAGGAGTTAGCAAAAAATCTAGTAAAGTTACGAAAACTCCTTGTAAATTTTATCGTGTCAAAAAATTTTTAAATTTACAATTTTACTGGTAAAAACCTTGTGAAATTACAAAATTATTGGTAAAAATCTTGGTGTTTTTACAGAAAAATCAGAAAAAAAATAACTATGAAATTAAGATGACATAGAATAAACTCAAAAAAATAAAACTATAAAGTTAACAATTTTTTTTTTTGTTAACTCGAGTTTACTGGCTTTTTAGCAAATTTTTAGTTAAAATCAGCGTTTTAACTACTTTTTTTAGTTAAGTTCAATTTACGAAAATACTAGTTTTGAACAAATTTTTAATTAATTTTTTTTGTTGACTTCAAAACTGAGTTTACGAATTTTTACTAATTAATTTACTGATTTTTCGTAACAAATTTGTTAAGTGAAATTTCTTATGTAGCCTCCTATGCAAATCTCATAAGTTCTACTTAAGCTGATGAAAAAACAGAAAAAATAAACTTACAATTTTTTACAAATATTTTGAAAATTTTAGTTTACGAAAAGTAACAAAAAGTTTAGCTGAATTCAACTATTTTTTTTGTTAATATATGTACATAAAAACGTTACGAAATTTCAGCTAAATTTTTAGTAAAAGTTACGGTTTTTTTGCTACATTCATTCTACGAAAAGTTAACTAAATATTTTTAGTTAAATTAACTAAAAATTTAGTAGGCCCAAAATCAGGTGCTTTTTTAGTTAAATTTAACTAAATTTTTTGCTAACTTTACAGTTTTTTTTTTTTTTAGTGTAAGTAAAGACACAGATAAAACTTAGTTTTTTGTTACAAAAAATATAAAGTATTTTGCTTAAATCTGTAGTTTAGCAGTAAACTCTATTAATTGTCTGTAAAATAAAGATTACAAAGTTAAAAGTAATATAACAGATGAAACTTTGTTTTTTTGTCACTACAAAATACGAAGTATTTTCTTTAAATCTGGTTTTGATATAAAACTGTGTCAAATGTCTGTTGAATTTAGATTACAGTCATTTTACAGAGTATTTTACAGAGTTATTATTTTGAGTGTACATGTGTTAGTTGTTTTGACTACAAATGTCAGTAGTTTTCACTACATAAGTCAGTATTTTTTTGTCAACTAAAATAACTAACATTGTTAGTTGATTTAACTGAAAAAGTAGTTATTTTAACTGACATTTTCAGTTGATTTTACTTACATAATTTTTTGAGTGTATAATTTAAAATATTCAATATACATTTCGCAATATTTACCCCTTTATTTTTCCAATAAATAGCATTCCAATACCATTCATATCCCTCTCCCGGCATTGTTAACAAATGGTATTCTGGATCGATGGGAAAGAAACGCATACGAGCTTCTTGGTCGCGTGCATCGCCAGCGGTTACATTGACTTCCTGCAAACATTTACCAATTTCTACATCTTCTGCTCCATCATTACCACCATGACAAATTGTTGAATTCGGTAGGGCTATTTCCACAAAACGACGAACAGACTCTTTGCTCAAAACATAACCAGCACCACCGGACATATAACCCTGCACAGAAAATAATATGGCAAATTTTTTTTCAATTAAAATTTTATTTAATTTTAAAAGCAGTTTCAATTAAATATTTTAATTGATTCAATTAATGTTTTAATTGAATTTTTAACTTTGCTGAAAAAATAAAGTAAACCGGTTTTGTATGCACTGTTGTTAGCAGCCAAAGCACACACAAACATGCAAAAAATAAAAAAAAAACTTTATTTGTATTGTTTTGCATGCAGAAGCGCTGTCAGCAAATGAATTCATACAAATTGAAAAAAAAAATACTTTTAGTATTATTGTTTCTTTCAAGCAAGATGACGCGTCATAAAGTTGCGGATAAAGAAAAGGACTGTACATAAAGCAAATATGAATGTATTAATAAATAATTTAATTCAGTGTTGTATAAATATTAGAGTTCTTTTGGTGACTATGTCACTTCATCTGTTTATCGGATATCATCATTTTTTTAAAGGATTTAGGGGAGCTAAAAATAATGCCGGTATTTTTTTGGAAAAATTTTCACTCCTTGGGGTGGTTCAAAGCATCTGAAAACGCGGATTTTGAGATGATTTTTCTGCAGAGAAAAAACGGCTGAATATATTGCAAATCTGATTTCACCAGTCGATTCTACAGCAAAAATTAATACAATAGCAGTTTTTCGAACTCTTAAAAAAAGTTCCAATAACCCACAGCAGGGGGCGGAAAAATCAATTTTTTTTAAAAACAAGTGAGAGTGTTAAATTCGGCTGTGCCGAATCTATTATACCCTCCAAAATTTAAAAAAAAAATAAAAACAAAAATTTGGCAGGGGCGTTTCTTTTTTTTTTTGGGGGGGTTGATAGGGTCAGTGGGGGACGTTGATAGCACCTTCCCATTGCGATAAATATACCAAATGTTTCATTTAATTAACAAAAATACAAAAAAACATGTAAAAAGTGTATTTTTTTAGAGGTTGGTTTAGTTCTTCAAGGGGGAACTTTTTTCCCCCTGGTCCGATTTGGCCAATTTCCGAACTTAACCTGCCTAGGAACATAAGACATATTTGTGCCAAACTTGAAGGGTCTAGCTATTTTATTTTGGACTGCATCGTGTTAACTACAGACGGACGGACGGACAGACGGACGGACGGACGGACGGACATCGCTAAAATGTCTTAGAATCGATCAATGATCAATAATATATATACTTTATGGGGTCCCCGACCGATATTTCGATGCGTTACACACGGAATGACAAAGTGAGTATACCCCCATACTGTAGTTGGAGGGTATAAAAATTTAAAATATTTTTTTAATCATGCACGATGAAGAGGCAGTTTTTGCTAAGAAAATTGGTACAAAAAGCACCTTTCTATCACAACCCATTAAAAAGTTATAAGGCTTCAAAGTTTTTTTTCTAGTGGCAAAATTATAAAACACTGACCGAAATTTGAAAATTTTTTGGATGGGTCAGCGGTCTGGACACTCGTTTTCGATTAGCCTTTCAATGCTGATTCCAAATCTGGTTTCCAAAGTTTTTCATAACGTCAGGTTTTTGAGGAAATTGAGGTTAAAGTTCATTAAAAAAAACATTTTTGTGCATTATTGAGAGCATTTTTTGTGATATTTTTGGATGATATTCTGGGATTGTACAAATCGTTTTCGATTAACATTTCGATACTGATCCTGATTTTGGTTTTCAAATTTTTCTATGACGTCATGTTTTCGAGAAAATTGAGATCAAAAATCTCAAAAAACGAGCTTTTGTCAATTTTTGAGAGCTTATTACTTCTTAACGGGTTGTGATAGAACGGAAAATTTGGTACCATTTTGTTAAGCTTAAAATGCCCTATAATTATGCATATTTAAAAAATTAATTTAAAAAAAACTAGAAAAACCTTATATTTCCGCCCTCTGTGGTGGGTTTTTGGAACTCTTTTTAAGAGTTCAAAAAACGACCATAGTATTATTTTTTGCTGTAGAATCGATTGGTGACAGCAGATTTGCGATATATTCAGCCGTTTTTGCTCTGAAGAAAAATCAGCTTATAATCCGCGATTTCAGATGCGTTGAACCACCCCAAGGAGCAAAAATTTTCCCAAAAAAATACCGGCATTCTTTTTAGCTAACCTAAATCCTTCAAAAAAATGATGATATCCGCATATCAAATTTTAAAAACTAACTCTAATAAATATATAATATAAGTAACAATTTTTAAAGACTTAATTATACAAATTAAAATTTTTAAAACTATTGCAGAAAAAACAAATTGTGTACAGTTTAAGCAAAAAAATCATGTGCGCTTCATATCGTCTTTGACAAAAATTTTGCATAACAACAGAATTATAAAAAACAAGTGAGAGTGTTAAATTCGGCTGTGCCGAATCTATTATACCCTCCAAAATGTAAAAAAAAAATTAAAAAAAAAATTTGTCAGGGGCGTTTCTTTTTTTTTTGGGGGGGGGGGGGGTTGATAGGGTCAGTGAGGGACATTGAGAGCACCTTCCCATCGTGATAAGTATACCAAATGTTTCATTTAATTAACAAAAATACAAAAAAAACATGTAAAAAAGTGTAGTTTTTTAGAGGTGGTTTAGTTCTTTAAGGGGGAACTTTTTTCCCCCTGGTCCGATTTGGCCAATTTCCGAACTTAACCTGCCTAGGAACATAAGACATATTTGTGCCAAACTTGAAGGGTCTAGCGATTTTATTTTGGACTGCATCGTGTTAACTACAGACGGACGGACGGACGGACGGACGGACGGACGGACAGACGGACGGACGGACGGACATCGCTAAAATGTCTTAGAATCGATCACTGATCAATAATATATATACTTTATGGGGTCCCCGACCGATATTTCGATGCGTTACACACGGAATGACAAAGTGAGTATACCCCCATACTGTAGTTGGAGGGTATAAAAATGTGTTGCGTTTATTTAAAACTGTACCAATTGTTAGTGGCAAAAATTCATGCAATGTCAAGTGTTAAAGATTTAAGAAGAAAGTAAGTTAAAATTTTTATTGATATTGTAATTTATGTATTGTGTGAAACATTTTGAATTCAATAAAAAACCTTTTTTTTTAAATTTTACACGAACAATTTTGATTTTCTTATGTAAGGGTATTTTTTCAAGTAAAACTTTTAATTTTTTCATTTAAAATTTCAATTAAATCTTTAATTTATTTAATTAAAATTTTAATTGATTTTCTATTTTATTTTCAATCAAAACATTAATTCATTCAATTAAAATTTTAATTGAATACTAAAATTATATTCAAACAAAATGCGTAATTAATATGCGCATTTGCGTGATAGGTCCGACATCAATTAATTTTTTAATTGAATCAACGAATTTCGTAATTGAATTTCTTTTTTATTTTTTTCTGTGTGTATGAATAATTTACAGAAATGTTTTTTTTTAACAAAATATAAAACAAATAACGGTGCTGTAAATATCCTGTATGATCAGAGCCGCTTTAAGGTATGACGGGGCCCTGGGCACACAAGAATTTGTGGTCCCGCTGGAAAGTAAAAAGTCGCATGACAAAAAAAAAACATTTTTTTTTTGGTACAAATTAAACTCATATTATTACGTGTTTTAAGACAAAGAAACTTAAAACAAGTGAGAGTGTTAAATTCGGCTGTGCCGAATCTTTTATACCCTCCAACGTTAAAAAAAAAAAAGAAGGGGCTTTTTTGGGGGGGGGGGGGGCTTGTCGGTGGTCCTTGGGGACACCTTCTCTCTGCTCAAAAATGTTTAAAAATTTAATTACTATGCTTTTTGTATAAAAAATAAACAATTACATCAGTATATAAATTAGTTGCTAATATCCACGCCCATAAAAGGGGGCGGACCAAAAAAAAAAGTAATTTTCAAATGTCCTGGGTCCAAGTCCAAGACTTTGAACTTTTTCAAGCATAAAAATGTTTCATTTGTTTAACAAAAATACAAAAAAACCCATAAAAGTAACCTTTTTTCAAGGGTTGGTTTACTTCGTCAAGGGGAACTTTTTCCCCCCTGGTCCGATTTTGCCCATCTCCGAACTTATGCCAGCCTATGAACATAAGACATATATGTGCCAAATTTCAGGAGTCTAGCACTTTTATTTTGGACTGTATCGTGTCTTCCACAGACGGACGGACGGACAGACGGACATCGCTAGAATGTCTTAGAATCGATCACTGATCAATAATATATATACCTTATGGGGTCCTAGACCGATATTTCGATGCGTTACACACGGAATGACAAAGTGAGTATACCCCCATACTGTAGTTGGAGGGTATAAAAATATATTTTGCGTAGGGATATTCTAGCTCGAGGTTATTTTTCTTTACTTATTAAAACCATTATATTTGTGTAGAACAATTTGCTTTTAATGAGACCTTTTCTATCTCAGAATCGAAAAACGTCTCAGATCTGAGACTTCCTCAATACGAAATATGTCTCAGAATCTGAGTCTTTATCTACATACGCTAAAAATGTCTCAAAATTTAAGATTTTTTCTATACGAAAAATGTCTCATAATCTCAGACTTTTTCAATACGAAAAATGTTTTAGAATCTAAGACTTTTTCTATGCGAAAAACGGTTCAGAATCTGATACTTTTCCCATATAAAAAATGTCTCGGAATCTGAGACTTTTTCTATACGAAAAATGTCTTTTTCTATGCGGAAAATGTCTGAGAATCTGAGAAAATGTCTCAGAATCTGAGAATATTTCTATACACTCAAGAAAAAAAAACTTTGTTAAATTACTAGAGAAAGTCTAGTAATCCCATTTTACCAATGCTCCTTGTTTTTCTATGTCTCAGAATCTGAGACTTTTTCTACACGAAAAATGTCTTAGTATCTGAGACTTTCTATATGAAAATTGTCTCAGAATGTGAGATTTTTTCTATACGAAAAATGTCTTAGAATCTCAAAATCTGAGACTATTTATTTTAGCAAAACTTCTATGAACATTAGACTTTCAAAATTTCAGAATCTGAAACGAAATATATTTCACAATCTGAAACTTTTTATGTGGGAAAAATTTTCTATGAATTTAAGACTTTTGATATAGGACAAATTTCTCCTATAGAAAAAGTCTCAGATGTAAATGAAATATCTGTTATATTCTGAGAATTTTTGTGTAAGTAAATGTGAAATTTTCTTTAAAAAAAAAAATAAAAAAAAATTTTTACTTCATTTTTGTATAAGTGAAATTATTGTATTTTCGGGGACTCCTTAGGTCGGGGGCCCTGGGCACGTGCCCAGTATGCCCTAATGGTTAAAGCGCTACTGTGTACACACAAAAAAAAACCTTGTCAAATTACTAGAAAAAGTCTCGTTATCCCATTTTACCAATATTTTACAGTTTTTCTTGTTTTTTAACAAAAAATTTTCGATCGAAATTTTAAATTTTTTTTGTAATTTTACAATTTTTTTTTTGTAGTTTTACAAATTTCCAACTTTTTTACAAAAAAAATCTAGTAAATTCACGAGAATTCCTTGTAAGTTTTATTAAGCTTAAAAAGTTATAAATTTACAATTTTATTGGTAAAAATCTTGTAAAATTACGAAAAAGCTAGTAATTTTTCAATTCTCATATGTTCGTTCTACTTAAGAAAAACTAAATGCCGAAAAAATAAAAAAGTGCAGTTTTATACTCTAAAAAGTTAGTTAAAAGTGTTTAAGTGAAAAAAAAAAATCATTTCAGGTTGTTGAAGTGCTACTCCAGCTGCCGAAGAAGAAAAAATAGGATGCACCAATGGAAAAAAACCTTCAAATTTACAAAACAAATATGTAAATATACCAAATTTTTTGTTAATTTACAAAACAAATATGAAAATTTAAAAAACAAAATTGTATACTTACCGAAAAAAGTTGTAATTTTACAAAAATGAAGAAGAAAAAACAACAACAATATTTTAAATTTACAAATTATTCTGTAAAACTAATGTTTTTACGGCAAAAAATATGAAAAAATGGTATATTAACAATAAAAATTGTAAATTTACCACGTTTTATTGTAAATATACAAGTTTTTTGCCATAAAAAACAGTAGTTTTACCACCCAATTTGTACATTTACAATTTTATTTTTTGATTTTCTACTTTATTTTGTGAATTTCCAACATTTTTTTTGTAAGTTTACAATTTGTGTTTTCAATTTTATTTTTTTTTTTGCAAATTTACAATTTTTATTGTAAATATACGAGTTTTTCAATATTTTTTTGCGGTAAAAACAGTAGTTTAACCAAATAATTTGTTAATCTACAATTTATGTTTTTCGTTTTCTATTTTTCTTTGTAAAATAACAACCTTTTTCTGTAATTTGACAATTTTGTTTTGTAAATTTACCAAATTTTTTGTAAATTAAAAAAAAAAATGTTCACCTCGAAGTTAATAAACCAATACCCCGGTTTGCGTCGTTAATTGGGACCGGTGAAACGCGACGCAAACTGAAACGACGCAAACCGAAGCACGATTTTCCATACATTTGTATTGATTTTCATTTAATTGGTTCCGAGATTCATAATTTTAGCAAAAAAATTAGATTTTTCAATAAAAAATGCAATTTTTTTTTTTTTTTTTTTTTTTTAAACAGTTTTAATTAAAATAAAAATATAACAATTCATGAGAAAAATGCAAAAAAACATAACAAAAACATAAAAATATTAAGATAAAAATAAAAATAAAAAATTCAAAGTATAAAAGCAAGTATAAAAGCAAGCTTTGTATAAACACTTTCATATACACGACGCAAATCGACGCACTAACGACGCAACTTCGAAGTCATGCTACGCAAACTGAAATATAAACGGGAAATCCCCTTTTTTGTTTTAGCTTTGTACACACATTTTTATATCAACGACGCAAATCGAAGCACTGGCGACGCAACTTCGGAGCCATACGACGCTAACTGAAACCAAAACGACGCAACTTCGAAATCACAGAAATTTGAAAACGACGCAAGTTCGAAACGACGCAAACCGAAGCGACGCAAACCGGGGTATTGGTTACTTTATAAAAAAAATTGTAAAATTTTCTTTTGTTAAATCAATTTACAAATTATCCCCGTAACATAACGGGGATTCTTGCTAGCACATATTTAACAAAACCTGCCCCGTAAAATCACGGGGATTTTATGTCATTTTACAAACTTTTTTTTTTTTGAGTGTAGAAAAATTCCCAAATTTTTTGTCTAGAAAAATTTCAAAATTTTTTGTCTAGAAAAATTTCAAAATTTTTTGTCTAGAAAAATTGCCAAATTTTTCGTCTAAAAAAAATTCCTCGATTTTTGTTTAGAAAATTCCCAAATTGTTTTTAAGGAACAATTT
This sequence comes from Pegoplata infirma, assembly GCA_963921195.1. Lineage (NCBI taxonomy): Eukaryota > Metazoa > Arthropoda > Insecta > Diptera > Anthomyiidae > Pegoplata > Pegoplata infirma. The sequence continues at coordinate 182,825,575 of OY992537.1, read as the reverse complement.
TAATATTCCAAGCATTTTTTCTTATAGACAAATTTAAACAATAAAGATTCTTAGAAATTTATCATAAGTACCCGGGTGAAAATGACCATGCATGTTCATACATGTTCATAAATGCTCATACATGATTCCATGTATGATAGTATATGAACAATATATGGAAATGTATGTCATATATGGGAGCATATATGAACATACACAAGTAATGTAATATTCCATATATGTAAACTAGCTGTTTTGCACCCGGCGTTGCCCGGGTTGAAAAAAAATGTTATGCAATGAATGAGTTTTTTATTATCATTTTATCAACTTCTTCGTGGCTTTTCACTAATGAATATAAACCTATTCATGAGGTTTGGTCGATTTTATTTTTCGATTTTTCTTAGCGTCGGGAACATGGTGTGTACATGTTCCTCCGTCATGGGAACAAACTTAACATTAATAGGCCTTTTTTGTTGGCAAACTTAGATTGTTAACATGCATCAAAACAAAAAAAAAACGAAACATCAACTTCCATAAATTTCTCAATTTAATTTAGCGTCGTTTGGAATAGTTTTGTAAAATATTACACATTTTCGATTAAATATTGATAAAATTAGTTTATTAAATGCAATTTAGCTTGAAAGCAACACAAAAATATTTATTTTTTTTATTAATACCAAAGAGAGCCATTACACAAAAAAAAAAATATTTAAGAAAATTTTAATAAACACGTTTATTAAAAATAAAAATATTTTTAATAAAATTTTTTATTGACTCAATAAAAAAATTTATTGAAATTACAAAATACAAAATTTCAACATGCCGTCGGCAAGATTTGTTGTGTTTTTTTTAGCACATAGTTATTTCAAAGCCAATTGCAAGTTTATAACTGTTTTAAATAAAGAAATATAATATTAACTATAAAAAATCTTTAAAATATTAAAAAAAAAAAAAAATTGGGTCTGATGGGGGTTCGAACCAACGACCCACAAAAAGAAAATGTTAAGTTTACCAACCGCTTAACGCACAACGCCAAAACGCTGTTGTAGGTTTGTCGGCTAAATTCAATCATGTTCTCTCACAAGCAAGAACAAAAAGTAAATAAAAACACAATAAGTTTGTGGCAGTGTGTGTGTATAGATGTGTGTTTTATATTTTTACTGTTATAAGTTAGTGAGTATTCCAGAATTCTTGTTTATTTTAATTTAAAACCAAATCGATTTTATGCGTAGTTACTTGTTAACATACTGTAGCTCAGTTGGTTAGAGGGCAAGTAACGAGACCAGGAGGTATGATGTTCTAAGCTGGATGAAAACAATAACAATTAAGAAAAGTAAGAAATAAAGAAAAAAATTAAATAATAAAATAAAAACAAATAAAAAAAAAACAAAAATAAATATTTTTTTTTTTATTTCTAAAAAAATTATTAAAAAAAATATAAATCAATAAACTTCTTTATTGAATCTTGGAATTTTTTCATTGAAATTATTTTCAGCAAACGACTTACAAATGCGTTTATTGAATTCGTGAAAATCTTCACCACGGCTTTTTTAGTTAATTTATTTATTGAATTCTTGAATTTTTTTATTGAAATTTAAATTTTTTTTTTTGTGTGTAACAATAAGAGAATCATTCACAATGTATGCAAGTTAATTTTTAACTTCTAGAATTTTGAGCGTTAACACTAATGTGAACTTTGTATGGTAGAACACTGATAATTATGCCAACAAAAAACGCCTAATGTATTTATTTAATGGCTTTTCAAAGGAACCTATAGTTCCATCCTCGGTTTGCACTTTATGAAGTGAAAACATCAATAAAGACATAACTTTCACTGTAGCTCATGTGACCTATAGTTCCCCTATTAGTTAGCACGTGAAGAAAATTGCAACTAAATTTGCTCAGCAGACATAACTCTCACTAAAGTACAAAGGGGCGTGCCATTATATGCCTTTTTATCAAAAATATTGGCTATATCACTATTTGTGTTGGAAAATTCATTGAAATCGGCTCAACTGTTTTCAGGTTATGATATAGCAAATAGTTCGCGTTCAGTTAGTTCTAACAGTAGTGTTTAAAGGAGTTGGTTAAGCCGTTTTTGCATGATAGCAAATAAGCCAGAAATAGCGTTCTGTATATTACAAATTGACGTGACATTTTACTCCCATTTGCCTAATCACGGGCTAATTTTGCATATCGTTCAACAGGAAAAAATATTTTTTAATTTAATACAAAGGGGTGCGGCATTTTAAGCCCCTTTTCCCAATCGCCACGGTGATACCATCTGTAATGAAATTTAATTAAATAAATTTCAATGTATTACAAAGGGACGTGGCAATTCACGCCTTTGTATGGTCGTGTCTATAGTTTCCGCCTCAATAAGTACTAACTAACTGTGGTGAATATTATGATAACCGTTTAAAATGATTACGGAAAGGCAGAATGAACTTTCAGTACGTTGCAAAAGGCGTGGCAGTTGCTACATACTAAAGTGCCCGCTTCTGTTAGTACTATCTATGGAAACATTTTTGTTAAAATCGGTTTAGTCGTTTAAGCGTTATTAAGGAACAGGCAGAAGCACTTTCAGTATAGTACAAAGGCGCGTGTCAATTTACGCCCCTTTGTCCAAAGGCGCTCTATTTTAATCTATAGTTCCCGCCTCGGTAAGTACTTACTATCTGTGGTAAAAATTTCATTGTAATCGATTTAGCAGTTTATGCTAAATTACGGAACAGACAGAAATAGCGTTCAATTAAATAAAAAAAGGCGTGATATTTTATTTCTTTTAAATCGGTATGGTCGTGACATTTTCCGCCCCTTTGTCCAAACGCGCTCTATTTTAATTTCTAGTTTCCGACTCGGTTAGTACTATCTTTGGTAAAAACTTCATTAAAATCGGTTCAGCCGTTTATGCGTGATTGAGAAACAGGAAGAAATAACTTTCGATGTAATACAAAGGGGCGTGGCATTTTACCCCTTTCTTCGATCGCCTTCTATTGTGGAGCATACTTTTCGCTTCGCTTAATACTATCTGTAGAGAAAATTTCATGAAAATCAGTTCAGCCGTTTAAGCGTAATTACGGAAAAGGCAGAAATAGCTTTCAGTCTAACAAAAAGGGGCGTGGCATTTTACGCCCCTTTTTTTGATCGCCCTCTATTGTGGCTCATAGTTTTCGCCTCGGTTAGTACTATCTGTGGCAAAAATTTCAGTGAACTCGGTTAAATCACTTTTCAGTGATTGCGGAACATGCTGACATAGTTTCTGTATAGTACAAAGGGGCGTGGCATTTTACGCCCATTTTTCCGATCGTGGATTTTTCTGTTCTGTTCGGTTCAGCCGTTTTTCCGTTATTGGAAAGGTATATATAGCTTTAGCATGGCACAAAGGGGCGAGGCATTTTACGCCCCTTTATCCGATCGCGGTCGCTTACGGCCTATAGTTCCCGCCTCGGTTAGTACTACCTGTGGTGAAAATTTCATGAAAATCGGTTAAGCCGTTCTGTACTTATTGCGGAACAGACAGACAGACAGACAGACAGAAAGACAGACAGACAGACAAACCAACAATCAGATTTATAATATTAATAGGGATAATAGGGATGTATGCAACTATGTGTGCATTGGTATATGTCATATTCCTTCATATAAGCTATGCATCTGCATAGCATACATGTCTTAAAAACAATTTTTTTAAAGGTTGTGTTTGGCAGAACTTTGCAAAATTGGACGAAGTTCATGTACGTGTTCAGTCTGAAAAAGTCGTTCGGTTGGACAATAATGATTATACATCATTAAGATTGGTTATAATTTTTGTATTTTAAGGCGAATATGAACGGAACTAACGTAAACAACCAAATTTAGAAGAAAATTCGAACACTCTGACGGTATTACTGTCAGAGCTGCTAAGGATTTCATACCTTAATAAGAGTTGGTGTTCTGAATTAAACTTTAATGATTGCATTCCCCAATCACAATTTATCGAATGAATTTACATTTGATTTTAAAATATAGAATGAATTCGGTTTCTTTTTCATTCGACTTTGAAATTGAATGCGTTTTTATAAATTCGATTTTTAAAAGTCTCATGTATAATAAATAAATGAAATAAAACAAGTGAGAGTGTTACATTTGGCTGTGCCGAATCTTTTATACCCTCCAAAATGTAAAAAAAATATTTGAAAAAATCCAGGGACGTCTTTTTTTTTGTGGGGGGGGGGTTGGTGGGAGACGTTAGGGGCACCTTCCTCTTGTGATTTTTAACTTCTTCTGAGATAAGCATGTTGCATTTGCTTACCAAAAGTACAAAAAACTCTGCAAAAAATGCAGTTTTTCTTGGGTTGGTTTAGTTCTCCAAGGGGGAACTTTTTCCCCCTTGGTCCGATTTTGCCCATTTCCGAACTTAACCTGCCTAGGAATATAAGACATATTCGTGCCAAACTTAGGAAGCCTAGCTCTTTTATTTTGGACTGTATCGTGTCCTCTACAGACGGACAGACGGACGGACGGACGGACATCGCTAGGATGTCTTAGAATCGATCACTGATCAATAAAATATATACTTTATGGGGTCCTAGACCGATATTTCGATGCGTTACACACGGAATGACAAAGTGAGTATACCCCCATACTGTGGTTGGAGGGTATAAAAATGCATTCAGTTTTTAAAATTCTCATAAACAAGAATTCGATTTAATGGTAAAAATCGAATTCATTCCAAGAAATATTGATTTTTAAAGATAAGTGTATTCAGTGACTATAAAAATCGAATGTATTTTATTTGTGAATTCATTCGAAAAGTGGTTAATTCTTCGAAGCTTTGATTAGCCTAAAGTATCATAAAGTCCAAAGTATATTTTCCCAAGTAAAAAAGTTTTGATAAATTCATATATAATTTTATAAACACCATATATAATTATATGGAATTTGATGCGAAAAATTAGTCGATAAAACCATATAAAATTTAATCAATGTTGATTAAATTTTAATAAAATTTGATATAATTTTATGCGAAAATTGGCCCCCTCTATTTGATATAAAAACAACAAAATTGTTTAATCATATATAATTATATAAAATTATATCAAATTATATAAAAATCTATATAATTATATAAAATTACACAAAATTGTATATAATTATATATATTTTGATATAATTATATATAACTTGATATAATTTTATGTAATTTTATATATTTTTTATATAATTTGATATAATTTTATGTTATTTTATATAATTATATATATTAATATTCATTCGCTAATTTTTCTAAATTTATATAAAAAATAGGGGGCCAATTTTCGCATAAAATTATATAAAATTTTATTAAAATTTAATCAACATTGATAGAATTTTATATGGTTTTATCGACTCATTTTTCGCATCAAATTCTATGTAATAATATATGATGTTTATAAAATTTCATATAACTATATCAAAACTTTTTTACTCGGGTTTAAAATATTCGTTAGTTTTTATTAAAAAACCAGTGTCATAAATTAGTACAAATTATTTATATTTGAAAAATTTCAATTAATAGACGTTTTATGGAAAAAAATTTCCATACAAATTCATGTATGACAATGTATGATCATTAATGTACATGCACCCTCAAATTACGGATATGCACTTGTATGGACATCCATATATGCATCATATATGAACATACATGCTCATTTTCACCCGGGTAGGTAAATTTCTATAAAAAAATGTCTCCTATTGAAAAATTCTAAGGTTTATTTATAGAAAAATTACCAAAATATTCCTATACCCAGTGGGTGTCAAATTGGTTGGATGCCATTTATTTTGCTCTCTCAATCAGTTGGTTCTCTTAATGTTGCCTATGCTATTGCATGTAAAAACCCTCTTAAACATTAAGAGAACCAATTTATATAAAGTGACATATTGTTTTGGGGCCTATCAAAATCTCTGATTTCTTTACTCTATGCCTATACCCTCCAACTACAGTATGGGGGCACAGACTAAATACAGACTCGACAGTAGAGTTTTATAAGAAAAAATGGGGAAAAACTAAGCGATTTTAGGAGAAAACACAGCGGTGTTTAGTCCGTTTTACGCTAATATGGCAACACTTTCTACGACTTAGGAGTGAGTGAAACAACAAAAACCGATCTGGCATCCATTTTTCTTATGGCGCGTTATATCAGTTTTCTCTTTCTAACCTAATTCGTAGAATAATTTGAAAATATTAACCATATGGTTAAAGAATACTTTTTTGACACCTGTCACTTATGTCGAGTCTGTATTAGTCTGTGATGGGGGTGTCCTCACTTTGTCATTTCGTTTGTAACGCATCGAAATATCGGTCGGGGACCCCATAAAGTATATATATTATTGATCTATGAGCGATTCTAAGACTTTTCTAGAATGTCTGTATGTCCGTCCGTCTGTATAAGACACAATGCAGTCCAAAATAAAAGAGCAAGACTCGTTAAGTTTGGCAGGAATATGTCTTTTGGTCCTAGGCAGTTTAAGTTCGTAAATTGGCAAAATCGAACCAGGGGGAAAAAAGTGTCCCCTTAACGAATTTAACTAACCTCTGAAAAATACCATATTTTCACAGGTTTTTTTGTATTTTTTTTAAGCAAATGAAGCAATTTGATGGCAGAAAAAGTTCAAGGTCCTGCACTTGCACACAGAAAATAAAAAAAGGTGGATATTAAAAATGTATTTAAATAATGATGAAATTGTGTTACTTAAGCTCAAAAAGCGTAATAAATGAATTTATATACATTAACAGCGTGTGTTTATGTGTCCCCCAATGACCACTAATGCCTCCCCTTCCACCCTACCAAAAAAAAAACACCTCTGGATTTTTTTTTTTTTTTATATGTTGAAAGTTATTAAAGATTCGGCACAGCCGAACTCTCTTGTTTTTTTTGTAATTTTTTCATAAAGAAAAATTCTAACATTTCGTGACAGTTTTCTTATAAAGAAATTTTAAGATTCTCATACACTTTTCATAGAAAAAATTTTTAAGATTATTTCATTTTCTTTTTCAATTTCTTTTTCCTTTCTTTTTCGTCTCCTTTCCTCTTCTTTCCTTTCTTTTTCTTTTTTCTTTTTCCTTTTTTTTCTTTAGAATTCGGTTTAGGGGGGGGGGGGATTTCCCCCCTAAAAAATGTCTACTCACCTGTCTAACAACTGTTCTAAATCTACATCCGAAATAAATAGGAGTCTCCGGGGAATATGGATACAGTAGTAAGCGTAAATTTTCGACTACGGTATAAGTATCATCGTCAGCCTTTAAAAACCAATCGGCATCATTTAAATGATGTTTATGAATATATTTAAATGCCTCCTTAGTTTTGGCCCATAAATTATTACGTCCCTCTGAGACGTTTAAGCCAATACTACCGACTTTATCATCCTCAGTGGAACTCATAATTAATAATTTATTGCAACGTTTGCCCCATGTGCGTTTAACATGGATAGCCTTAGTTAAATGACCATTGGGTTCTGTCATGATCCAACATAGAACTCGAACCTGGTTATACAAATCCTTAGAAAGATCTACTGGGTTACTGGATTGATAATGGCCAACTTCTGTTTCTGTTAATGTCTGATTTTCATTGTTTCGTCCATCTTTTCGTAAGTTTAGTACTCCTGAAGTGGTAATGAATGAAATATTGGCCAAACAAAACCCTAATATTAGGCCCAATGCTATATAAGCTACAGAACGGCGACTTGAACGATATCCTCGGGCTTTTTAAAAATAAATATTGTGTTAGAAAATGAATCTTTGGAGTTATACTGTGAAACTTACCTTCTTGCAATATTGATAGACCAATTACACCGTTATATTTCATTTGTATGGCTAACCGTACAGTTGATTTTTTAATAAAAATCGCTAGATATATTCAGATGTTTAGTTTTCCTTTATATTTTCTAAAATAAATCAATTACATATTGTTAATTCGACTCCACTTTTTTAGTTCATTATATTTTACACGACTCTGCGGTACAGGGTATACTAAAAAAAATACTTGTCAAATTACTAGAAAAAGTCTCGTAATCCCATTTTACCAATATTCCTTTTTTTACCAAAAAATTTTTTGTTTTGATCGATTTAAATTTACCTTTTTTTTTGTAATTTAACATTGTTATACCCTCCAACTACAGTATGGGGTAGGGTGGCCCAAAATTCCTTTTGCTTCGCTACAGGTCAACGTACCTTAAAAAATTAAAGATGGTATCGTAACTAATATTTTGAGCCAAATTTCAGCACCCTACGACGATTAGAAGGGGATGCTAACTGATCACATGTGTTTGCAACCTCGAAGAAATCTAAAAAAAAAAATTTTCCAATCCTAAAAATTACTACATGGAATGGTATCGCTACAAGAGCAAATAAGTCACATATGGCCATTTTGTCCTAAGGTTGCCTACAAAGGAAAATAAGGACATTTTAGTTTCGATAGGAAAAAAACAAAAAAAAAAATTTTTTTGATATTATACTCAAATTAAAGATATTTGTATTACCTTTCAAATGAACTTTATCGCAACTTAATGGTCCGCATAGTTTTTGAGTTACAGTGGTTTTAGTGAAATGCAGGGTTCCGCTATTTTTTAATATGTATTTTTTTTTGTTTAAGGACAAACTTAGGACAAAATGGCCACATGTGAATTATGTGCTCTTGTTACGCTAGCATTCCATATGGTTATTTTTAAGATTCCAATAAAAAAAATTTTAAGATTTCTTTGGAGGTTTCAAACACTTATGATAACTTAGCATCCCCTTACAATCGTTGTAGGGTGCTGAAATTTGGCGCAAATTGTTCGTTACGATGCCATCTATCATATTTTGAGGTACGTTCAGTTGTGAGTTATACTTGATATTTTTCCATATGTTGATGGGCCATACTAGTATGGCTTTGTCATTCCTTGTGTAACGCATCGAAATATCGGTCTCGGAAACCATAAAGTATATGGGGCATTCCATGTCAAATCGGACACTTTGAAAACATTTTTTTTTAGGTTTTCCTAATTTGTTAACAGTGTTTAGTACCCTTCGAAAACTCCTTCGTGGTAAATTTTCAGATTTTTTTGATGACCCGTTCAAAAGATATCGAATTTTGAAAAATTGGTAGTTTGTTCCTTTACTCAAACTTCTTTTAATCATAACTTCTTCAATAATGGTCCAAATTTCAAATTGTTTTTTTTTTAAATTTTTTGTTTTTTTACGTACTTTTTAAAAAAAAATCCTAAAAAATTCTTAAAAGCGCTCTAGTATGCGATTTTTAAGTTTTAAAATTTAAATCTCATTTTTGAAAATGTTTGTACTCTTCGATTTTTTGGAAATTTTTTTGTGTAAAACTTGTATCAATTCTACAAATTTTTTGCCCAGGAGGATCATGCACTCAAAAGAAAACCTCTGTCAAAAAATCTGTAAAATGACTTTCAATTTAGAATAACAAATTTTTAGCAGACTTTTCTGCTAAAATGGATATTTTAGCAGAATTCTCTGCTATTCAATTTCTGAAAACAACAGAACTTTTGCAGAACTTTTGCTGATTCTGTCTGCTAAGTTTCACAAAGTTTTTGTGCAGATTTTCAGCAGATTATTTTGCTAATTTGACAGATATTTTTTGTTATCTTTTTTTAAGTATTTTTTTAAATGTCGGTCTCGCAAAAATAAAAATCAAATGTCACTATCTGAAAATTAAAGTAGACGAATAAAATTGCTCCCTCTTAAATGCATCATTAATATGTCAGCTTTAATAATATATAGTTCAAAAAAACACAAACACACAATTCATTCCGGTTTTTTTTTTAGTTTGCCAGTTTGTTGCTGCTTTTCAAGAAGAGAAGTTCTTTAGTTCATGCACGCAAACCGTACAATACAAAATTCAAAACCACCCTTGGAATGTGTTGTTACTTTTTTTTCATTTGTTTAATGTGCGTGTAGTTTTTTTTATTTGTTTTTTTATTAAAAGTGTGTATGTTGTGTTATGCTTTCTATTCTTTCATGTGTGCCGTTTTCGACATCCCGTTATTTTTTTTCTTTTTCGTTCCGAAATTAGCAGATTTGTCTGCTGAAATCAGCAGTTTTTTTTGCTGAAATTAGCAGATTTTTCTGCTGAAATCAGCAGATTTTTCTGCTGATTTAACCCAGGTTACCACTACAGAAATTTAGCAAACCGCGTCTGCTAAAATCAGCAGATTTCTCATATGGCTCAAAATGGGTGTATTTTCAGCAGATTTTTCTGCTGATTGGACAGAGAATTTATTTTGAGTGTGGGATAACGATTATTACTATTTTTTAAAATTTTTTGAAAAAATTTTATTGTAATTTTCCAATCTTAAAATCATTTCTACTGGTCCAACGGTGCGTCATAGAGGGGTCCTTTATAAGACCGACCCCCATTAATTTTTACGTCTTAACATTTCTTTGGAACAAACTAATACCCTATCTCCAATTTCTAAGGGGGCTCCCACACAAAACGACATTTTTTAAAATTTGTTCCAACTGCCCTATTAATGCCCTTAGAGCAACAAAATGTATGAACGACCCACAATATTTTTTTAGTCCCAACATTTTCTCTGAACATACCTACCCTCTATCTTTAACTGTTAAGGCGGTCCCCATACAATTTTTTTTATTTTTTGTAAATTTGTTTTATTTAATCAGCTTCTAACGGTCCAATGGTGCGTCCGAGAGGGGTCATTAGTGAGACCGACCCCCATTTATTTTTACCCTACAACATTTTTTGAAAATATACCTACGCCCTATCTCAACTCGCTAAGTAGGCTCCCATACAAAATTACATTTTTATAAAATTTGCTCCAACTGTTATTTGTATGGGAGCCTACTTAGGGAGTGGAGATAGGGCGTAGGTATGTTTTGAAAAAATGTTGCAGGGTAAAAATAAATGGGGGTCGGTCTCACTAATGACCCCTCTCGGACGCACCATTGGACCGGTAGAAGCTGATTAAATAAAACAAATTTACAAAAAATAAAAAAAATGTATGGGGACCGCCTAAACAGTTAAAGATAGATGGTAGGTGTGTTCAAAAAAATGTTTGGACTAAAAAAATATTGTGGGTCGGTCATACATTTTGTTGCTCTAAGGGCACTATTAGGGCAGTTAGAGCGGTTGGAACAAATTTTAAAAAATGTCGTTTTGTGTGGGAGCCCCCTTAGAAATTGGAGAAATGGTATTAGTTTGTTCCAAAGAAATGTTAAGTCGTAAAAATTAATGGGGGTCGGTCTTATAAAGGACCCCTCTATGACGCACCATTGGAGCAGTAGAAATGATTTTAAGATTGGAAAATTACAATAAAATTTTTTCAAAAAATTTCAAAAAATAGTAATAATCATTATCCCACGATCCTCCTGGGCAAAAAATTTGTAGAATTGATAGAAGTTTTACACAAAAAAATTTCAAAAAAATCGAAGAGTACAAACATTTTCAAAAATGAGATTTAAATTTTAAAACTTAAAAATTGCATACTAGAGCGCTTTTAAGAATTTTTTGGGATTTTTTTTTTAAATTACGTAAAAAAACAAAAATTTTGAAGAAAAAAATTTGAAATTTGGACCATTATTGAAGAAGTTATGATTAAAAGAAGTTTGAGTAAAGGAACAAACTACCAATTTTTAAAAATTCGATATCTTTTGAACGGGTCATCAAAAAAATCTGAAAATTTACCACGAAGGAGTTTTCGAATGGTACTAAAAACTGTAAACAAATTGGGAAAATCTAAAAAAAAAGTTTTTCAAAGTGTCCGATTTCACATGGAATGCCCCATATATATTATTGATCAGTAGGGCAAGTACTTTCATGCATCTAAAAATCAAAAATATGTGCCTATAATATGCATCTAAAAGTCCAAAATATGCACTAAAAACTTTAAAAATATGCATTTAAAAATGATTGTTTTTACTAAAAAAAATAGGTTTGTCAACATAAATTAGGCTTTGTCAAATAATTTAAGGCACTAGACAATTCATAACAACGGGTTTTTTGAGTGGAAACAATTTTTTATAAGTAAAAATTTTTTTTTATAGACACATTTTGTCATAAAAATATTTTTAATGAAACAAATTTACTTTTTTTTTCTTTGAGTCACTAAATTTTTCTTGAGTAAAAAATTTTATAAAAAAATTATTAAAGTAAAATATTTTTCTAGAACAAGTAATTTTTAAATTTTTTCCCCTTTTTTCGGAATTTTAAGATTTTCAAGTCAAAAAATTAACTCAATGGCAAAAACCCCCACCCTGACTCAAAGCAAAATAAAAAAAAAAAAACTAATTTTCATATAGAAAAATCTTAAATTCAAAAGCATTTTTTTTTCTTTACGATTAGTAAAATGTCTTAGAATAAGAACATTTTCAATAGAAAATATTTCTCAAAATCTAAAAAATATACTTTCAGAATCAATCTATAAAAAATGTCTCAGAATATGATGTCTACAAATAAAAATATTTTTCTATGTATAAGAAATAAGGGATTTGTTACGAATTTTGTTAAGGAAGTTTTGAAAAAATGTTGGTGAAAATTAAAAAAAAACCAATTTATATGAAAATATGCAAAAATATGCATTTATACCAAAATATGCAAAAATATGCAACTACAAATCGATGCCATTTTATTGCAAATTTATTGATTCGGATAGATATTTAATTTATGTTATGTTTACAATGCTGAGTAAAAACATGCATTTTCATGAAAGTACTTGCCCTATTGATCAGTGATCGATTCTAAGACATTCTAGCGATGTCCGTCTGTCCGTCTGTGGAAGACACGATACAGTCCAAAATAAAAGTGCTAGACTCCTGAAATTTGCCACATATATGTCTTATGTTCATAGGCTGGTTAAGTTCGGAGATGGGTAAAATCGGACCAGGGGGGAAAAAGTTCCCCTTTGACGAAGTAAACAACCCTTGAAAAAAGGTAACTTTTTATAGGTTTTTTTGTATTTTTGTTAAACAAATGAATCATTTTTATGCTTGAAAAAGTTCAAAGTCTTGGACTTGGACCCAGGGGATATAAAAATGATTTTTGTTTGGTCCGCCCTCTTTTGTGGGCGTGGATATTAGCAAATAATTTATATAATGATGAAATTGTATATCTTTTGTACAAAAAGTATAGCAATTAAATTTGTAAACATTTTCGACGAGAGAGAAGGTGTCCCCAAGGACCCCCGACAAGCCCCCCCCCCAAAAAAAAAACGCCCCTGAAATTTTTATTTTTTTTTTTTTAACGTTGGAGGGTATACAAGATTCGGCACAGCCGAATTTAACAGTCTCACTTGTTTTTTGTTTTTTTTTTTTGTAACCTGAGTAAAAATTTTTATATGAAGAAATATATCGTAAATGGCAAAAAGCTCCCCTATGCAAGACTAGACTAGCATTTTTCTGTATAGCTAAATTTTTTCTTCTCCGATTTTCAAAGTCAGGGCATTTTTTTATTCTACTAGGCCTAAACCTCATGTGGTACCGATTTGAGGTCACTCGCATTAAATTAACCCGTGGGCGCCACGGCGGTCAAAGTTTGGGATTTTTGAAAAATTAAAAAAAAAAATAAAAAATAAATATATCTTTCGACACATCATATTTGTTAATTTTGATGTGCTGAGCACGAATATCAAAAAAAAATTAAAATCGGTTGAACAGCTTTCGAGATATCGCTATTTGAAATTTGCAAAAAAATGGCGGTTTTTTCCTAAGTTCAAGAAATTTTTTAAAAAAAGTCTCAAAACTTTTTGAAAATTAAAAAATAAAAAAAAAAATATCTTGCGATACATTATTTTTATTAATTTTAGCATGCTGAATACGAATATAAAAAAAATTATAAAATCGGTCGAACGGTTTTCGAGATATCGCCATTTAAAATTTGTCAAAAAATTGCAAAATGGGGGGTTTTTCTACGTTTAAGAATTTTTTTTTTTAAAAACTCTAAAAATTTCTTTGTTTTAACCCCTTTATAGAGCTTTATGCAGTCTTTTATTTAAGCTTAATTGGAGCCAAATCCGATCATTTTAACCCGTGGCATCCTTCGATCAAAGTTTAGGGTTTTTGGTAAAAAGTTTCTAAAAAGCCAAAACTTTTATCGATGGGCGCCACGGCTTAAAATGATCCGATTTGGCTCAAATTAGTTTTAAATGAAAGATTGTCTCAAGCTCTACAAAAGGGTCGGCGGAATGAAATTTTGAGACTTTTTTTAAAAAATTTCTTGAACGTAGGAAAAAACCGCCATTTTTTACAAATTTGAAATGGCGATATCTCTAAAACCCATCGATTTTTTTTTTTGATATTCGTGCTCAGCGTATCGAAATTAACAAATCTGATGTGTCGAAAAATATATATAAAAATAGTTTAAAAAATGTTTGTGTCCGGAACTTAAAAAATTTCCAAAAATTTTTTTCATGAAATTTTTTATTTATGAAAAACTATTTTTGACTAAATTTTTTTACTCCAAAACGCAAAAAAAATCTGAACTTAGAAAGTTTTTGCGTGTCCTATTGTTGAATAATTATTTTTTTTTTTTGTAAAACAACATTAATTCTAGTAATAAAATAAGTTTTGTAAAATTATATTGGAATTTTTTACTTTTCAATATATACATTTCAAACTGAGAACCTAGTAAACGATCTTAAAAAAAATGTTTGTAATAACACATTTTTTTTGGTAGAAAGACTAAATAACATCAAGTAAAACTTTGTTGTACAATAACAGTTTTCTTGTGTAAAAAAACTAAACACCTTGTAATATATAAAAATTTCTTTGTTTTAACCCCTTTATAGAGCTTTATGCAGTCTTTTATTTAAGCTTAATTGGAGCCAAATCCGATCATTTTAACCCGTGGCATCCTTCGATCAAAGTTTAGGGTTTTTGGTAAAAAGTTTCTAAAAAGCCAAAACTTTTATCGATGGGCGCCACGGCTTAAAATGATCCGATTTGGCTCAAATTAGTTTTAAATGAAAGATTGTCTCAAGCTCTACAAAAGGGTCGGCGGAATGAAATTTTGAGACTTTTTTTAAAAAATTTCTTGAACGTAGGAAAAAACCGCCATTTTTTACAAATTTGAAATGGCGATATCTCTAAAACCCATCGATTTTTTTTTTTGATATTCGTGCTCAGCGTATCGAAATTAACAAATCTGATGTGTCGAAAAATATATATAAAAATAGTTTAAAAAATGTTTGTGTCCGGAACTTAAAAAATTTCCAAAAATTTTTTTCATGAAATTTTTTATTTATGAAAAACTATTTTTGACTAAATTTTTTTACTCCAAAACGCAAAAAAAATCTGAACTTAGAAAGTTTTTGCGTGTCCTATTGTTGAATAATTATTTTTTTTTTTTGTAAAACAACATTAATTCTAGTAATAAAATAAGTTTTGTAAAATTATATTGGAATTTTTTACTTTTCAATATATACATTTCAAACTGAGAACCTAGTAAACGATCTTAAAAAAAATGTTTGTAATAACACATTTTTTTTGGTAGAAAGACTAAATAACATCAAGTAAAACTTTGTTGTACAATAACAGTTTTCTTGTGTAAAAAAACTAAACACCTTGTAATATAATTCACCTTGTAAAATAATTCACTTTTTTGTAAATTTACCAAAAAAATTTGTAAAATAAATTTACCAACATATAATAGTAAAATTACAAAGCAAACTGAAGTTTTCGTTTTATTAAATATACAAAAAATTTTCTAAAAAGACAAAAATATTAGTAAAATAGAATTGCAAGACCTTTTACCTATAATTTTACAAACTTTTTTTTTTTAGTGTAACTTCTTAGAATTTAGTTAAAAACTCAAAATTGCGATATCTACACCTTTTCCAATTGAAATTCAGAAAAGATCAATTGTAATTCAGAAATCACAATTGAAATTCAGAAATCCCAATTGAAATTCAGAATAGCCCAATTGAAATTCAGAAATCATAATTGAAATTCAGAAAAGCCCAATTGAAATTCAGAAATCACAATTGAAATTCAGAAAAGCCCAATTGAAATTCAGAAATCACAATTGAAATTCAGAAAAGCACAATTGAAATTCAGAAAAGATCAATTGAAATTCAGAAAAGCCCAATTGAAATTCAGAAAAGCACAATTGAAATTCAGAAAAGCCCAATTGAAATTCAGAAAAGCACAATTGAAATTCAGAAAACCCCAATTGAAATTCAGAAAAGCACAATTGAAATTCAGAAAAGCACAATTGAAATTCAGAAATTGTAATTGAAATTCAGAAAAGCCCAATTGAAATTCAGAAAAGCACAATTGAAATTCAGAAATGTCCAATTGAAATTCAGAAAAGCATAATTGAAATTCAGAAATCGTAATTGAAATTCAGAAATCGTAATTGAAATTCAGAAAAGCCCAATTGAAATTCAGAAAATCACAATTGAAATTCAGAAAATCACAATTGAAATTCAGAAAAGCCCAATTGAAATTCAGAAAAGCACAATTGAAATTCAGAAAAGCCCAATTGAAATTCAGAAAAGCACAATTGAAATTCAGAAAAGCACAATTGAAATTCAGAAAATCACAATTGAAATTCAGAAAATCACAATTGAAATTCAGAAAAGCACAATTGAAATTCAGAAAATCACAATTGAAATTCAGAATAGCCCAATTGAAATTCAGAAAATCACAATTGAAATTCAGAAAAGCCCAATTGAAATTCAGAAAATCACAATTGAAATTCAGAAAAGCCCAATTGAAATTCAGAAATCGTAATTGAAATTCAGAAAAGCCCAATTGAAATTCAGAAAAGCACAATTGAAATTCAGAAAAGCACAATTGAAATTCAGAAAAGCCCAATTGAAATTCAGAAAAGACCAATTGAAATTCAGAAATCGTAATTGAAATTCAGAAAAGCCCAATTGAAATTCAGAAAATCACAATTGAAATTCAGAAAATCACAATTGAAATTCAGAAAAGCCCAATTGAAATTCAGAAAAGCACAATTGAAATTCAGAAAAGCACAATTGAAATTCAGAAAATCACAATTGAAATTCAGAAAATCACAATTGAAATTCAGAAAAGCCCAATTGAAATTCAGAAAATCACAATTGAAATTCAGAAAAGCCCAATTGAAATTCAGAAAAGCACAATTGAAATTCAGAAAAGCACAATTGAAATTCAGAAAATCACAATTGAAATTCAGAAAATCACAATTGAAATTCAGAAAAGCCCAATTGAAATTCAGAAAATCACAATTGAAATTCAGAAAAGCCCAATTGAAATTCAGAAATCATAATTGAAATTCAGAAATCACAATTGAAATTCAGAAAATGTAAACAAACCAATTATGAGTCACCACTACATAGACACATTAAACAAATGCTGTACAACTATGAGAGTATTTAAATTTATTCTCTTGCTACGTATTGTAGAGAGCAGACAGACAATAATACACTCATAGAATGTTGTAGGTAAAATTTAGTTTAACTGAATTTTTATTATTTTTTGTAAATTTATTAATATAGTGAACAAAAATATTTACTCTACCTTGACAAATGCATTAATGAAAAATAAGTTTTAAAGAAAAATAATAAAAGGTCAGTTTCACTTAATGTTACCTTAAGCATTTTATGAGTGTATTGTCTGTCTGCTCTCTACAATACGTAGCAAGAGAATAAAGTTAGATACTCTCAAATACACATTTCTGTACTGCATTTGCATAATGTGTCTATGTTTGTAGTGGTGACTAATAATTGGTTTGTTTACATTTTCTGAATTTCAATTGTGATTTCTGAATTTCAATTGTGATTTCTGAATTTCAATTGGGCTTTTCTGAATTTCAATTGTGATATTCTGAATTTCAATTGATCTTTTCTGAATTTCAATTGTGTTTTTCTGAATTTCAATTGGGCTTTTCTGAATTTCAATTGTGATTTTCTGAATTTCAATTGTGATTTTCTGAATTTCAATTGTGCTTTTCTGAATTTCAATTGTGCTTTTCTGAATTTCAATTGGGCTTTTCTGAATTTCAATTGTGATTTTCTGAATTTCAATTGTGATTTTCTGAATTTCAATTGGGCTTTTCTGAATTTCAATTACGATTTCTGAATTTCAATTGGTCTTTTCTGAATTTCAATTGGGCTTTTCTGAATTTCAATTGTGCTTTTCTGAATTTCAATTGTGCTTTTCTGAATTTCAATTGGGCTTTTCTGAATTTCAATTACGATTTCTGAATTTCAATTGGGCTTTTCTGAATTTCAATTGTGATTTTCTGAATTTCAATTGGGCTTTTCTGAATTTCAATTGTGATTTTCTGAATTTCAATTGGGCTATTCTGAATTTCAATTGTGATTTTCTGAATTTCAATTGTGCTTTTCTGAATTTCAATTGTGATTTTCTGAATTTCAATTGTGATTTTCTGAATTTCAATTGTGCTTTTCTGAATTTCAATTGTGCTTTTCTGAATTTCAATTGGGCTTTTCTGAATTTCAATTGTGATTTTCTGAATTTCAATTGTGATTTTCTGAATTTCAATTGGGCTTTTCTGAATTTCAATTACGATTTCTGAATTTCAATTACGATTTCTGAATTTCAATTATGCTTTTCTGAATTTCAATTGGGCATTTCTGAATTTCAATTGTGCTTTTCTGAATTTCAATTGGGCTTTTCTGAATTTCAATTACGATTTCTGAATTTCAATTGTGCTTTTCTGAATTTCAATTGTGCTTTTCTGAATTTCAATTGGGGTTTTCTGAATTTCAATTGTGCTTTTCTGAATTTCAATTGGGCTTTTCTGAATTTCAATTGTGCTTTTCTGAATTTCAATTGGGCTTTTCTGAATTTCAATTGATCTTTTCTGAATTTCAATTGTGCTTTTCTGAATTTTAATTGTGATTTCTGAATTTCAATTGGGCTTTTCTGAATTTCA
This sequence comes from Pegoplata infirma, assembly GCA_963921195.1. Classification (NCBI taxonomy): domain Eukaryota; kingdom Metazoa; phylum Arthropoda; class Insecta; order Diptera; family Anthomyiidae; genus Pegoplata; species Pegoplata infirma. The sequence goes on along the minus strand of OY992537.1, from coordinate 182,806,727 downwards.
ATTGTGATTTCTGAATTTCAATTGGGCTTTTCTGAATTTCAATTGTGATTTCTGAATTTCAATTGGGCTTTTCTGAATTTCAATTACGATTTCTGAATTTCAATTGTGCTTTTCTGAATTTCAATTGAGATTTCTGAATTACAATTGATCTTTTCTGAATTTCAATTGGAAAAGGTGTAGAAAACTAGGCGAGATAGAGAGAAACGGATGAATTTTTCAAAATTATGGTACTTTCTACAAAGAGAAAGTTCTTTAAGTCCCAGGTAGGTACACTAAATGAAGTGAACTAAAAACTGGGAAATTTAACTAAATTTTGAGAAAAGAGGGAATGATTTGGCTCCAAAGATATTTATACCCTACACCACACTGTGGTACAGGGTATAATGAGTTTGTGCTGATGTTTGTAACTACCCAAAATATTGGTCCTAGACCCACCTTTAAGAATACCGATCTACTCAGAATCACCTTTTGAGTCGATTTAATGATGTTCGTCCGTCCGTCCGTCTGTCTGTCCATGTAAACGGTGAAAACACGATACAGGTCGCAATTTTTAATCAATTGACTTGAAATTTAAAACTTAGCCTCTCTTGGCCAAAGGACGAAGCCTATTGGAAATAATCGGTCCATACTTAGACCTAGCCCCCATACAAAAGTCCTCTTTAGTTTTTGCTCAAATGACTCTGTAATAAACTGTAATGTTAGCAAAAAAGCTTATAAACCTACAAGAAAATTTGCTGATTTTGAACCCACAATTTTTTTGCTAAAGTTAGCAAAAATATTTTGCCAATAATTAGTTAACTAAATTTCTATTTTTTTCAACTTATTTCATAAACATCTGAGGACCCCATTGGGTTCGGACCCGATAGTTCCAGACCCCGATGGGCCTTGACCTAGTTGGGTTCCTTAAAAATCGTCATAGTTTTTGATCCAAAATTTGTGTCCGTTTCGCTCTACCTTGCTTAGTTTTTGAGATACGTGATTATAGGGGACCACTGGGGTCTTAAGAATTAAAAAACTCGATAACTTCAAAAATATTATCCGGAAAGCTTTTGACTATTTTGCGGTCTTGTTCTACGTGTTGAGAGCTACAAAAATGGTTTTGGACTTTTTGTTGTGTCGGCAATATTTACTAAGATATGAGCATTTTAAAATTTTCGGGAATGCTAACATTTTTGGATCCAAAGTTAGGGCCCATTAGGGTCCACACATATGAAGAGGACCGGCGATACTATAGAGAGCCCGAGAACCAAAAATGGCCACCATTTTGCTCTATCTGGCTTAGTTTCCGAGATAGCGCCATTTTAAGTTTTCTGAAAATAAAAAAAAATTTACCATTTATTTTTGCTAATATTAGCAAAAAATCTTGTAAAAATGTTGTCAACTCAATTTCAAATTTAGCAAAAGAAATTAGTTCAAAGCTTGTTTAAAATTGCTAATGTGCTAAATGAAGAAGAAGAATTTTTTGCTAACATGCTAATCTTAACTAAAAATTTGTTAAAAGTTAGCTAACTACCATTAGCAAAAAAAAATTAGTAAATCTACTAACGTATTTTTTTGAGTGTAATAACCGTATTATAATAGGTATCTTTTCGAAATTTGGCAGGTAAATGTGTTTTGTCTTTACAAATCACCATTCCGAATTTTGAGAGAATCGGACCATTTCCTCTTGTAGCCCCCATACAAACCACCTTCCCGATTTTCACATTAATCTCTCACATTTTATGAAAATAGAAAATATTTAATTAAAATTTTGTTTGTGTTTGTAAACGCGTACTTTAAAATTTATCAAATCTGATTATTATCGGACCAATTTTAGACTTAGACCCCATGTGAAAATTTCGTCGGATATACTCTCAAAAAAATACGTTAGTAGATTTACAATTTTTTTTTTTTGCTAATGCTAGTTAGCTAACTTTTAGCAAATTTTTAGTTGAGATTAGCATGTTAGCTAAAAATTCTTGTATACTTCATTTAGCACATTAGCAATTTTAAACAAACTTTGAACTAATTTCTTTTGCTAAATTTGAAAATGAGTTGACAACATTTTTACAAGATTTTTTGGTAATATTAGCAAAAATAAATTGTAATTTTTTTTTTTTTAATTAAACTTAAAATGGCGCTATCTCGGAAACAAAGCCAGTTGGAGAAAAATGGAGGCCATTTTTGGTTCTCGGGCTCTCCATAGTATCGCAGGTCCTCTTCACATGTGTGGAACCTAATGGGTCCTAACTTTGGATCCAAAAAAGTTAGCATTCCCGAAAATTGTAAAATGCTCATATCTCGGTAAATATTGCTGACACAACAAAAAGTCAAAATCATTTTTGTAGCTCTCTACACATAGAACAAGACCGCAAAATAAACAAAAGCTCTCCGAGTAATACTTTTGAAGTTATCGAGGTTTTTAATTCTCAAAACCCCAGTGATCCCTAAAATCACGTATCTCAAAAACTAAGCAAGGTAAAGCGAAACGGACACAAATTTTGGATCAAAAACTATGACGATTTTTAAGGAACCCAACTAGGTCTAGCCCATCGGGGTCTGGACCTATCGGGTCCAAACCCAATGGGGTGCTCAAATGTGTATGCATTAACAAGAGAAGTCTCCCTAGTGTCACCCGTGGATCCTTATGGAATTGGTTTTATTTTGTAGAGCAAAAAAGATAAAGGGACACGTATGTTTTTTTTACCGGCCCAAATTCATATTTAGGGGGTAAAAAGGCAATGTTTCAGTTTTGTTCGTTTATCTCCTTTATTATGCAAATAAACCTTGTCATGTTACATACCAAATGAAAGGTCTTTGGAAAACCTATCTACGTGTGCTAAGAACGTGTTCAAACATGCGCAACTGTTCGTTATTTTGAGTAAAATACCAAAATTTTAGGACATTTTTGTTAATAAGTCGAAAAATATTAATTTCTTTGAACCGTTGTTTGCACCACGAGATACGTATTTTTAATACCTTTAATCTGATACCACACATGCCTATATTAGTTTTGTTTAAATAGGCGTAAATCGTAAAAATCTGTAAAAGGTCCATTTTCCCCCCATACAAATCGACCCCCCCCCCCCTAAAAATGAGTTTGGGCGCAAAAAAATATAGGTGTCGAATAAACAAAATTCCTTAACAACATATCCAAATTTCATGAATATCGGAGGGTGACACCAGGGAGACTTTCCTTGTAAGTTAAAATAAAAAAATTCAGTTAACTAATTTTTGGCAAAACATTTTTGCTAACTTTACCAAAAAATTGTGGGTTCAAAATCAGCAAATTTTCCTGTAGATTTACAAGCTTTTTTTGCTAACATTACATTTTTTTTTTAGTGTACAGTTAAACCTTTTTCACTCAAATTTGATTTGTGAGTGTTTTTACACTTATTAAAGATTTGACAAAATATAGATCTAATCGGTCCATGGGACCGATTTTCCGGGAAACTCTGGTGAAGAGTATTATATGGTCGGTCTTGGCCGACTAAAATTTTCTTACTTGTTTTCTTTGTAGTCTTTCTTTTCAAAATTTCATCCCTTTCGCTCTATCTCGCTGAGTTTTCGAGTAATCGCCATTGTGAATTTTTTACTTTTTACTAAATTCTAAGAAGAGAAATACGATGATGTTTTTTTAGTAAATTTTAACTGAACTTGAACTAAATTGTTTTAAAAAATAAAGATACGTTTCTTAGATTTGGCGAAAATTTCTTTGGCAGTAAGGTTTTTTCCCTTATATTAAAAAAAAAAAAAAAAATTTAAAGAAAACTGTGAACTATTTATAAGTTAAGAAAACTTCTCCTTTGTTAGTTAAATTTAACAAAATTTTTGGAAAATTCATGATAAATTTTCAAAGTTATTTTTTCCTAAATTTTAGTGACGTCATTTTTTTAGTGCATTTTGGAATCAAATGATGGATTAATTTATATATAATTATATAAAAAAAAAATATATGATTATATTAAAACTTTTTTTTACTCGGGATATAAAAACTTTTTGGCTCAAAAATATTTTTAGTGAATTTTTCTTTTTTACTTTAATTACTCTCACTTAACGAAGCGGATTTGTGGTGATTATTTAGAAATTGGGCCAAATCAAATTAAACTCTTGTTTTACTTTCTTAAAAATTCAACATTTACTCAATTAAAAAAAAAAAAAAATTTTTAATTTTTATGAACTTAGGAATTGTAGTGTTCTAAACCGTTTTCTTATTATGACTATTAAACAATATGCCGTAAATGCAAACATATTTGATTGAAAACATGCAGTTGCCGAATCAATTTCTTTTTTATCACTTTTAAAAACATTTCCATTTAGGAAATTATTTTTCTGATAAAAATATATGTTTATTTTATTTTATATTTTTAGTGCTCGCTCTAAAACAACATATTATACCAATTATTATCAAGGTAAATTACACTAGCAAACAATGATTTTTCGTCTTAAAAACCAATTTAATTCCCTGAATCGTTCTGAATACAAAGGTGGTCTTCAAAGTTGCTATTAACTACACTGTGCTAATCGCAAAAAATTAACAAGCATCTTTCAAAAATCTTTCATCTCTCTTCTATCCCCTTTCCGAAAGAAGCATCACGGTTACATTGGTAATTGATAGGCAGCATTGCCTGAGTGTTGCTTCTTTAAAAAAAAAAAAAAAAAAAAAAAAAAAGCTGGCCTCCCTGCTGGTAAAGTTAATTCGTGAATTCAATGGTGCTAGCCGTTTTTCGTTAGCGCTCGTATTCGCGATTTAAATTTTTAAAGCCTACACTAAAAAAAAAACCTTGTAAAGTTCCCGAGTAAAAAGGAATTTATATAAATGTATATTATTTTATATGTTTTCATAAAACCATATACAACTATATGAGTCAAAGTATAAAATTATATCTCACTTTGAAATTTTCCAATTTTTTTAAATGATGTCATATAAAATCATATCTAATTATATTGTTCATAATATATTAATATAAATGGTAGATGTAATCATACGTTGCACATAAAACTTAATCCGATTTCATACATTATTATACGTGACTTTATATCTAATTATGTATAGGGCTTTACTAAACAAAAAATCCAGTATCAATTTATGTATAATTATATATGACTAATATAATACCATTTAAAACTATATATGGTTCCATACTAAAAAAATTTCCAACAAAAATAATAGATATAATTATATGTGTCTTAAACGATAACATATCTGTGTTTGTATGGTACTATATATACGCAAATTTCGTATAAACTCAATATATATTTATAAATGGTCGCATATGTAATGGAATATATATTTTGATATAATCATGTATAAAAAAAATATTTTTTTGACCAAACAACTAGCCATATATAATTATATATGCCAGTAATTCAAAATTTATTTTTGTGTGTCAACATATATGGTTATACAAAACTTTTTATTGTATCATATAAGATTACATATGATTTTTGGGAACCCGAGTTCGATTCCCGGCCCAGTCGAGAAAAAAAAAGTTTTTTTTTATTTTTTTTTTAAATAGAAAACACTTTTTTATTGCGTTTAATTTTTTTAGAACTAAAAAAATTTTCATTTTTGGAATTTTTGCAATCATTTTTAAAAAATTATTTTTCTTTTATACAGTTATATATAACTATATTTGATTTATTATAAAATTATCTATAATTTTTGGGAACCCGAGTTCGATTCCAGAAAAAAAATTATATTTTTTTTATTTTTTTAAAATAGAAAACACTTTTTTATTGCATTTATTTTTTTTTAGAACTAAAAATTTTTCTTTTTTTGAATTTTTGCAATCATTTTTAAAAAATTATATTGCTGTTATATAGTTATATATAACTATATTTAATTTATTATAAAATTATCTATCATTTTTGGGAACCCGAGTTCGATTTCAGGAAAAAATATATTTTTTTATTTGTTTTTTAAATAGAAAACACTTTTTTATTGCATTTGTTTTTTTAGAACTTAAAAAATTTTACTTTTTAAATTTTTGCAATCATTTTTAAAAATTTATATTGCATTTATATAGTTAATAATAGCTATATTTGGTTTAAATTATCAATAATTTTTGGAACCCGATCTCAAATCTAATTCTGATTTCCTGATTCCATGAAAAATTTCAAATTTATAAGCTAAAGTCTTATTTCACTTTGGAAGCCTAAGGCATACCCTTGGAAATAAGGCATACCGCTACATTAAAATTATTGTTTAAGCTTACCATGGAAGCCCCTAATAGCGCTGTACGTCATTCCATTTTTTTTTTTTTTGCAAATTTTATCAAAAATTTTCTAAGTCTTTTTGAAAATTGTGTACAAGTGAATAACATATTTAATTGGATATAATCATATATTACTATATGTTAAATCAATTTGATATAATTAGATACAGTCAATTTATTTAAAACTAAGTCTTTTAAAGTTGTTATTTGCTAACAACGTCCGCTGGTCTAGAGGGTAGAGATTGCGATTACAAAACGGAAGACTTGTGGTTCTAATCCCCGTCCGTTCGAAGTTTTTTTTTTGTTTTATTTATTTTCAGTTTGACATTATTATATCTAAAAATAAATCTAAAAACAGAAACATTTTTTGGATAAAAATGTATCCAATAATTTTTTTATAAACCCGAGTAAAAAAAAATTGTATGGTAAAACATGTTATCTTATAAAATTATATATAATTTATTGGATCTGATTTTGCTAAATTTCATCCGAAAATTGGCCGCGCCAAAGTTATCTCATAACATCTTATAATATATGAAGTTACAGTTTAATATTTTATTGTATGTGATTTCATCCGGAAATTGGCCGCGCCAAAGTAATCCCAAATTATCTATTATCATGATTTTGTATTAAATATGATATGATATGATGTAATTTCATCCGGAAATTGGCCGCGCCAAAGTTATCTTAAAATATCCATTATCATGATTTTATATTAAATTGGATATTATATAATGTAATTTCATCCGAAATTTGGCCGCGCCAAAGTTATCTTATAATATCTAATATCTTGATTTTATAAAAAAATTATTGGATATATTTTTATCCAAAAAATGTTTCTGTTTTTAGATTTATTTTTAGATATAATAATGTCAAACTGAAAATAAATAAAAAAAAAAAAAACTTCGAACGGACGGGGATTAGAACCACAAGTCTTCCGTTTTGTAATCGCAATCTCTACCCTCTAGACCAGCGGACGTTGTTAGCAAATAACAACTTTAAAAGACTTAGTTTTAAAAAAGTTTATCGTATCTAATTATATCAAATTGATCAAACATATAGTAATATATGATTACATCCAATTAAATATGTTATTCACTTGTACACAATTTTCAAAAAGACTTAGAAAATTTTTGATAAAATTTGCAAAAAAAAAAAAAATTGGAATGACGTACAGCGCTATTAGGGGCTTCCATGGTAAGCTTAAACAATAATTTTAATGTAACGGTATGCCTTATTTCCAAGTCATAGGCTTCCAAAGTGAAATAAGACTTTGGCTTGAAAGTTTGAAAATTTTCATGGAATCAGGAAGTCAGAATTAGATTTGAGATCGGGTTTCAAAAATCATTGATAATTTGATAATTTAAACCAAATATAGCTATTATTAACTATATAAATGCAATATAAATTTTTAAAAATGATTGCAAAAATTCAAAAAGTAAAATTTTTTAAGTTCTAAAAAAACAAATGCAATAAAAAAGTGTTTTCTATTTAAAAAAATAAAAAAATTTTTTTTTTTCTGGAATCGAACTCGGTTTCCCAAAAATGATAGATAATTTTATAATAAATTAAATATAGTTATATATAACTGTATAAAAGCAATATAATTTTTTAAAAATGATTGCAAAAATTCAAAAAAAGAAAAATTTTTAGTTCTAAAAAAAATAAATGCAATAAAAAAGTGTTTTTTATTTAAAAAAAATAAAAAAAATATATCTGTTTTCTGGAATCGAACTCGGGTTCCCAAAAATTATAGATAATTTTATAATAAATCAAATATAGTTATATATAACTATATAAAAGAAAAATAATTTTTTAAAAATGATTGCAAAAATTCCAAAAATGAAAATTTTTTAGTTCTAAAAAAATTAAACGCAATAAAAAAGTGTTTTCTATTAAAAAAAAAATAAAAAAACTTTTTTGTTCTCGACTGGGCCGGGAATCGAACTCGGGTTCCCAAAAATCATATGTAATCTTATATGGTACAATAAAAAGTTTTGTATAACCATATATGTTGACACACAAAAACAAATTTTGAAATACTGGCATATATAATTATATATGGCTAGTGGTTTGGTCAAAAAAATATTTTTTTTATACATGATTATATCAAAATATATATTCCATTACATGTGCGACCATTTATAAATATATATTGAGTTTTGACGAAATTTGCGTATATATAGTACCATACAAACACAGATATGTTATCGTTTAAGACACATATAATTATATCCATTATTCTTGTTGAAAATTTTTTTAGTATGGAACCATATATAATTTTAAATGGTATTATATTAGTCATATATTATTATACATAAATTGATACTGGATTTTTTGTTT